>JAVSIQ010000074.1:0-405124 GCA_038502775.1 Hippodamia convergens | reverse complement strand
CGTTGTAAACCTTCCAGCAACTTTCGGTCACGAATTAGTTCGGCACTCCAAACACTACCACAGTATTCCATAATAGGACGAACATAACACGTGAATAGTCCAATCCAAGTCTTGAATGTCAACCTTGTAAAAGCCCGTTTAATTACATATAATCTACAATTTACCCTTTTCACAATACCCGAAATGTGCTCCGACCATTTAAATTCTCAGTTATTATTACCCCCAAGTCATTGTGGGATTTGACACTCTGCAGAGTCCGATCATGAATAACGTAATCAAGTCGCGGGTAATTGCCACCAAGATGCAATACAACACACTTTTCTGTATTGAGGGAAGTTGCCAGTCGCGGTCCATCTTGTCACTGCATCCAAGTCATGCTGCAAAGTGGGTTGTAGAAAGGAACGGTTAAAGAGTTTAGAGTCGTCAGCGTAGAATACGATATCTGATTTAATGTGATACCTTAAATCACTAGAAAAGAGCACAAACAGAAGGGGGCCCAGGACTGATCCCTGGGGAACGCCGCTCAGCACTGGTCTCTCAGAAGAATATGATTGTCCAACCCGCACACAAGATGTTCTATCGGATAAAAAGGACTCAATCCAGTCAAGAAGTTTACCGCGGATCCCGAGATGTTCCAACTTGTAGGTTAAACGCGACTTTGGCACACGGTCAAATGCCTTGGCAAAATCGAGGTATACCAGTCATGGTAGATCTACCCCTCACAAAACCATGTTGCTGTTCAGGGATAATTTTTAATTTGAGTGCGAACTCCATTACTGCTTCGGCGATTATTGACTCCATTATCTTACACACAATCGGAGTTAAACTAATAGGACGATAATTCTTGGGTTGAGTTTATTGCCTTTTTTAAAAATTGGGGTTATGCTAGCTTTCTTCCATGATATAGGTACCCTAGCACTATTGAATGATGATGTCATAATTTTGACCAACGGAGACGACAGCGATTCCGAACACCTCCTCAGAAGTAGGGAGAAATGCTGTCCATACCTGGGGATGAATTGTTCTTCAAAGTTTTCGAGATGGCGTTTGACGTTCTCAGGAGTGAAAATAATTTGCTCCAAAGATGGAATGATTCGAGGGCACGCAATTTCAGGAAACGCAGTTGTTGTATCTTCTTTAGTGTAGACCTCAGAAAAAGTATCTGCAAGTAATTCTGCCGTTTCCAAACTGCCAGAACAAAATTGATCACCTCTTTTAAGCATCGGCACTGCAACTTTTGAGGTCATATTTGAGCGAACGTATTTGAACATTTTCTTAGGGCAGTTAGAAGTCGCTATTGATTCCTCATATTCCTGACAGGCCTCTTTATATATTTTTTTAAAATCTTGGAGAAATTTCTATGACTCTCTAGATCAGTTATATTATTAGAACGTCGGTATTTACGCTAAAGCTTTTTTTTATGTTTCAGCATCGAAAGAAGCTCATCATTAATCCAAGGTTTAATCTTATTACAATACATGAATTTTTTTTTCGTATGTTGGGTCTTATTGTGGTTAATGGTATCAACAAAATTCAACCAGACCTCCGATGGGTCGTTTGATTGACCCAGTATATCGGACCACTTTAAATCCATCATTTGTTGATTCATCATTTCAAAGTTCGTGAAGTCAAAAGTTCTATATTGTGCACTACTACTGTTGCCTGTTCTATGTTTAATTGAATTCGAGTTGTGAGAACAGCATGATCAGAGATACCTATTGGAGAATGGATCTCCGGATGAGTCAACAAGGAAGTTTCATTCGTGAACACCAGGTCAAGTGTGGAAGGGGAGTTGTTTAGCCTGAAACGCGTGGGTTTTTCGATCAATTGATGTAGATTTGAGTTCATTATGAAGTTGATAAAAAGATTTTTTGAGCTGACCAATTCGTCTGGCACTGTATTCAGCGGCCAAGGAATGTCTGGGAAGTTGAAATCTCCCATATTAACCAGAATTATCCAAAAAGAAAGCTGTTGCAACTTTTCAATGAGAATGATATCATCGTGCATGTTTGTATCGCCAGGTCTGTATACACATACAAGGTGAACAGCTATGGCAGCGTGTTGTTTTCTTAATCCAAGAATCTCGACATTCGGGACAGAAATATTGGTCATCTCAGTGACACAAAAATTAACAGAACAATCAGACGACACATAAGTACATACTCCTCCACCACGACGACCCTGTCGGTCGGATCTATAGAGGGTGTAGCCGTTTATGTTGAATGAACAATCAAGGTCTTTTTCGGTTAACCAAGTCTCGGTGATGAAAACTAAAAAGGGTCTATAATCTTGGACAGCGCAGACAAATTCATCAAATTTTGAATTAAGAGTAGCCAGGTTCGTATACATAATTAACCAATCTATAAAATTTCCGCTCGCACCATCTCTAGCGAAAATTCACTATTTTCGGAACTCCCTCTACATATCTTATCGTTAAATTAGACTCGCCATTTCTCTTCTTGTATCAAGTTCAGTTCTTAAAATTTCCAGACATTCTAGCTGCACTGGCGTTTTATTATCGATTACTGTGAGTTTCCTAGTCCCCGAATTCTCAAGAAGTTTCCCCTTATTTCGTCGTAAATTTGCTTTGCATCATGTTCACCGGGCATAACTAATTTATTCATTCTGGGAAATCTTTGATTGGGTTTTCCGACTCTGAAAAATGTTATAGGTTGGGCATCCGACTCCACAGTCCTCAAGACAAGATCAACGGCCATCTTGTCAGAACTCTTTTTAGCCTGCACATCTCCGGCCGCTTCCGGAACGCCCCTGATGAAAACGTTCTTGGCGCGATTAATGCGATCGACTGCTTCATTAGCAATTTTATCGGTGTATACAGGTGAAGAGACGTCATCGAAGTTTACCAATTTCTTTTCTATGGATTCAAGTTTTTGACTGATTTCTTCAGATTTTACATTAATTTGATCTATTCGCGCATGCAATTCGATCTTATGATCTTCAAGGAGGGCTTTAAGGTTGGAGAACATTTCAATATTTGCACTACAACCATTACATAGTATCTTCAATCCCCGCACGGCTTGTCGCGTAACGCGATCTTCCATCTGTAGTTCAGTACAACCTAAGTGAATCTGTCCCTTGCAGGCAGTACACTGAAGGCTCGCTTGTTTCTCGCGATCTGTTATCGGTTTGGAACAGTTGGCGCATGCAGGCATGTTTAAGGTGGGAGATTAAAAACGTATGAACGGAACTGACAGCTGCGATTAACGAATTAACAACAAACAACAACCTCACCAAAGTCCTTTGAAAAACAACTCGACGAAAAAGTCACTCAAACCAGACGAGAAAAAGCACTTCGAATGATATATATTTCGAATTAAAAAACACTCTTTAAATGTTCGAAAAAGCAAAAACAAGTCAGAACAAATCTGAACGATATGCACACTGCTTCAGATTACCCAGATATATCGAAACAAGAAGAATTTAAGAATGAAATTAAGTATAAAAAAGGCTTGATGAATAATGCCAATGCATTGCGAAGAATTAGATTAGAATCAACGAATGATTTTTCACATAATGAAACTAATGATAATAATATTGAGTTTAAGATTGAAAAAATTTCATCAGTCGATGAAGAAAATAATTTTAATAATAATTTTTATGGTTTCAATGAATATTCAATGAATAATCGTGATGAAGACGAATAAGAAGAATTTAATGAAAGTACTAATTTTTTTAGTTAATCCGAGAGACGAAATGAATTATAGATATTTTACTAAGGACGAACCTGGATTCATAATAATTTCATATCATATCTCAAGGTAATGATCATGCAAGTTGGAATTTCGATCGCAGATAAAGTGCAATTCATCAAATTTCTTCCGAATTGTAAAAATAACTTGCCTCATTTGTACGGGAGGTTATTCAAGAATTATACGCTAGAACGATTTTCATAAATTTTATCACAGACCGAAATAAAAAGCGATTTTCTACATTTTATGCAGTAGGGATCAATTTCTGATATAGAAGCTGAATTTCCTCACAATTTTACAAGTATCGAGAAAAATTCGATTACATTTTTTTAGTGCATCACACAGCTCTTAATTATTTGCTATGACGATGACAACTTATTGTTATTTTATCCTTAAATACTCGAATTTCTAAAAAAAATTTGAACATTGCGTAGCCAAATTATCACATGAAGGAATATCGACTTTCAGAATTACGTTAATTAATACGAAAATTATTGAAAAAAATACGAACGTACCCCTTATAGAATCTAAATACTACTTTCATTGAGAATGATCATATATCTATTATTCTAAATGTTACGAATTAGAAGAATGTCTAGAATTATTAAATCAAGGTAGTGATGATAACAGTGATGAAAATAATGTTAAAAAAAATGAAGATATACCGATAGATTCCGAAAACTCAGAAAGAAATAAAATCATTTCTTGGTCTAGTCGGATATTATAGAAAGTTGATACCAAATTTTGCAAAGATTACCAAACCCTTGACTATATGTTTGAAGAAAAATGCGAAAATTAATATCGATGATCCAAAATACATAGAAGCTTTTGAAATTTGTAAAAGAAATTTAATGAACGAGCGGATCCTGCGTTATCCTTATTATAAAGAACCCTTTGTTTTAAGAACAAACGCATCAGGATTTGCGATAGGTTCTGTTTTATCTTAAGGCATTCCTCCGAATGACCTTCCAATTGCTAATGCCACTAAAACCCTAAACGAAGCAGAATCTCAATATAGTACCATTGAAAAAGAATTACTCGCTATTGTTTGGTCATGCAAGCATTTTCGTCCTTATTTGTACGGGAGAAAATTCACAATTTATACAAATCATGAACTTCTAACATGGTTATTCTCTTTAAAAGAACCTAATTCACGTTTAATGAGATGGCGTATTAAACTAGAAGAATTTGATTATGAAATTAAATATAGAAAAGGATCAATGAATCATGCAGAGGCATTAAGTAGAATAATTTTGGACAATAAGAAATTTGAAGATTTTTCGAAGCAATATGAATCAGGAAATATTGAAGATACTAATAATATTGAAATAGTAAGAGATGACCTCTTCAATGCGCCCGAATATTTTTGCATTAGCGCATTGTGTATTAGAAGATTTTTACATGAATCGCAAAATAAAAAAAAGTAGGAGAAGTAGCGGTTGCTCGAAATAAAAACCGTGTTATTTACTATTTGATAACTAAGAAATTCTATTACGATAAACCTACATACGAAAATGTATTTAATTCCCCTTTATATTTGAAAAAAACTTCTTAAGTCAAGAAATGAAACTTATTTAGCTTTACCACGAATTGCGTGTGGCCTAGACGAATTAGATTGGAATATAATTTATAACATGATTAAGTTTATTTTTGATGATTTGAATGTAGAAATAAGAATATATCAGTGTAAAGATGAAAATGATATTTTGAGAAATAATGTAATTGATCATAAGGAATATTTGACGAATGATTATAATGAAAAAGGAAACGAAGAATTAAATAATTTACACCGGAAGTAAGAAAAAATTCACATGATGAAATTGATTACGAGTTTAGCATATTTGAAAATAACGAGATGAACCCCATAGAGGATCATCTCATATCAATTATAAATAATGTAACAAATGAAGAACTAGATGAATGCCTAGAATTATTAGATCCAAGTGATAATGGAAATTATGATAATATTGATGATATTGTTGATGATAAAGATAATGAAGAGTTACCAAATATTATGAAAAATGAAGATTCAAACAAGAAATCAGGAAATATAATTATTCACAGTGATGTTACAGTACATAGTAATATAGAAAATTTTATTTTAGAGATCCCTTATATGGAGAGAAGTCTTAATTCATCTCAGTCACAAATTATACTCAAACATGGTTCTAATTATAATGTAACAAAAATCAAATTATTCAATGACAAATTGAGATTCCGAGTTACTATTGATTCAATTGAGAACGATTCATATAGGTTTTTACAGGAATATGTTCGACCTAAGCATCCCTATACTATTTATTTTATGTCCCCAGAATTAGAAAAACCTCTTATTCGAATTTTGCAAAACAAATTTGATTAAAAGACTTTAGATTTGAAAATCTCTCGAATATTTCAGGAGATGTTGAAGACAAAGAAGAACAACTTCTTCGAATTCAACAATACCATGAAACGAAAACTATCCATCGTGGCTTACGACAAAATTTGATAAGTATCGAAAAGAAGTATTACTGGCCGAACATGCACAAAGACGTTCTAAATTATATCAATGCTTGAGAAATTTGTCACAAAAACAAATATGAACGCACTCCAATTCAATTACAATTCAAACCTAACCCTATTGATAATAAACCCTTCACTCATATTTATTGCGATACAATAAGATTCAATCAAACCTACTGCCTAAGTATAGTAGATTCATTTTCAAGATTAGGACAATGTTACCCTCTTTTGCACAAAACTGGAACGGAAATTGTAGATAAATTATTAATTTATTTTAGTCATTACGGAATTCCTAACAAAATAACTTATGACAATGGTCTCGAATTCAAAAACAGTGTCGTTCAAGATTTTTCTAAGACTCATAATATTGAAATGCATTATATTACAAATTACAATCCAAATTCGAACGCATTAGTGGAAAGATTCCACTCTACCATAATCGAACAGTTAAGAACTATTGGTACGAAAAATACCTTTCAGAATAGAATTTCCCTGGCTTTATTAAGTTATAATAATTCAAATCATTCAAGTTTAAATATGACTCCAATGCAAATTGTTAAAGCCGACTTAAATTATGCTCTTCCGATCGAAGCAAGCCAAAATAAAATTGTAGAAAACTATATTCAAAATTATAAGAAAAATCTTAAAGAAATATCAGAGCACCTGGAAACAAAAATCAAGAACATATTAACCGTTTGGAAAAAACTAATAGAAAACGTGAAGCAGAAGAAAATTACCCTCTAAATACAAACCCAACTCATATTAAAACCCACATTACAAGAAAACTCGATCCTGTTTATAAAAAGATAGATATTCGCGAAATTGATAGTCATAAAATACTAGATTCCAAAAATAAACACGTCTATCATAAAAGAATTTTAAAACAAAAAAAGAAATAATATAATTTTTGTTTCAGCCTGAAAAATGGACCTTTCGAAATTCTTAATTTTATGTTCGATGATAATCTACAATTATTCTATGGAAATAATACCTGTAGAAAATAACGTACTACCAATATTACTCGGAAAAGCATATGTGAATAATAAGAATTTGCAATTTATTTACCACGTAGATTTAAACATAATAGCAGATTTAATATTGAAATATCAGAACGAAGTTAATAAATTTTCTAATTTTCAATTGGGATTCGTCCAAACGGCCAACACTGAATATTTGAAACATTCAAATGATATAAATTTTAATACTTTGGAGGAATTATTGAATGAAAGAATTAGGATCAAAAGAGGATTAATTAATTTAGGAGAAAAAATTTCTAAGATCCTATTCGGAACACTGGATTCTGATGATGAAGAATTGTATAAGAATTAATTCGATAGTATTTCCAAAAATGAGGATGTTCTGATGAGAAACCAAAAGAAAATTGCAAATATCGTTGATGAACTCAAAAATAAATACATTGATAAATTTAATAAAATGTGGGAAAACTTTAAATTACTTCAAAATGTACCGTTACTACAAGAAGTACAGCAAATGCATCTATTTACGTTTCAACTCAGGGAGATAAAAATACACTTGATGAAATTCAAACAGCAGTAAGTTGGCAAGGTTACATCTACTACACGAGTCGATTTTACCTTATTCCAAATTTTCAGAATTAATACAAAATAATACTATTATACCTTTACACCATTTGAAAGACTATTATCAATTATGTCATACCAAAGTTGTATTTAAAAATCGAATATTACTATTTCTTATATCGATTCCTTTAGTGAATATGAAAAGCTTTAATCTGTATAAGTTCCATTATTTAACACAAATCAATTTAACCCTTCCTTATTCCGATCCTTACTGGCTCACTCAAGAAGAAATCTTAAAATGGTCAACATAACAATGTTACCCTGTGGAAGAAGACTTTCTCTGTAATCAAGATTCTCTGATGGAAGCACCAAACTGAATCAAAAATCTTTTGAAAAATCAAAGAGAAGACTGTTCCAAATCAAGAAGCATTGATCCTCCTGATATTAAATCATTAGAAGATGGAAATGTACTATCAATTCATAATTCGAAAATAATGGAAATATGTCAACATCAAATCAAACACCATTTGACTCCTCCAATCGCGATTATAAAAACCAAATGTACATTGAGCAATGACAAGAAAGAAATTACCCCTACTACTTCAACGGAAGAAGAAAAATTTATTATTTTACCAAAAATGAAGCCGTTATCCTACAATGAATCCCTAGAAGAAACCAACAAGAAGGAAGACACCCCAGACATAGATTTGGAAGAAATCCACCACTGGGTCCACAACCTTCAAGATTTTTGTTTTATTTAATTATTGTAATATTAATTTCTATTATCTGTTTATTATTATTGATTTATTATTTTAGAAAAGGGTTCTCCAAAGCTACACCTACAAAAGGTGATACCTTTGACTTAGGCGGGGAGGAATTACATAATCCACCCTGTGTATTCTGAAATACTCGATACATTGTAACCTCATTCGTTATTGAATATGTCCATATTAACTTTAGTTGACTAAGCACACGTGTCCCTTATCTTATAATATTTATTTAACGGACTAAGCCATTTACAAAAAATGTATACAAAATCGAAACTAAGATAAAGATCCACAAAAACCGTATGTTTACAAAAAAGAAAAATAAAAAATTCGAAATAAGAGATAATATGACAGAAACAACCAATTACAAAAATCAAGACAGTGATAAATCATCATATAATATTCTTTTCAACTTGATTTTAAATTTTGTGACCCCATTAGAAAAGAAATCAATATCGTTGCAAAGGTTATCAGCAACACTACAAAATCTTGTGATAGGTGAAAATTTTCCAAAGTTTGTTCGGTGAAATTAAACATCAAAAAGATTACGATCTTTTAGGTTTCTTTGCGGCACACGAAAATATACAGACTCTAATAAACTGGGGGAATCGATGTATCCATTTACAATCTTAAACAATGTACAAATATTTAAGTATTGTCTTCTTAATAGCAAAGATGGTAAATTTAGAGAATTAGCTAAGTCATTATAATTCAATTCATCGATTGGAATTCTCAACTTATATCCAACAAATCTCAAAAATCTTCGTTGAACTCTTTCTAATGCATCAATATGAATACCATAAAATGGAGACCACAGTTGACATGCATATTCTAATATGGATCTTATATAGGAGCAGTATAATATTTTGAAACAGCTTATATCACGAAAATCTGACAATATGCGTTTGGTAAATCCTAACATTTTCAGAGCCCGATTAGTTAGTGACTCAATATGATGACCGAAGTCTAGTGAGGTATGAAAATATACTCCAAGATCTTTGACACTATGCACAACCTCCGAACGTCACCATTAATGTTATAATCATAAAGAATAATATTTTTCTTTTTATGAATATTAATAACCTTGCATTTTTCAATGTTCAGTTTCGTGCCGTTTGAGTCGCACAATTAATCAAGGTATCAATATCATCCTGAATCACAGAGCCGGAACTAGGATTCTAGCGCCTGTGGCAAACTTTCAAAATGCGCCCTTGAAGAAATTCATTTTTCAATAAATAAATGTTTTTCATAATTGGCATTTATTGATTATATTCTGAAGAACTTTTTATTCTCAATAATCCCCATATTTTTTAAAAGGAAATGGACAAAAACTCAATCAACAAAATGAATAGAAAACGATAAAAAAATTGTTATTTTTTCCCAAAATAATATATACTGTTATATATAAACACTAAAGAAAGTATTAAATCATGAACACAACAATAAATAAATGAGTGAACGACAAAGCCGGATATAGCTTTTTTCGTGGGGGGCGGAGGTGAAATAACCATTGAGAACGAATAACTAGAGGCTTCCAGTTTTTTGAGCTTGAAAGGTATTTGCTTACCACATATTTAGGAAGTTTTCATTGCTAATACACTTCGCGAAACAATTAAAGGAATAGAAAAATAATCAATTTTTTTTTTCAAAAGGCTGTATCTCAGTGAAAATTGGTCATATAGAAAATTAAAAAAAATGAAGCTTTAAGACTGTAGTTTCTGAAATTATTGTTAACAATTTTTCAGACGCTATCATCGGATAAAGCACGAAGAAAAAATTTTGAACATTTTTTCGAATTTTTATTTTTTTGCTCTATGCTCACGGAAAATTTCTTCTAGCTAGACTGATGCAAATGTCACATAATCTGTTCATTCAGCTCTAATTTGCTATTTACGACTTTCGAGGTATTCAGTTTTGAATGCAAAAGAATCCTTTTTCACTCAACTGCCGATATCTCCGGAAATACAGGTGGCCTAGCGAACTGGAAGGTGATTTGTCTTCTACAGAAAATTTTTTACAAAAATCTGTTTTGTTCAATTGAAAATAATTTTTTTTTTACCTGGCACATAAACGTGAAAAACGAGCACAAAAATGTCATTTTGCCAGTTTTTGGTTGATGGAATGTAACAACTTCAATATTGGGGGAAAGCATAGGTTATAAAAAAATTTGGCAGCCTGATGTTTCCCAGAGTCCCCCCCCATTTGAAAAAATTAAAAGAACAAGGTTTTTTTTCTTTAAACTTGAGCTAATCTTTTTAAATCGGTTTTTTACCGAATGAGTCGAAAGGTTTTCAAAAAAATTGTTTTTTAAAACGTGGTGCCAGTAAACAGAAAAATTCTGTCGCTCAGAATTTCGCTTAATGAGTTCCGTGGACAAATCAAGGGTATCAACTTTAAATTCATTTCATGATTTTTTCTGAGGAAAATGAAGTTTTAAATGTCTCCAGTGTCCATAGCTCCAGTGGAGCTGAGTCAGAAATGGTCTCTTGTTTTTTTTAAATTATAATTTCTTTTATTCTCATTTTACTTTTAGAACAAAAATTAACGAAATTCTTCGAATGTTAATTTTTTTCCCCAATTTCGGAAATTATTGAAAATTAAAAAAATATTTCTTTTTCATGATTTATTTGAAAAAAATTTGGGTGAAAAGTGAAAACATAATGTATTTATTGATTGAGTAGGAAAATTAGGTCAAGTTCAAGTAACAAAAACCTTGTTCCCTTAATTTTTTCAATACTTCAATCAATCGGTTCAAGAAAACTGCTGAACCGATCGATCTACCGATTCAGGAGGACTTCGAGGAACATCAGGCTGTGATTTTTTTTTCATAAACTGAGCTTTTCCGCCATCATTGACGAAGATACAGGCCATTGAACAAAAAATGGTGAAATGGCATTTCCACGTTTATGTGACAGGTGAAAAAATTACCCCCCCTCGTAAATCCGCCCCTGGTGAACTAATGGAATAACTAAAAAATAATTCTAACAACAGATATTCTAACAAAGTGAATAAATAAATACTCTCATCAATAAAATAAATGAAAAAATTAACACTTAATAACAGAAATCATCAATATATTCTTTGGAAATAAATAAACTAAAACTTAACTTTTCTTGCTTTTTCAGCGAAAACATAAATTATATCATCAGTTTTTATGTGCACCGAGTTGTGTTTCGCGCCATGTATAATTTTCTAGGATTTTGTTCCGTTTTGGTAGCGTTCGTTACATAGGTGTTTCTTAACTTTGTGAACTGGTAAATACGCCACTCTGAAATATAGAGCTTGTAGTCAATCTTTATTCAAAATAGAATGTATCATATTTCACATTTTGCGCCCCTAGGTCGTTTGCGCCCGTGGCAAATGCCACCTTCGCCACGCCCACGGTCCGAATCAAAGTACAGTCCTCACTACAGGTAATAATTTGAACATTTCCAATCATCATCGAATAACAGTAGCTTAGAATTTTTAACATAATCAGGAATATCATTTATAAAAATTACAAACAGTAATGGTGCCAAATGGCCCCCTGAGGTACACCAGATGTAACGTGAAAATATTTAGAGGTAATATTTTTTATTTTTACTGCCTGCTGCCTTCGACACAAGTAGACTTCGAGCCACATTAGACAGGATAAGAAAGTAAAACTGAAATGGTACAGAAAAAACACTCATGCAGACAAGATCATTCATTTCCATTCAGACCACAACATAAATGTTAAAATTAATACAATAAACCAGATGAAAACAAGGATACCAAAAATATGTCACAAGTCATTCAAACAGGAAGGAATAAGAAGATTACACCAGATCCTTAGAGAAAATGAAAACTCTAATAGCATGTTAAAGAAACTACTATATGCAAACAGTACCACACAGACCAAACCAACAGAAGAACAAAATATAAGAACAAATAGGACACATTTTGCTTCATATCCAAATGTCACCAACTTAACAAGAAAATTAAAAAAAGTATTTAGAGATGAACATATCAAAATTGCAGTCTATAACCAAAAAACGATAAAGTCAGTATACACCAAAATTAAAGACCCTATACCAACACCCCTACAAAGTAATGTTGTCTATAAAATAAATTGTGGAAGCTGCGAAAAATGTTACATTGGACACACCTCACAGTGGGTAAAGAGTAGAATGGCGTTACATAAATCCGATTCAATAAAACACCCCGAGAGATGTGCTTTGGCTGCTCATGTACACAATCTCGATCATCAGGTAAATTTTGATGATGTCGAGATATTAAAAACGGAAAAAAATTACCAGAAGAGGTTGGTACATGAAATGATTCATATAAATAAAGAAGAGGAAACTATAAACAGGAAGATAGATACAAATAAAGTGAGCTCCATATATAGTAACATATTGGAGACGATTAAGATGAAAAACTTTTATGACGGTCCTGTTGATGAATGAAGAAAACCAGAACACCGAGTAGAAAAAGGAAGCGCCGCTCCATGTAAGAAGAAGACATAACCAACAAAAAGAATATATGTCGGTAGATTACATATCAGTTCACTAAGCTGATGAGGTTGAAGACGAAGAGAGGAGAAAGAAAAAAATGTTTTCGATCTTTTAACAGATCAATATTATGACAAGATACAAGAAATTCGCTAGAGATTCTGTGAAAGTTCGGTTTATGGCAGATCCATTTTTATAAAACCTCATATTCATGTGTTCATCTGCTACCGGGATGCATATATATTTTCTTTTTTTTTTCACAATGGCTGCAAACAATGATTTTTCAATTTATTTACAAAATGTCAGGGGACTCCGTACCAAGACTCAAGAATTCTTCGAGAATACTAGTATGTGCGACTCCAGCGTTCTCTGCTTCACGGAAACATGGTTGAACAGCAGTGTTTACACTAACGAACTATTCGACAACGACAAGAGTTATCACGTTTCCGGAGGGACAGAGATGCGACCACCTCAATGAAATCTGATGGGGGAGGAGTCATGATCGCGGTGGACCCAGCGTTCCAGGTCTGTCATCATCCTGGTCTACAGTGCGACGCAGAGGACTTGTGGGTGTCCATAACTAGGGAAAACGGTGAAAAAGTTTATATTTGTGTCGTTTATTTACCGCCGGGTGATATTCCCGCATATAACTCTTTCCTGGATAAGTTGGAAGAAAATGAATCCCTAATCAATAAAAATAACGTGATCATTCTAGGAGACTTTAACTTTTCCACAGTGGAATGGCACTCGGTTCCCAACGAAGCTTTCTATGAGCCCAGAAATGTCGAAAATAAGTATTCTGATCTGATTGATGTACTTCTATCTCTTAACTTTCTACAGTTCAATTATATACCTAACAATAACAATAAAATGTTAGACCTAGTATTCTCCAATCAATGTCTGATTAAAAATGTACAGAAATCTCTTGACATTATAATAGGCGAGGACAGTCATCATCCCGCACTAGAAGTAAGTTTAAAAACATTGAATTTTAAAAAATTGCCCATCAAAAACAAAGAATATTATAATTACAGTAAAGCTGATTATGGGGCACTTAACAACGATCTCTCGGGAATTAACTGGCCGGGTTTGTTCTCCAACAAGGATGTAGATACCACGGTTGAGATTTTCTACGCCAAGATTGGAGAAATCATTAAAAAACACGTCCCTTTGGTGCGTCCGAAGCGGGGTTTTCCAGTATACTTCAGACGTAAAACGATACTCACTATAATTCGAAAAAACAAAAGGCACAAAAAATTTTAAATTTATGATGATGCGGCCTATTACCAAAAATTCATCGAACTGCGACGCCTTTCTAAGAAATTGATGCGCGATGATTATCTCAATTACACCCGCAACATACAAGACCAAATTAAGACTAACCCCAAGGCATTTTGGAAATATGTCAAAAATAAGAAAAAAAGTGATTGTTCAATTCCGAATGTTGTATATCTCGATGATAAAGTCGCTGATAGTGGTGACACTGTCGTCGATCTATTCTCCGAATTTTTCAAAAGTATTTATGTTCACCCAACATCAGTGAACCAACATAATTTCACGTTCGGAACTACGGATGAGGTGGAGATTACTCGGGAACAACTGTTGGCTGTAATAAATTCGTTGGACTCTGGGAAGAGCGCAGGTCCGGATGGTATCCCAGTTTCATTCATACTTAATTGTAAAGATAATATTCTTACACCTCTTATCCATATATTCAATATCTCCTTAAAAAGCGGTATCTTTCCCACTAAGTGGAAATTATCTGAAATCCTTCCTATATATAAGAACGGAGATAGACACAGCGTGAAAAACTACAGACCGATCTCCAAGTTGTGAATTTTCGGAAAGCTTTTCGAAAAAATTATATACAATGAAATTCTCGAGGTGACTAAAGGTTTAGTTATACAGGAACAGCATGGATTTTTCCCGAGTAGGTCGGTTGAGACCAATTTAATGACCATCACTGAATATGTATTAGAGTCAATGGACGATCGCGTCCAGGTGGATGTCGTTTACACTGACTTCAGCAAGGCATTCGACAAAATAAACCATGAAATCCTTATAAACAGACTTGCTGAGGTTGGTGTGAATGGCTTCTTACTCAGATGGATATGGTCGTATCTTCGCGGTAGAATGCAGGTTGTGGCTCTTGACGGTTATCGGTCCGAACCTTTTGAGGCGTTTTCCGGAGTTCCACAAGGCAGTCATATGGGCCCGTTATTCTTCAATCTTTATATAAACAAAATTATAAATTGTTTTAAATTCTGCCACTTTTTACTATATGCAGATGATTTAAAAGTTTACCTTCGTGTGGGGAGCCTAACCGACTGCTTTAAAATTCAGGGAGATCTTGATAGGCTTTCAGCGTTCTGTAGAGACAATAGCCTTTTTCTGAACTTCGGAAAGTGTACAACAATATCGTATACCAAAAATAAAAACCGTATCGAATACACCTACAAAATCGAAGATCACGAATTGAGACGGGTTTCTGAGGTGAAGGATCTGGGAGTTTTGATGGATTCCAAACTTACATTCAAACCACATATCGAGAAAACTGTGAACGACTGTAACAAGCTTATCGGGTTCATAAGGAGAACCTGTCATGTTTTTCGGGAAAGACCCCTAATAAATTTATATTTCGCATATGTTCACACCAAACTCTGTTTTGCTTCTGTGGTCTGGAATCCCCATTATCGGGTTCATATTGATAGGATAGAAAGAGTCCAGAGGAGGTTTCTCAGGTTCGTCGCGCATAGGTCCCAGACTCCCATAGAGAATAGCGACTATTCTCCGTTGATGCGAAAGCATGGGATTGTGACACTACAGGGTAGAAGAGCCATCGCGGACTTGATTATGGTCTTCAAGATGATGAATGGACTAACCCAAATTCCGGAAATTTTTTCTAGGGTTCAATTCAACATCCCAAACAGAGTGCTGAGACACTCTGGATTATTTAAGATACCTTTTAGGAGAACAAACGCCGGTCAGAATTCCCCTTTGTGTAGAATGCTCAGGATTTTCAATGAGAACTGCGGTAACATGGAATACTTGAGGTTATATCCCGCTCTCCTTTCGTTTGAGAGTCAGGAGATTTTTTGAGAGCTAAATACAGGGTCATAGATGCTGAAGAATCATTGATTGGATTCTTTTTTTTTTTTTTTTTAGGGCTTCTGTTTGTATGTATGCGCGAATAATGTTTCGTTTCTTTACTGTATTGATCACATGTTATAATTAATTAATTACCCACTAAGTTTAAATAGAGGTTCTATTTTGGATCACCTGATCTGTTTGTAACCCCTTTGTACATAAATAAAAAATAAAATAAATAAAAAATATTCAGTAAGTTGTCCGTAAATTTTAATGTGTTTTTAACAGTTTGTATTAAATGTATTGTTTGTCTTATAGAAGCCCTGAAGAAGCATTAAAATAAATGCGAAAGCTCGGCACAGAGTTAGGAGTACATCATTTCACTCCCCATAGAGAGTGGATAGCCCCTTAACCCTTCAATAATATATATATATATATATATATATAATATATATATATATATATATATATATATATATATATATATATATAGGATGATTCTCTGACTTGTACATATATTTTAACCGTAGATTCCTGAGGTCAAAAGGAACACTTTTTTCCCTTACTATTTTTTCCGATTCGGCCTAGAAAAAAAGATATAGCCATTTTGAACTTTCATAAAGAGCTATGCCACTCCTGGATATCATAGTCATAGATGAAATATATGCCTGCCATTCAAAACTTGGAGATAATAACCAACTGTACAATAAAAACAAGCGTCAACTTACTTTTTCAATCCTATTCGACGAAAGATGAAGTACGATTTTGTCAGTTCTGAATAATTACCTTAGCGGCAAACGTTGAATATTCTTCTCTTGATTTCTTTTTTATTAATGATAATGAAGTATTCAGCTTGCTATCACCTATATCTTCAGTATGTAATCATTTTTTATCGTTGTCTATAAAATTTCCTGAGGTTCTCCAACAGAATCATACCTCTCATTTCCAATCATAAACAAATGTCATTGAATTAAACGTTCACCGCTAAGCTGAACGTTGCCAGTTAGGTTAGAACTCCGTAACCATAGATCATAGACCTATCATAAAGTGTAGAGTGTGCACAGACTAAACACATTATAATGATCCCCTACATCTGGTGATTGACAGGATGGCCCATGAGGCCATCCTCAGAATATCTAGAGAAGGCGCAGGTAATGAGAGAATTAGGTGTCAGAGAGTCTGGAGCTCTTTGAGTAACTACATCTGTTGAAGTAAGAACTGCTGGCCAAAGTAAATTTGGGACCAGTCCACTTCTATAAAACAACCTGATGACAACTAATGTATTATGTTTGGCCTTGTGCGCATGCGCAACAAAAGCATGCTCAGGTACTAGTTTCTATGGACGTCAGTTCTGGTCAGGTACATGTGAATAGATAACGGGGTCCTAGAGACAGTAGTTGAGTATTGCTATTCCTTGATCGTGTATTGATTTATTGTAAAGTGTGAACTGTTTTAAATATCCATATAATAGACTTTGTTAAAATGTGCACAAGCCATATTGATATCCACCCTCACATGGTAGCAGAGCTTGTGAAGACATTATAAGTGAAAGTATTTCAATAACCGTTTCGTCGACCACGTGTTACAAGAAGACCACGTGTTACAAGAAGACCACGTGCTTTTACCAAAAACGATGTCAATTAATTCCAACAACGAAGAAATGGATCAATCCAACCTTAGTGAGTCGGCAATGGATGTTCCACAACATATTTTCGCCATGCTAACAAACCCAAGTTTCGTGCAAATGTTGGCAGAAAAAATTGGAAACATCCGATCTCCATCAACGAGTGTGATATCAGATCTACCTACAGAGAAAGTAAATCTACCAGCTTTCATAATACCACATTTTGAAAGTGGTGATAAACTAAAAGGACACTCGGATTTCCGCTCCTGGAAGCAAAGAGTAGAACGAGACATGCGAGCTCTAGGACGTTCGCAATTCCTACATTTTGATTTAGGCGGACCAGAATGTACAATGACTATCGAAGAGAAAAATATGTATAACGCTCAAGTGCTGCAATATCTAGAGGCGTCACTGCAGCATGCCCCTAGAACCGTGATAGAAAATCAAGAGTCGGCAGCGGAAGCTTTCCAAAAACTAGTACAGATGTTTGGGAAAAACGATGTGCAGAAGATGGTGGAAGTTTTGGACAACATCGGGAAAACGGTGTTCTACCCAAAAATGAGCCCGGTAAATTTCGTCTCCCAATTCGAGAAGGGGGTGCAGGACTTCAAGGAGCTAGGATGCCCTCTGGAACCAAAAATAGTGGTGGGCTATTTTCTACACAAGGTGAAGGATGCAAGAGGTTTCATGGCGTTCTTTACAACGATGGCAACCCTACCGGAAGAAACTAGGACGTATGAGTTTGTGAAAAATGCCTTTTTAGAGGTGGCAAATAGTCAATATTACAGAGAGGTCGAAAACAGTATGTATGAAAATGATTTTAATGATTGTTCTGATATTTGTTTTGAATGTTTTGATATACCAGGTAAAAATCTCAACACTGAGATCAATGAAGTACACACTGTATGTTCATCTTGTATTGACTATCCAATTGGAGAATTTATCGTTACTAATCCTCATTCCATTTCAGTACTCTGCATTAAATGTGGAAAGAATGATGATAATAATATATGTGATTTCTGTTTAGAGAGTAGATCAGATAGATCACTCAAGGAGGCCAATTCCAATAAAGGAAAATTCCCTTCAAAGCGAACTCCTTATTTTAAGGATGAAAGAGCAGAAAACAGCCCATACACAGTGGACCAATTAGAAAGAATCAAGCAAATGACACCAGCTGAGAAACGTGATTCAAGTTGCAGAAAGTGTGGTCTGCTGTTCCATAAGGCTAACACATGCACGAACTCAGAGAGATTCTGTTATTTCTGCCATAAGAAGGGTCATGAAAAAAAGGACTGCAGAAGAATGAAAGAAAATAAATCTAGTAAGTCACTGTTTGATTTGAGCAATTTTGGTATGTTTGCAACATTTCTGGTTGATTCTGGTGCATCTCACCATGTAGTGAATGTACAAAATATTCTGTTGAACTATCAGGCTTATAAAGAGCCCATATCTGTTGTGCTGGCATCGGAAACTGAGTGCATTATGTCAATGGGTCAGGGAACTCTTCCATTACTTGTACAGTTTGGAAAAAGTTCGCACATTGTACATCTAGCTAATGTTCAGTATGTCCCAGTAGTAAGG
The DNA here is from genome assembly GCA_038502775.1 of Hippodamia convergens. Taxonomy (NCBI): domain Eukaryota; kingdom Metazoa; phylum Arthropoda; class Insecta; order Coleoptera; family Coccinellidae; genus Hippodamia; species Hippodamia convergens. Next base: position 385,840 of record JAVSIQ010000074.1, on the reverse strand, counting down.
GATAATATTCTCAGTGTCCGTGCATTTAACGTTCAGTTTGGGACAAGTCTTGTGCTAAATGCTAATAATGGGTTTATTTTATCTAGAAAATTAAGAAGAAAAATCTCCCTGCTTTATGTATCGGATGGCGTATATAGATTATCGGCAAGAGTAAATTCTAGTAGTACAAGTAAAATCTGCGAAAAAGTAAATGTAGATGAAAACAAGTTAATAAATAAAAAGTTTGATTTGAAAGAAAATTCTTTGTGTGAAATGAAACTCTCGGTTATCAAAACCAATAAAATAGTTAGTAATACTAGGAGGGAAGCTCGAAAATTACGTAAAAGATTAACTCGTTGAAAAAACTCAAAGATTAACTCAATTGAAACAGTTGGCTCAAGAAGGTAGTATGTGGCATCGTAGAATGGGTCATATATCATCCTCTTATTTAGGAAAATTACCTAATGTTGTTCAAGGAGTTAAAGAACTCATATATAATCTAAGTACTGGTAATTTTACAATTTGTTCGAAAGCAAAGATGACCAAAAAAACATGTGCAAAAGAAAGAGATCGAGCCACCAGAGCTTGGGAAATTCTTCATTCAGATCTGTTAGTTATCAATCCGCCAACACATTTCACTAAGAAAAAGTATGTTTTAGTTGTTCTTGATGATTATTCAAGGTATGCACAAATTTTCCTGTTGAAACAAAAATCTGAAACTTTCAAATTTTTAAAGAAAGCATTGAACGTTCTTCAGTCATTATTTCCTAATCCTGGTCAATTCAGTAAGTTACGTTGTGACAATGGAACAGAGTTCATCAGCGAATTGTGTCAACAAGTTCTCGATCAGTTTGGTATTCAAATTCAGTTAGCAGAACCTTATCAACACGAACTGAATGGAACTGCTAAAAGGTTTAATAGAACACTCCAAGAAAGAGCTAGAGCCTTGTTATTTGAATCAGGCTTTCCAATTACTTTCTGGGGTTTTGCATTTTTGACCGCTTTCTATCTATACAATCGTACGCCTCATTCATCAGTAGATTTTCTGACTCCATATGAAAAACTGTATGGAAAACAGGCCGATCTGCAAAATATAAGAATTTTTGGCTCACAGGCCGAAGTTAAGAACGAAAATGTTCCAAAAGGCAGAAAGTTGAACGCAAGATCTAGCATAATGTATTTAGTAGGGTATACCGATACTGGCTATCTGTTGTATGATCCTAAAACCTGTAAAACGATTACATCCTGTAATGTTTTAATGAATGAAAAGTTGACCTACAAGTCATGTCAATCAAAGTTATCAGTCTCTAGTGATGAATTTATAGTTTCATCTGAATCTGTTGAGTCCAGTGAAGACATTTCTGTAACGTCCGCTGTTGGCAATTCTGTTGCGTCCATAACGGGCATATCTGTTGAGTCACCTGTTGACAATTCTGTTTTATCAGTTGCAAACAAACCTATTGAAATGAAATCAGTTAATGAAAAGTCTGGTTCTGTAAGAACTGGAAGTCCAGTACAGAGTAGCTCAAATAATTCTGTTGATAAAACAAGTGCTACAAATATGTTAGAAAATGTTTCAGTTAACTCTCAGATAAACAATGAGATAGAATATGAAGAAATATCCCAGTTAGATGATTTTGATGGTGATGAAACCAATGGCCGTGATATACCACAAATTTCAGTTAATGCTACAATTTTAAATGCATTTGGTTTTGTATATGATACAAAAATATACGAAACAAGTAAAACACCTCAAACGTATCTGGAAGCAACATGTTCAGAAAGCAGTAAGTGGATAACAGCCATTCAGTCAGAACTTGAAGCGATAAACCAACATAACGTTTGGGAAATCGTGGAAAGAAAACAAGGTATGAAAAGTATTCCTCTAAAATGGGTATTTACAACGAAAGACAATGGTGTATGTAAGGCTCGTTTAGTTGTTGTAGGATGCAAAGATACTGAAAAGTATACTTCTGAGGAAACTGCATCTCCTACACCAGCTCTATCAGTTGTTAAATTTTGTTTGCATTATCAGTTTCTAGGAAATGGCATATTGAACAGTTGGATATCAAAACAGCATTTCTGCATGGAGAAATTGATAGACCAAAATATGTGAGTGTACCTGAAGGAATCAATCTTGACAAAACAAAGGTAATATTGAAGTTACAAAAAGCTCTCTATGGATTATCTATAGCACCAAAATGTTGGTTTATGACACTTGATAAATTTCTGAAGGATTCTAATTTTGAATCAAATTTACGTGAACCATGTTTATATAAGAAAGAAGAAGATGGTAAGATCATTTTGATTTTAGTATATGTTGACGATCTATTAATTACGGGTAGTTGTGGAAAACTTATTCAAGAAAATGTGAATTTGTTGAAGTCACGTTTTAATGTCAAACAGTTTGGCTTTCCAACTAAGTTCCTTGGTTTGGAAATCACTAGATCAGAAAATCAGTTGTTTCTTCATCAAACCCAGTTTGTGAAGAAAATGTTAAAGGAATTTCGAATGGAAAACTCAAATTCAGTTGATACTCCATTAGTTCCTCAAGAAAATCATAATAATAATAATAATAATAATAATAAGCTTCTTTATTTCAGATCATCTCTACATGGGGGTACAAGAGTTGAAATGAAATGACGTCAAAAAACAAAACAAAAAATTAACAGATCACATAAGTGTATGTAGTTCACTACAACTAATCATAAAGTTCCAGAAGTTACTAATGAAGCAGATTTTCCGTACAAGAAAGCCATAGGCTCTCTGTTGTATTTATGTTTATTTACAAGACCTGATATATCTTTTGCTGTAGGTTACCTGGCTCGATTCCAAGCTAATCCACAACAGTATCATTGGACATTAGTAAAAAGAGTTTTCAGATATTTGAAAGGTACAAGTCAGTTGGGTCTAAAATATACTGTAGGCTCTCCAATTTTATCATGTTATTGTGATGCAGATTTTGCAGGTGATAAGAACAGTCAAAAGTCAACTACAGGCTTTGTGATTTATGCATTTGGTAATCCTGTTTTATGGTGCTCAAAACTCCAATCGACATTGGCACAAAGTTCAGCAGAAGCTGAATTCATTGCACTTACTCATGCTACTAATGAAATTCTATTTTTAGCACAATTATTAGAAGAAACTGTTGGTCTCAGAGCATTTCCTGTTAATATATATGAAGACAATGAAGCAGCAAGACAAAACTGTCTAGCTAGCACAAGTAAAAGTCGCCTGAAGTATATTGAGCGTAAATATTTATTGATACGTGAACATGTAAGGAACAAGAAAATTAATATTGTGAAGATCAATACCAATGATCAGATTGCTGACATTCTCACTACACCGCTGAGTGCAGCGAAGCTCAGTAAGTTTCGAGGACACCTTGTATTCTATGAGGTTTGATTTTCAGTTGAAAAAAAATAATGGTTAAATCATATGGTAAGAAAATGAGAAAAGTCTACGACTAAACTCAAAACATTCTGCGTTTGATCAAACATTTATTCATTCAGCTTTATGATGATGATGATGTTTATTTATTTATTTTTTCTTTCAGTAATTACCTATAGGCACTCTATCTGAATAGTATTGTTAAGGATCTTTGATCTTAAACATACTTTCAAAGTAAATTCTGTTGTTTATCTCAGTAAAAGGATCTTCGATCCCCTAAGTACTTTGATAATATTATGTCTGTTGAGTATTCATCGGTATATTGTGGAAAGGTTCTTAGTTCCTGGAAACATAATTTGATGATACTTGAATATGTTGTGTATTTGTTGGAGTTATATTGGAAGGGTCTCCGGTCCCTGGAAATATACTTTAATAGATATACATGTTGAAGTGTTTATTTGAGTCATGTAGGAAGGGTCTCCGGTCTCTGGATACATACTTTGGTAAATACTAGTGTCTTGATTTGGAAGGGTCTCCGGTCCCTGGAAATGATAGATGCGAAAACAAAATTCTGACCACATGTAGTGTGTGTAAAGAATTAATCAAGTTAGTACAATATGATGAAACATTCTATGTACGTCATGTTGATCTGTTGTATGTATATGTTGATCAGATATGTGATATGCATGCTATGTCATATGTATCTGTTGATCAGTTATAAGTTTCAGTTGATATGATGGTATAATATCATTTGTGGGAAGGGTCTCCGGTCCCTGGACACGATGTATTGATACCATACACAAAATATAAGAACAGTTGGTTCGCTATAAGGAACCCTATTCCATTATCTGTCAGAAACAGCTCTATACGGTTCCACTGACAATTCTGTTGTAGGTTTAAGGCTTGATTTATATAACTTCAACCAAAATATTATTTATTATTGTACACTTTATATATTTTCTCACTCCATTTAAGTCAGTTGGTTGGAACTTTTCTGTTTATGTATGTTCACGTTTATGTATGATCACGAAGCACAAATTCTTAAATTTGTATGTAATGTTTCAGATAAATCATCTAACATTTTGGAGATGCGACTGATCAATGAGCATAATACTAATATATTCATGAATTTACTTTCCAAGCAAGAGTGGGATTCTCTGTATGAAACTCCTTCTCAGGATGTTAATTGTCAGTGGTCCTTTTTCTATGAAAAATTCAAGAAGATTTATAACGAATGTTTTCCACTAAAGAAAATACATATGAAATCTAAGAAATCATATGTTAGTCATAATTGCAAAGAACTATCTTCGTTGAAGAATAAGTTAGATTTGCTGTATATTCTATCTTCTAGTAATGAAGAATTATGTAAATCCTATAAACATTTGAAGATCTTATATGATTGCAAACTGAAAGAAGAAATTGAAAAGTACAATTTGAATACGTACAATAATTCACATAATAGGTCTAAAACTTTATGGACAATTGTTAATCAAAAATTGGGGAAAAGTAAAGAGTCCACTGAAATCAACATACCAGGTTCTCCAGAGATATTAGTTGAAAATTTTAGTCAGTATTTTTCCCAATATACTTATCCATGTTCGAATTTGCCAACTTCATCCAGTTCATCACGAATTTCGAGAAATAATAAAAGTTTCTTCTGTTTCCACATCGAAGAAGACGAAATATTGAAAACGGTTAGATCTTTACCGAATAAAAAAAGTTGTGGTTATGATGATATTCAAATAAGTATCATAAAGAAATCTATTTCACTTATAGTGAAGCCATTGCAGTTCATTTTAAATAATTCCTTCAAGGAAGGGATATTTCCCGATCTGCTCAAAGTTGCAATCATCAAACCTCTGCATAAGAAAGAAGATCCAAATAATTTAAAAAATTATCGGCCGATAAGTCTTCTCACCAATTTTTCTAAAATTTTTGAGAAAATATTGTGTGGTAGACTATTAAAATTTTTCAAAAAATTCAATATTATAAATAACAGCCAGCATGGATACGTACGGGAAAAAGTACTGACACGGCCATATATCAACTTCTGCAAGGCATCGTGAGGGCGTTTGAGGACGATTGTATTCCACTGGGTATTTTTATAGATTTTTCGAAGGCTTTCGATTCTGTGGTACACCACGTTTTGCTGAGTAAGATGGAAATTTATGGAATCAGGGACAAACAGCTGAACCTGATTCGAAGTTATTTGAAAGACCGATCACAACTTGTATGTCTTAGTGCTGGGGGTAAGAAATATTTCTCTCAGAAAGTCCACATTAAACAGGGTGTACCTCAGGGTAGTATACTTGGGCCTGTTCTATTCATCCTATACGTAAATGATCTACCTAATATGACTGGTAATTTGGTTAATTTCGTAAACTTCGCGGATGATACTAATGTACTTCTAACCGCTAAAAATCCAACAGAACTCCATATCTACGAAAAAAAAATTTTCGGTGCACTACATGATTGGTGCATGTGCCATAATTTATCGGTTAATGAGTCAAAAACTAATTATATCTTTTTTTCACATAGTCGTAGATCAACGAATAACTCACTGGATATTTTAAAAAGCGATGACCAAACCCAGTATGTGGGACACGCCAAATTTCTGGGGATCTTTATAGAACAACATCTCGACTGGCAAACCCATTCAGAAAATGTTATCAGCAGATTGAAATCTACTGTGTATGCACTTCGAGTGTTAAAGACGGAGGCCAGTAAACCGTTTTTGATGGCAGTATATTACTCCAGTTTTCAGTCGGTTATGTCTTACGGACTGATTTTTTGGGGTAACAGTATGCATTCTGAATCTATCTTCAGAATTCAAAAGATGGCTATTCGCATAATATTTGGGTTGGGTTATGTCCAAACTTGCAGAGGCGTTTTCAGAAAAAATGGATTGCTGACTTTGGCGGGATTATTAATTTATAAAATATTACAGTTTTTTCACAAAAATCCAGAATATTTTGAAGAATTCAAGGCGTCACAAACTTATAATAGTCGTCATAATTTGTACATATATCCCAAACATAAGTTGTCTTCCACTGAGAAACAGTGCACATATATGGCTATAAAATTGTTCAATTCACTTCCGAAAGATCTAAGACAGATACAGTGTTTCAATATATTCAGAAGAAGACTTTTTAATCTTTTAATAGAACGGGAGCCTTACAATGTCAATGAATTTATTTCCTTCAGAAATTGATTTTTGTTTTTTTGGTTGCAGGCAATGTTGCATGTACCTACTTCTTTGACTTGTTTTGTATTTCATTCAATCCTTTGTGCATGCATTTATATGTTTGTATATGAGTGAGAGAATGATTTTTCAGAATAAAGGATGTTATTAGTATTATTATTATTATTATTATTATTATGTTATGTATGATTAGTTGTCAGGTCCTCAGTTTGGGAGGGGGTGTTGAAGTAGGAACTGCTGGCCAAAGTAAATTTGGGACCAGTCCACTTCTATAAAACAACCTGATGACAACTAATGTATTATGTTTGGCCTTGTGCGCATGCGCAACAAAAGCATGCTCAGGTACTAGTTTCTATGGACGCCAGTTCTGGTCAGGTACATGTGAATAGATAACGGGGTCCTAGAGACAGTAGTTGAGTATTGCTATTCCTTGATCGTGTATTGATTTATTGTATAGTGTGAACTGTTTTAAATATCCATATAATAGACTTTGTTAAAATCTGTGCACAAGCCATATTGATATCCACCCTCACAACATCTCATCTGCGAACCTTCCTAGTGATGTAATGGTCAAGAAAGTAAGCACTGTGAAAAATGCTAAAAATAGGAATGGGAGCAAGAATACACCGACCAAAATTTCAAAGAAAATACTGTTAGATGGTATACAGATGGTTCTAAAACCAACACGGGAGCTGGCGCTGGGGTTCACGGGGTCAAAGCCAAGTGTGCACTATCGTTAGGCTCCTGTGTGAGTATTCTGCAAGCAGAAGATTAGCAATCGAAAGATGTCTAGACATGAATTTAAAGAGAAACTACCAGAATTGCGCAAAGCTATTCACTCAGATAGTCAAGCTGCTATTAAAGCACTGAACTCCTATGTCATCGACTCAAAGTCGACATTAGAATGCCGGATCAAACTCACTGAGGTAGGCAAGAAAAATAAGGTCTCTTTGATCTGGGTTCCTGGTCATTCGGGAATCACAGGTAACGAAGAGGCCAACAAACTTGCCAGAGAGGGTGCACCAAAAATTTGTCTATAAAACTTTCCATCAAAAATGAAATAGTTGGAATTAAATAAAATCTAATAATATTGATGAAATCAGTCCTTGGAATACGAGTGTGTGTTGATATTTCTCCCAGTTATTTTCTATCGATTCAACTGCTAAACCAACTGGTATATTTGTAAATAATGAAATTACATCTAAACTAATTAGGACATACTCTGATGGTAGTTGTGAACCATTCACTTGAGTCGTAAATTCAAAACTGTCCTTCACAAAATATCTATCGTTTTCATAGTCGATCAGTTTAGATAAAATTGAAGTTATGTATGACGAAAGTTCAGATGTTGGAGTGTTGATAAATGAAACTATTGGTCTTAAGGACAGAGTAGGTTTGTGTATCTTTGGTAAACCATAAAATCTTGCTGGTACACTGTTATAATTGTAAAGTTTCTTTGCTTGTTCGGGGTTGATGTACTTTTTATTCATCAAGTTTTTGATAATATTATTTGCTTTATTCTGGATTGTCAAAGTTGGATCTCTTGGTAATAGTTGATAATAATGTTCATTATTTATCAATTGATAAGCCAAAAGAAAGTACTGATCTCTATCAATTAGTACAGTGACATTACCTTTGTCAGACTGTAAATCTAGTAACTCAGGGTAATTTTTTAAGAAATTCTTGCAATAAAAGTATTCTATCTGAAAAGGATTCCTCACAATATTTGGATTTTGGATATAGTGATATAAAAAACCCGAACAAAGTGTGTGCGTTGGCAGAACATTGTCGCAGGACAGACCACTTGATGAATTGGGACTCATCGGAAGTATTGGAATTTGAAAAGAACTTGACTAAAAGATCTTTTTTAGAAATGTACCATATAAAGAGGACTGAAAATGCAATGAACTCGAGACAAGATAAAAATAATATCAGTAATATATACAGCTACATCATATCACACCAATATAATAGATCAAACCCATAAAGAAGAATTTTCGATGTCATCAATCAATTTTTAAATTGATTTGTCAATAATTTGTCAGTTTAGTGAAGAGTTTTCGAACGAATGTTTTTATGAAGATTTTTCATAATTGTTCTTCAGATCACAAGGATTTATTAGTTTAAAATTATTTTTTTCTGAATACATAATAACTTTGAAGGCACAGTTTATATTCTACCTCAACTATTCGGTAAGAAACATGATCCCCTTAATAATGATTAGAATTATACCATACTTGTAATCATTATAGAATCCTGAAGAAGGACCAGTGATGGTCCGAAACGTTGAAGGAAACGAATATTCAGCCCCTTTCATTTCCACACATCCCGTTATAATTCGTGTTCAATTTATAAGTAATATATATATATATATATATATATATATATATATATATATATAATATATATATATATATATATATATATATATATATATATATGTCCAACAACACTAAAACCTTCCTCAAAAACAACCCTAATATTATAGTATTAAAGTCTGACAAAGGTAACATAACCACAGTTATGGACAGAAATCAATACAATGAACTAGCCATGAATCTTCTCAACTCAGAAGAAAATTATACACCCCTTTCGAATGATCCAAGCTCCACATATCAACAGAAAGCAAACAACATGATATCGAAATTTAAACGACAAAAGAAGATCCCTGAAGCTTTAGCAAAAAAACTTACATTTTACAGAGGTACAATATCCAAATTTTATGGTCTACCAAAAATACATAAAGAAATATTAGCTCTCCGACCAATCATTTCATCGATTGACGCACCTAATCTCAAAATAGTTGAATTCATACAAGATGTACTAACACAAGCATATGATCAGTCCAACATTTTTTATACCAAGGACTCATTCGAATTTACAGAGTTCATTAATGAGATTCAACTACCAAACAATTATATTCTACAAAGCTGGGATGTGGTATCCTTATTCACCAACATCACATTAGAACTAACCAAAGAAGCTATAGAAAACAAATGGGAAACAATAAAACCACACTGTCCGATAGAATTTGATACGTTTTGTGAAATGCTAGATCTTTGTTTTGATACAACTGCCTTTGTATACAATGGCAAATACTATAAACAGAAAGAAGGCACACCCATGGGATCTAAGGTTTCTTCAATTATTGCAAATTACGTAATGGACCATATGCTCATGAAAATTACACAACAATTACAATTCCAATTACCTTTTTGTAAGAAATTTATGGACGATATCATAACCGCTATTCCTAAAGAACAAAAAAACACAATAACAGAAATAATCAACTCCATCAACCCGAAAATTCAATTCACCATAGAGAACGAAAAAGACCAAAGTATACCATTTCTAGATACAAAAGTAATAAGAACTGAGAACAACTCCATAATAACTGACTGGTATGTAAAACCAATTGCATCACAAAGATATATCCATTATCTGTCATACCATCCTCCAAAAATGAAATTCAATTTCATCAATAATTTGAAAAATAGAATAACAAAATTATCTCACATCACATTAAGAAATAAAAATCTAGCAAATCTTTTCAATATATTGAAAGAAAATGGATATCCAACGAATTTATTGAAAAAATTGATTTATAGCACTCCAAACAGCCCCGTACAAACAAATGAGGTTCCACAACCAGCCCAGACTAACCAAGAAAGGGATTTCTACATCACATTACCATATGTTGAATCATTAACAGGGAGATTAAAGAACATCATTCTCAATGATCAAGTGAAGACATCAATCAAAAACTTGAAACCTATAAAAAAAATTTTCAGCAAATTAAAAGATCCTACCCCTAAACCAAAAAGAAGCAATATAGTGTACCAGATTCCATGTGGGCATTGTAATCAACAATATGTTGGACAAACATCTACAACACTCCAACAAAGACTAAATCTACATAAAAGCAACATTAATTTAAAAAAGGAAAACTGTGCACTAGCCAAGCATTGCATCTCCACAGGACACCAACCCATCTATAATGAAACCACAATTCTTGATGCAGAACCTAACACAAGGAAACGAACATTGCTGGAAATGATAAGAATTGCCCAAAATGATGATGCATTGAACTATAGGAAAGATATAGATCAACAAAGCTCCATGTACTCCCTATTAATTGAAATAGACAAAAAATCGAATCATAACAATTTAACCAACCTCACAGTATAAAAAAACACAACGGAAGTCCTCTTATCATCACATCGCATTTCAATAATTTTCCAACAAATTCTATGGTATATAATCTAATGAAGGATGTCACGATTCAATCAAATTCTGAAAGTTCCTCAAATTATTCATATTTCCACAATCTGTTCCTAAATTTATATTCATTTTCAACATCTATATTCAGAATCTCATATTTCGTAAGTTACATTTTCTATTGTACCTAATCAAATTATATAATTAATTATTGTAGCATCTCCTGAAGAAGGGATAAATAAATCCTGAAAGCTTGAGAAAGTAAAGGAAAAAAGAGTACACTTATTGAATTAGACTGCTATCCCAAATAAGTTTCTCTCTATTTAATCCAGTCAACTACCCTATATATATATATATATATATATATATATATAATATATATCTATTGAAGGAGATTTGCCGTAAATATCAAATTTTCAAAATTCTATTGAATGCTGCCTTTCGCCATTCATTTCACAACTTGTCCTATGTAAGATTTTTTATATAATTGTATTAATTTTGCCCATTGACGTGATTTTTGTAGCATCCTGATGAAGGTCCCAAACTAAGGACCGAAATATAGATGTTAAAAAGACCAATTGTTGTGTTGAATAATTGAAGCCCTATGCCGAGTACCCAAACAAGAATTTTGAAAATTATATATATATATATATATAATATATATATATATATATATATATATATATTAGACTGATTCAAAAAAATGGACTTTTTTTGTTTTCACGAAACCCCCCCTAATTATCTTCAAGGTATCGAAAAAAGACCTTTGTGAAAATATCAGCCCCAAATAATAACATTTAGAGGTCGCTCATCAATTATTTCTATTTTGCCTACTAATAGCAGGGGAAAATTTTCTTTTTTCAATAAAAATATCTTAGAACACAAACCAATAGACGGATTTCTTTGTGTGATACATTTTCGTGTAGGCAATCAGATACTCTACAAATATCCTTACGATATTTCGCTAAAATTTCCGCTTCAAAAGTTATTCGATTCGATGCTAATATTGAGGTATTTTTGAAGAAAAAAATTGTTCAAAAAAATCGACTTTACTTGTTTTCACGCAACCTGCCTTCTAATCATCTTCAGGGCATCGACAAAAGGCGTCTGTGAAAATATTACCTTTGAATATAAATATTTAGAGGTCGCTCATCGATAGTTTCTATTTTCGCTGCTGATGGCAGGGAAAAAAATTCTTTTTTCATTAAAAAATTTTTTGTTCACGAACCAATAGAGGGATTCCACTGTACGATACATTTTGGTGTAGGGAACTAGATACTCTACAAAAACGTTCCATACGATATCTCGTAAAACCATTCTTTCAAAAGTAATTTGAACTTTTTTTTCAAAAATACCTCAATATGAGGTATTAATATACAGGTATTTTTGAAGAAAAAGTTCGAATAACTTTTGAACGAGCGGTTTTATCGAAATATCGTATGAAACATTTTCATAGATCATCTAGTTCCCTACATGAAAATGTATCACAGAGTGGAATCCCTCAATTGGTTCGTGAAGAAAAAATTTTTTATTGAAAAAAAACAATTTTTTTTCCTGCTATCAACAGCAGAAATAGAAATCATCGCTGAGCGACCTCTAAATATTAATATTCAAAGCTAATATCTTCACAGATGCCTTTTTTCGATACCCTGAAGATAATTAGAAATAGAGTTTCGTGAAAACGAACAGAATCGATTTTTTTGGATAATTTTTTTCTTCAAAATTACCTCAATATTAGCATCGAGTCGAATAACTTTTGAAGGGACAGTTTTATCGAGATTTCGTAAGGGTAATTTTTGTAGAGTATCTGATTGTCTACACGAAAATGTATCACACAATGAAATCCGTCTATTGGTTTCTGCTCTAGGAATTTTTTATTGAAAAAAGAAATTTTTTCCCTGCTATTAGTAGGGAAAATGGAAATAAATGATGAGCGACCTCTAAATATTATTATTTGAAGCTGATATTTTCATAGAGGTCTCTTTTCGATACCCTGAAAATAATTAGGGGAGGGTTTCCTGAAAACAAAAAATGTCGATTTATTTGTAACAGTCTAATACAGGGGAACTTCCCTATAACGAATACGCAAAATCCGCAAAAAAATTTCGTTATACAGAAATTTCGTTATGCAGAAAATTTTTTTTTATTGTGTCAAGTGTCAAAAAAAGCAACGTTCACTTGCATTTTTCTTATTTGGATACATTATACATAATTAACTTAAGCACTTCCTTCTAGACATTTTCGCATTACTTTTTTCATTAACGATCAGAGCAAAAATGAAAACTGAACAATCTGTATAGCCTCCTGCTTCAGAATGAACTCTCCGTCCGCCGTAATGGTTTAGTTTATGATCGGGATTTATTACCTACGTCCGACAGAATTACGGAAAAAAACCATCCCTAAGTATACTCTGGGAAAAACCTTCTTACCAATACGCATTTAGAGAGTGATTTTTTTGAAATAATTCGGTATAGAGAGAATTCACTTCGTTTTAGAGGGTGTTTTTAACAGGGTATTTGGATTCGAGGTGCAGTGACAGATACGAAATTCGTTGTACAGAGAAATTCGTTGTAGAGACGTTCGCTGTAGGGAAGTTCCACTGTATATATATATCAGACTGTTTCAAAAAAATCGACATTTTTTGTTTTCACGAAACCCCCCTCTAATTATCTTCAGAGTATCGAAAAAATACCTCTGAAAATATCAGCCTCCGATAACAGAATTTAGAGGTCGCTCATCGATTTTTTCTATTTTCCCTACTAATAGCAAGCGAAAAATTTCTTATTTCAATAAAACATTCGTAGAGCACAAACCAATGGACGGATTTCATTGTGTGATAAATTTTCGTGTAGGCAATTAGATACTCTACAAAAATGTTCTTCACGATATTTCGATAAAACGGCCCGTTCAAAGGTTATTCGATTCGATGCTAATATTGAGATATTTTTCAAGAAAAAAATTACTAAAAAAATCGACTTTGTTTGTTCTCATGAAACTGGACTTCTAATTTTCTTCAGGGTATCGAAAAAAGACGTCTGTGAATATATTAGCTTTGAATATTAATATTCAGAGGTCGCTCATCGATGATTTTCATTTTCGCTGCTGATAGCAGGAAAAATTTTTTTTTTTTTCAATAAAACATTTTTTGTTCACGAACCAACTGACAGATTCCACTGTGCGATACAGTTTCGTGTAGGGAACTAGAAACTCTTCAATAATGTCTCATGTGATATTTCGATCAAACTGCTCGTTTTAAAGTTATTCGAACTTTTTCGTCACAAATACCTCAATATTAATACCTTATATTGAGGTATTTTTGAAGAAAAAGTTCGAAGAAGTTTTGAACGAGCGGTTTTATAGAAATATTGTATAGCACATTTTCGTAGAGTATCTAGTTCCCTACACCAAAATGTATCATACATTGGAATCCGTCAGTTGGTTCGTGAACAAAAAACCATTTATTGAAAAAAAAGAAAGATTAATCTGGAATGAAAACGCTGGGGTGCAGTATAGTAATTTCCACGACACTCTTGCTGGTATTTTCATCTCATCCTTTCCTGAAAAAAAGGTTAAGGTTGGACAAAGAAAGAAGTACATCTGCCATAGAAATTTGAAGAATTTAAAGAGAAGAGTAGAAGCGGCACAAACTATTGCAGAAGTGCGTAAAGATGAGCCCAGTTATGCACTTTATAACACTCTGAAAACAACATTGAAAAAAGAAATACAAAAAACAGTGAAATCAAAGCACTCAAAAAGAATAATTAACGCAGAGAATAAATTAAAAGCAGTGTGGAATTTGATAAGTGAAGAAACAGGAAAACAGCGAAAATGTCAGGTAGTCTCACACACAACCACAGCTGAAGAAGTAAATGACTATTTTTATATCTGTTGGCGAGGACATACAGAGAGGGGTCCGACCATCTTTGGATAATTCCGGCATCTTGATGAAAAATCTCAGAAAAATGAATACCGCAAACTCTATGTATCGCAAGCCGACAACAAAGGAAGAAATAATGAAGATAACAAAAAAGTTAAAAAACAAACAAACGAGAGATTTCTACGGCATTTCAGTAGCGCTTCTCAAGCAAATTGTTTCACACATGAAACAACCATTGTGTAAAATAATCAACGATTGCTTCGAACAAGAAACCTTTCCACAGGAACTCAAGGTCGCCGTGATAACACCCATACCGAAAGGAGGGCCAACGGAGGAACTCTCGAACTATCGGCCAATTTCTGTCCTGCCAGCATTCTCGAGGCTGTTCGAGCTGCTCCTGAAAGAACGATTGGTGTGTTTTCTTGAGAGCAATAACCTTGTCCATGAATCTCAGCATGGTTTTCGAAGAGGTAAGTCAACTGTTTCGGCAATGTTGGATGTAATAGATACTATAATTGAAGCGTACAATAACAGTGAAGAAGTGGAGTTGGCGTCTATAGATTTGAGCAAGGCTTTTGACAGCGTTTGCCATATAAGTCTACTCAACAAACTAGAGTTTTATGGAATAAGAGGAAAAGCTCTTAACATGTTCTCTTCGTACCTAACAAAGAGGTCTCAGGTGGTGAGGTGGAATGGCACAGTGTCTGGCAGGAAAGAGATCAAAGTGGGGGTGCCGCAGGGGTCGATCCTGGGTCCGATACTTTTTATCGTCTTTACAAATGACCTACATGCCAACTTAGAAGCGGACCAACTCTGCAGCTATGCAGATGACACTGCTTTCTTGAACGGTCGCGAAGCAGAGACATGATGAGACAGAAAAGTTCAATATCGCTGGCGAGTGCTCAGCGTTGGTTCACCTCAAATGGTCTCTTGATGAACGAGAATAAAACCCAGCAGCTCTTGTTCACAACCGAAGAAAAAACGAGTGATACCTTGAAATATTTGGGTATGACTTTTCTCTCATCATTGAGTTGGAGTCAGTACACAAGCGAATTGTGTAATAAACTCTCGATCTCAATATACCTTATTAAAAGAATGAGAATAATATCCAACAGTGACACAGCCAAACTAGTGTATTACTCAATATTTCATTCAAGAATGATATACGGTATTATACTATGGGGACATAGCAGCGATGCACAAAAGGTACTGATCAAACAGAAGAAGGCCATAAGGGCTATATTTGGGATGCATCCGACGGAGAGTTGCCGGGATGTTTTTAAAAGAGAGGGTATACTCACCTGTACTTCGGTTTTTATTCTCACCGTCGTGGTTTATGGACACCGAAATCTCAAGAAGTATCGAACAAACGCCGACTTCCACGAGTACAACACCAGAACAAAACAATTACTTGTTGTGTTCCTTTTAATAGAATTGCAAAAGCACAGCAGGGAGCAAACCATATCTCACTTAAATTATATAATAAATTGCCCGAGAATCTGAAGAGTATGAATGACCTAAAATTCCGCAAAAGTGTAAAAGAACTATTACTGAGAAAGACGGTTTACAAACTTGAAGAGTTGTTCTAAATGTATTGTTTTTTCTTCGTTTATAATGGTGTGATGCATTTGTCCATTGTCCACATTGGCTTTGCCTTCTTGACTGTAATTTTATTTTTGACAAGCCGTGTAATTCTTGACGGCAACTATTTATCATGTACGAAATTTTTATATTTTATTCACTTTTTCGAAATGTACATGCATGAATAAATAAATAAAAAATAATAATAAATAAATAAATAATACACCCCCCGTATTCTAAGATAGCTGCAACATTGTATTCCAATGGAAATATTAATATGATGTTACTTTTCACAAACGCAGCACACGTGTCCCTTATCTCAGTGCTGACCGCCTCATCATACCGATGGTATAAAAAGGTATGATATTTAATTACGCATAAGAATAGTAGTAACAATTGTGAGACTAGTGTCTATTGTCCCTTATCAAACGTTCTTAATGAAGCTGTTTTTAAAAACGGTGTTTTTTCCCTCAAAATACATAATTATATATATATATATATATATATATATATATATATATATATATATATATATATATATATATATACATATATATATATCCATATATATATATATAATATATATATATATATATTAGACTGATTCATGTGAATCAACATTTCATTTTCACGAAACCCCCGTCTAATTTTTTTCGGGGTATCGAAAAAAGACCTCTGTGAAAATATCAGCTTCAGATGATAATATTAAGAGGTCGCTCATCAATTTTTTTTCCCTACTAATAGACGGGGGAAAAATTTTTTTTCAATACAAAATTCCGAGAGCACAAACAAATAGACGGATTTCATAGTGCAACACATTTTCGTGTAGGCAATCAGATACTCTACAAAAATGTCCCTTACGATATTTCGATGAAACGGCCCCTTCAAAAGTATTTTTGAAGAAAAAAATTACTCAAAAAAATCGACTTTGATTTTTTTCACGAAACGCACCTTCTAATTATCTTCAGATTATTGAAAAAAGGCATCTGTGAAAATATTAGCTTTAAATATCAATATTTAGAGGTCGCTCATCGATGATTTCTATTTTCGCTGCTGATGGCTGGAAAAAAATTTTTTTTTCAATAAATGGTTTTTTGTTCACGAACCAACTGACGGATTCCAATGTATGATACATTTGGTGTAGGGAACTAGATACTCTACGAAAATGTGCTATACAATATTTCTATAAAACCGCTCGTTCAAAACTTCTTCGAACTTTTCTTCAAAAATACCTCAATATAAGGTATTAATATTGAGGTATTTGTGACGAAAAAGTTCGAAGAAGTTTTGAACGAGCGGTTTTATAGAAATATTGTATAGCACATTTTCGTAGAGTATCTAGTTCCCTACACCAAAATGTATCATACATTGGAATCCGTCAGTTGGTTCGTGAACAAAAAACCATTTATTGAAAAAAAAAATTTTTTTCCAGCCATCAGCAGCGAAAATAGAAATCATCGATGAGCGACCTCTAAATATTGATATTTAAAGCTAATATTTTCACAGATGCCTTTTTTCAATAATCTGAAGTAGAGCTGTGTCGATCACGATTGATCGAATCGTTTTGATTCGATCATGACCGATGCAAGAGTGATCGAGTCACGAGTCTCGAAAAGACCCAATCTTTCGGGTATTCGGGTCTTCGCATCTTCGCTTCGGTTTCGGACGTTTCGGTCACATTCGACCCGCTCTTATGCTCAAGTCATGACACGAAACTACGAAATTGAAGACACAAATATGGAAACGTTAGAACCGTTAGGATATCCTGGTTATCCCTTGAATACGATTATGTGTAGTGACTGATAATATTTTGTAGTTATAGAATACAATAACCAGAAAATTCATGGCAGAATAAATTAATTTGTAGTTTCCCCTTATGCATAGAATTCTTTGGAGTTTGATTGTAGAGAAGATCGAATTTGAATAGGTCGCGATCGAAATGAAAGAATGTCGAATGATTGAATGACCGATCAACAAACATAATTAATTGATCGTTGGTTGTAAATGTTTCAATTAGGGAAAATCATGAGCAAAACTGTGACTCAAGAGATTAATGTGTGCACATGTGTCTGAATTAAAATACCTATAGAACGTCTCTAGTGGCATATTCCTTCTCTCTGTTGACCTTTGATCACATCCGTGAACTTGATTACCTATCTAATTTCTGAAAATATGAAATAATCGATTGTATTCGGTCGTTTTTGACGATTAATTTCCCAATTTGTGAAAATCATCTCAAACAAGCTTATTGATTGAGTCAAAAGTTAATATAAATACGTCATTTTCGTTATCTGGGGGTATGAATAAATAACCCATTGGCTTCTTTTTTCTGCACCCGATCCTTCATCTCAAGTCTCCATCCATATACCCGGGATCAGGTAGTCGGTGAACGGGTCTAGGAATCCCAACTGGAACTTGTGATCGAATGATCGAAATGATCGGGTCTTTTTGACTCGATCACGACGCAAACGGGTCGCGATCGACCCGGGTTACGAAAAAGTCGTGATCGACCCAGCTCTAATCTGAAGATAATTAGAAGGTGCGTTTCGTGAAAAAAATCAAAGTGGATTTTTTTGAGTAATTTTTTTCTTCAAAAATACTTTTGAAGGGGCCGTTTCATCGAAATATCGTAAGGGACATTTTTGTAGAGTATCTGATTGCCTACACGAAAATGTGTTGCACCATGAAATCCGTCTATTTGTTTGTGCTCTCGGAATTTTGTATTGAAAAAAAATTTTTCCCCCGTCTATTAGTAGGGAAAAAAAATTGATGAGCGACCTCTTAATATTATCATCTGAAGCTGATATTTTCACAGAGGTCTTTTTTCGATACCCCGAAAAAAATTAGACGGGGGTTTCGTGAAAATGAAATGTTGATTCACATGAATCAGTCTAATATATATATATATATATATATATATATATATATATGGATATATATATATATGTATAATATATATATATATATATATATATATATATATATATATATATATATAATTATGTATTTTGAGGGAAAAACACCGTTTTTTAAAACAGCTTCATTAAGAACGTTTGATAAGGGACAATAGACACTAGTCTCACAATTGTTACTACTATTCTTATGCGTAATTAAATATCATACCTTTTTATACCATCGGTATGATGAGGCGGTCAGCACTGAGATAAGGGACACGTGTGCTGCGTTTGTGAAAAGTAACATCATATTAATATTTCCATTGGAATACAATGTTGCAGCTATCTTAGAATACGGGGGGTGTATTATTTATTTATTTATTATTATTTTTTATTTATTTATTCATGCATGTACATTTCGAAAAAGTGAATAAAATATAAAAATTTCGTACATGATAAATAGTTGCCGTCAAGAATTACACGGCTTGTCAAAATAAAATTACAGTCAAGAAGGCAAAGCCAATGTGGACAATGGACAAATGCATCACACCATTATAAACGAAGAAAAAACAATACATTTAGAACAACTCTTCAAGTTTGTAAACCGTCTTTCTCAGTAATAGTTCTTTTACACTTTTGCGGAATTTTAGGTCATTCATACTCTTCAGATTCTCGGGCAATTTATTATATAATTTAAGTGAGATATGGTTTGCTCCCTGCTGTGCTTTTGCAATTCTATTAAAAGGAACACAACAAGTAATTGTTTTGTTCTGGTGTTGTACTCGTGGAAGTCGGCGTTTGTTCGATACTTCTTGAGATTTCGGTGTCCATAAACCACGACGGTGAGAATAAAAACCGAAGTACAGGTGAGTATACCCTCTCTTTTAAAAACATCCCGGCAACTCTCCGTCGGATGCATCCCAAATATAGCCCTTATGGCCTTCTTCTGTTTGATCAGTACCTTTTGTGCATCGCTGCTATGTCCCCATAGTATAATACCGTATATCATTCTTGAATGAAATATTGAGTAATACACTAGTTTGGCTGTGTCACTGTTGGATATTATTCTCATTCTTTTAATAAGGTATATTGAGATCGAGAGTTTATTACACAATTCGCTTGTGTACTGACTCCAACTCAATGATGAGAGAAAAGTCATACCCAAATATTTCAAGGTATCACTCGTTTTTTTCTTCGGTTGTGAACAAGAGCTGCTGGGTTTTATTCTCGTTCATCAAGAGACCATTTGAGGTGAACCAACGCTGAGCACTCGCCAGCGATATTGAACTTTTCTGTCTCATCATGTCTCTGCTTCGCGACCGGTTCAAGAAAGCAGTGTCATCTGCATAGCTGCAGAGTTGGTCCGCTTCTAAGTTGGCATGTAGGTCATTTGTAAAGACGATAAAAAGTATCGGACCCAGGATCGACCCCTGCGGCACCCCCACTTTGATCTCTTTCCTGCCAGACACTGTGCCATTCCACCTCACCACCTGAGACCTCTTTGTTAGGTACGAAGAGAACATGTTAAGAGCTTTTCCTCTTATTCCATAAAACTCTAGTTTGTTGAGTAGACTTATATGGCAAACGCTGTCAAAAGCCTTGCTCAAATCTATAGACGCCAACTCCACTTCTTCACTGTTATTGTACGCTTCAATTATAGTATCTATTACATCCAACATTGCCGAAACAGTTGACTTACCTCTTCGAAAACCATGCTGAGATTCATGGACAAGGTTATTGCTCTCAAGAAAACACACCAATCGTTCTTTCAGGAGCAGCTCGAACAGCCTCGAGAATGCTGGCAGGACAGAAATTGGCCGATAGTTCGAGAGTTCCTCCGTTGGCCCTCCTTTCGGTATGGGTGTTATCACGGCGACCTTGAGTTCCTGTGGAAAGGTTTCTTGTTCGAAGCAATCGTTGATTATTTTACACAATGGTTGTTTCATGTGTGAAACAATTTGCTTGAGAAGCGCTACTGAAATGCCGTAGAAATCTCTCGTTTGTTTGTTTTTTAACTTTTTTGTTATCTTCATTATTTCTTCCTTTGTTGTCGGCTTGCGATACATAGAGTTTGCGGTATTCATTTTTCTGAGATTTTTCATCAAGATGCCGGAATTATCCAAAGATGGTCGGACCCCTCTCTGTATGTCCTCGCCAACAGATATAAAATAGTCATTTACTTCTTCAGCTGTGGTTGTGTGTGAGACTACCTGACATTTTCGCTGTTTTCCTGTTTCTTCACTTATCAAATTCCACACTGCTTTTAATTTATTCTCTGCGTTAATTATTCTTTTTGAGTGCTTTGATTTCACTGTTTTTTGTATTTCTTTTTTCAATGTTGTTTTCAGAGTGTTATAAAGTGCATAACTGGGCTCATCTTTACGCACTTCTGCAATAGTTTGTGCCGCTTCTACTCTTCTCTTTAAATTCTTCAAATTTCTATGGCAGATGTACTTCTTTCTTTGTCCAACCTTAACCTTTTTTTCAGGAAAGGATGAGATGAAAATACCAGCAAGAGTGTCGTGGAAATTACTATACTGCACCCCAGCGTTTTCATTCCAGATTAATCTCCAATTTATAGATCTGATTCCCTCTATGAAACGTTGGGTATTTTTGTTGGTGAATTGCCTTCTGATTCTATATTTTGTATTTTCATTTTCAGACTTCATTTTTGCAGCTGGTATTCTCAGGATTTGTGCCTTATGATCCGACAAACAAGGCTCACAAGTTTCCTGTTTACAGTCGCTCTCTGATATATTCGTAATCATATTATCTATGCAAGTGCTCGAATGTATTGTCACTCTCGACGGCTCTGTGAAAATATATCTCATACCGTACATGTTGAACGTTTCAATCAATTTAGTTTTTTCTGTTGAAGTCCGGATGAAATCTATATTAAAATCACCGACTAACGAAACTCTATCATCGCCGTGGCTCCTGAGACACTCGTCCAGAACAAACTCAAGAGCCGACAGAAATATTGAATAGTCCCCTGATGGGGGCCTATACAATGCCACTAAAACAACCTTTAGTACTGGTAGTCTAATAGCCGCTATCTCAATTTCTTTCTCCAAGGACTACTTTGTTATGTTAAGCAACTCTCGGCATTGTATCTCTTCACTCACAAACACTGCAGCACCTCCATGTCTTGATGTATTGCGACAAAAAGAGCTGGCCACATTTAAATTTCCGAAATTAAGCCTACTCAGCAAATCCTGCGAAAACCAATGCTCTGTTACACAGGCTATGTCTATTTTCCGGTCATTTATGAAGAACATGAAATCGTCAACTTTATTTGTCAGTGATTGTACGTTGATGTTTGCAATAGTACAATATGAACCAGTTTCATCTATTTGCTTTCTTTCATCGTTCTCGATCTCGGAAAAAACGAAAAGCGTCGAACAGTAATTCCACTTGGCCAATTGTCACCACTGTACAGATCCTCAATAAGATCACGATCTCCGCCCACTTTGAAAGATATGCTAGTAGCTTCAGGCTTCACTGGAAGTGCCTCTACAACAAATTTTCTTTCCGGGAACTGATCCTTAAGGTGGTCCAATATCATTTCTGGGGTGGTACCCACCTCAACCTTGCCAATGTGGAGCCACACCCTCTGTTTACTACTAGAAAAACAATTTTGTCTTCCAGTAGTTTGTCTTGTTCCTCTGACATATCTTGGCCGTCCCAGATCCACATTCGCATCTTTTTCATTGATACTATGAACCAGGTTGGCGGAATTCGATATGTTGATGTTTCGGTTAACAGCTGATTTGTTGACTAATCTGCATGGGGTCGTTGAACCGGCTTTCACGTCCTCAGGCGGTAATGTAGCATCAGGTGACTTTTTTTGTGCGTTTCCCGATAAAGATTTTAATTCCGGTTTGTTTTTAATCCGTTTCGTTATCCTTAGGGCGGCCGTACACGGACTGCTTCAAGCAGTTGAGACCGACTGCTTAAAGCCGCGACCGCGCGGTGAACTATAGTCATTCATTCGCTGCCGTACACACGACTGCTCGAGCAGTCGCGACCGCTTCAAGCCGTCAACTGCATGACGAAATTCCATCGTGCCGTCAACCGCACGCGAGGCATACACCGACTGCTCGAGCGGTCCGTGTACGTGGCTCAGCCGCTAACTGCTCGAGCAGTCCGTGTACGGCCGCCCTTACATGTGAAGAATTTGAACATACCTTCTGTGTTGTGTCCCTTTCTAGTACACTGATTTTGAAGAGCAGTAAGTTGTTTTTGTCTTTCATCTCAGCGATTAATTTTCTCAAGAGAGAATTTTCCTTGGAAAGGATTTCGTTTTCCTTTGTTAGATCAGATATCACTTTTTCACTTGAGTTCAACGCCTCATTCATATCAACTACTGTTTCAAATGATGTATTTAAGTCTTCTGCACTATCACTTTCGGTTTCGGGGTTAGCTTGACGTTCTTTCGGTTCGCAACACTTTATTCGAAATTCGTCAATTTTTTCTATTTCACTGAAATATTTCAAGCATCCCGGATGCATTACCGTTCCGCAATTTACGCACTGCAGTCCTGTATTTGGAATATTGTGACATTTTTTTGCATTTTTTCACTGGTAAACCATATATTGATGTTTTATTCGCGGTCATCTTGAATGTGTTATTTTTATGTTCACGCTTCCTGACCTCTTACGTAATTCCTCCCCACCTAAATCAAAGGTATCACCTTCTGTAGGTGTAGCTTTGAAAAATACTTTCTTTAAATGATAATCAATTTGACATGAGCAGATAATTAAAATTATTATTATAACAATAAAATAAATTATGAATCTTGAGGGTTGTATACTCCAGGGGTGGATTTCTTCCAACTCTATATCTGGGATGTCTTCCTTCTTGACGGATTCTTCTTTTTCTTGATTTTGGGATGACGGCTCCATTTTCGGAAGGATGATGAATTTTTCTTCATCAGTTGAAATAGTAGCAGTTATTTTTTTTTCTGTAATTACTCAAAGTATATTCTGATTCCAGGATTGCGATTGGAGGAGCGAAATGATGTTTCACTTGATTTGGACATATTCTCTTTACTTTTGGGTTATGAATGGATAGTGTATTTCCATCTTCTAACATTTTTATATCTGGAGGATGAGTGCTTTTTGATTTTGGACAGTTTTCTCTTTGGTTTCTCAAAATATTCTTTATACAATTTGGTGCTTCTGTCAGAGAGTCTTGGTTGCATAGAAAGTCATCTTCCACTGGGTGGCATTGTTGCGTTGACCATTTAAAAACTTCTTCTTGAGTGAGCCAGTAAGGATCGGAATAAGGAAGGGTTAAATTGTTTTGTGGTAAATAGTAGAACTTGTACAGATCATAACTTTTCATATTTACTGAAGGAATCGATATGAGAAATAGTAATATTCTATTTTTGAATACAACTTTAGTGTAACATAATTGATAATAATCTTTTAGATGATGTAGGGGTATAATAGTATTGTTTTTGATTAATTCCGAAAATTTGGAATAAGGTAAAATAGACTCATGTAATAGATGTAACCTTGCGAAGCTTACTGCTGTTTGGATTTCATCGAGGGTATTTTTGATCTCTCTGAGTTGAAAGGTGAATAAATGTATTTGTTGTACTTCTTGGAGTAATGGTACAACTTGGAGTGATTTAAAGTTTTCCCACATTTTATTGAATTTATCAATGTATTTATTTTTGATTTAATTAACAATAGTTGCAATTTTCTTCTGGTTTTTCATCAGAATATCCTCATTTTTGGAAATACTATCAAAGTAGTTCTTGTATAATTCTTCATCACCAGAATCTAGTGTTCCAAATAGAATCTTAGAAATTTTTCCTCCTATATTAATCAATCCTCTTTTGATTCTGAGTTTTTCATTTAGTAATTCTTCTAAGGTATTGAAATTAATTTCGTTTGAATGTTTCAAGTACTTATAGTTTGCCGTTTGTGCAAATCCCAATTGAAAATCTGAAAATTTACTTATTTCTTTTTGATATTTCATCATTAGATCTGCTATTATGTTCAAATCGATATGATAAATAAATTGTAAATTTCTATCATTAACTTATGCCTTTCCAAGAGATATCGGTAATACATTATTTTCTATTGGTATAATTTCCATAGAATAGTTGCAATTCATTATGATGCACGAAACTAATGATTTCTTAAAAAGATCCATTTTCGATCTGAAACAAAATGATATTATTTCTTTCTCTGTTTCACGATTTTCTTATGATAAATGTGTTTATTCTTGCAATCTTTTATTCTGTGAGAATCTATTTCGCGGGCATCTATCTCTTTATACACGGGGTCGAGTTTCCTAGTAATGGGGGTTTTGATATAAGTAGGATTTTTATTTAAGGGATGATCTATCTCAGCTTTACGTTTTTCATTAATTTTTTCTAAACGGTTTACATTCTTCAGATTCTTTGACTCTAAGTGTTTTGATATTTCATTCAAGTTTTCTCTATAATTTTGAATATAATTTTCTACTCTTTCATTATGACTTATTTCAATTGGAAGAGAATAGTTTAAATCTGCTTTGATTATTTGCATTGGAGTCATATCTAGACTCGAGTGATTTGAGTTATTATAGCTCAATAGGGTTTGGGAAATTCTGTTTTGAAATGTGTTAGTTGTTCCAATGGTTCTTAATTGCTCGATTAATGTCGAATGAAAACGTTCTACTAATGCATTTGAATTCGGATTATAATTAGTTATATAGTGAATTTCTATTTCATGAGTTCTACAGAAATCTTGTACGACACTGTTTTTAAATTCTAATCCATTGTCGCATGTTATTTTGATTGGGACACCGTAATGACTGAAATAAATTAACAATTTGTCAATAATCTCTGTACCTGTTTTCTGTAAGAGTGGGTAACATTGTCCTAGTCTCGAAAATGAGTCTACAATGCTAAGACAATAATTTTGATTAAAACGAATTGTATCACAATAGATGTGAGTAAACGGTTTCGAACCAATAGGATTAGGCTTGAATTGTAATTCAATAGGTGTTCTTTCATATTTACTTTTCTGACAAATTTCACATGCATTAATATAACTTTGAACATCTTTGTTCATGTTAGGCCAATAATATTTCTTTTTGAGGCTAATTAAATTTTCTCGTAAGCCACGATGTAAGGTTTTAGTTTCATGATACTGTTGGATTCTAAGAAGTTGTCCGTCTTTATCTTCAACGTCTTCTAAAAGAATTCGGGAAATTTTCAAGTCAAGAGTCTTATAATCAAATTTGTTTTGCAAAATTCGAATAAGGGGTTGTTCTAATTCTGGGGACATAAAATAAATAGTATAGGGATGCTTGGGTCGAACATACTCATGTAAGAAATTGTATAAATCTTTTTCCACAGAATTTATTACTACTCGGAATCTCAATTTATCATTAAATAATTTGATTTTTTCTACGTTATAAGTGGATCCTTGTTTAAAAATAATTTGTGATTGGAAAGAATTAAGACTTCTCTCTGTATAAGGGATCTCTAAAATAGGATTTTCTATATTACTATGTACTGTAACATCACTGTGAATAATTATATTTCCTGATTTTTTGTTTGAATCTTCATTTTTCATAATATTTGGTAAATCTTCATTATCTTCATCATCAATAATATCATAATTTCCATTATCACTTGGATCTAATAATTCTAGGCATTCATCTAATTCTTTATTTGTTACATTATTTATAATTGATATAAGAGCATCTTCAATAGGATTTATCTCATCATTTTCAAATAAATTCGATTCATGATCAATATCATCATGAATATCATTTCTTACGTCTAGTAAGTTAATATTATTATATTCAACATTATCATCCTCATAATTATTACTTAAACCATTTGAATTATTTATCAAATTGTTATTTTCAGTTTCATCATTGCAGTGATATATAACTATTTTTATATTTAAATCATCAAAAATGTATTGAATCATATCGTATATTTTATCCCATTTTAATTTATCTAGACCACACGCTATTCGTGGTATAGCTAAATGAGTTTCATTGTTTAACTTCATTAATCTTTTCAAGTATAAAAGAGAATTAAAAACATTTTCATACGTTGGTTTATCATAATGGAATTTTTCAGTAACAAGATAATAAATATTTCGGTTATTTTGTCTCAGAAATGCTACTTCTCCAATTTTTTTTTTTACGATTTCAATTCATTTACATTTCCAAATTTCATTTTAAAATCTCGGGCAATGCCTTTATTCATAAATAAATCTTCTGATACACAATGCGCTAATGCAAAATATTCGGGTGCGTTGAATAAGTCATCTCTTAATATTTCAATATTATTAGTATCTTCCAAATTTCCAGATTCATGTTGCTTCAAAAAATCTTCAAATTTCCTATCATTGTCCAAAATTATTCTACTTAATGCGTCTGCATTATTCGACGATCCTTTTTTATATTTTATTTCGTAATCAAATTCTTCCAATTTAATACGCCAACGCATCAGACGCGAATTCGGTTCTTTAAGTGAAAATAGCCAAACTAAAGGCTTATGATCCGTATAAATTGTGAATTTTATCCCGTACAAATAAGGCCGGAAATGCTGGCATGACCAAACGATCGCTAATAATTCTTTTTCGATTGTGCTATATCGTATTTCGCTCGGTTTAGAGTTTTGCTGGCGTAGCAGATGGGTAAATCATCTTTACCTTGAGATAAAATGGATGCTATCGCGAATCCGGAGGCGTCTGTAGTTAAGTTGAATTTTTCGTCGAAATTCGGATATCTCAATATGGGAAAATTCAATAATAATAATAATAATAATAATAATTTATTAATCCTTTTGGACATGTGAATACATGTATAGGATAAGTCAAAATACAAAGAATACAAAAAATAAACTAAGTTCTCATACAATCATACAAGTATTCATTCACTGTATAAAAGCATTTTTGTAACAATAAGCTTTTAACATTTTTCTTAAACTCGTTATAATTAAGATGTCTTATACTAAATGGCAGATGATTGTAAAGTTTTATGGACTGATACGTAGGGGACATTTCAAACTTAGCAGTCCTATGTTTAGGAATATGTAGCAATCCCTCGCTTCTAGTTTTATAATTATGAAAGCTAGATAGTTTAATAATGTCTGCTTCATTTTCTTTCACATGCAGAAGACATTTGAGTATGAAGATAGAAATATATACATTCAGTTTTTCGAATGTTAATCATGAGATTATTTCTGTGACACCAATCTGCGAAGCAACTTACAAGAACACCACACAACCTTTGGAGCTCCTCGAAAGATGGAGCTGTTATTACCACTGAAACGTCATCAGCAAATAAGGTTAATAGATATTTCCTCACCATCAAAGCATTCTGAGGGGCTAACGAGTCGACAAACATCATCCGCAGATTGTCAGGGAGATCATTGATGAAAATCAAAAATAAAAGTGGCCCCAGGACAGAACCCTGCGGCACTCCCAGATTGACACTATGATCCGCAGACAACGAGTTTTCAAGCTTCACACACATGGATCTACCTTCCAGATAGCTACGAAGCCAGTCCAAGAACACACCTCGAAAGCCTAAGTTGTAACATTTGTCCAGAATGAACTGAAAAGACAGACTATCAAATGCTCGAGAAAGATCGAAGAAAAGCCCTGCCACATGAAAGCCATCGTCTAAAGATTTATAAACGTAATCAACGAGGCAAATCGCTGCTGTCTGAGTTGAGCGACCAGATCGAAAACCATGTTGAGCAGAAGCCAGTATATTAAATTTGTCGAGGCACTTCATCATCCTATTCAATACGATTCTCTCGAAGACTTTAGCGAATGTACTCAAAAGAGAGATAAGTCTATAGTTTGAAATTACATGTATATCATTATTCTTGGGAATAGGAATAACAATGGCTCTTTTGAGGACTGAAGGGAATACACCAGAACTGATGGACAAATTGATGCAATGGGCAATATGCCGAGAGATCTCTGTACTGATTAACTTCAGAACTTTTGCAGAGATTGAATCTGCACCTGAACTTTTATTCTTCCTCAAAGACTTTACAGTGTCAGCAATTTCACAATCCAATACAGGATGAAAAAAGAAGGTGGTGTCCAATGAGCATGAGGTGGTACATGATGTTGACAAAGTATTCTGATAATAATGGTCTAGTGAGGATTGAGTTATTGTAGAAAAATATTCAGCAAAAATATTTACCAATTCATCAGAGTTATCGAAAATAACACCGTCAACATCCAGTTCAACAGACTGGCCCCTCCCACTTCTGCCAGTTAAAGTATTCACCATAGACCAAACTGTCCGGCTTTTATTATCTGAACTAATTATAAGTTCGTTGTAAAATTTCCGCTTCGATTCTCTCAACATTGAAGTGTAAGTTGATTTGGCTTTTTTATACAAGTTAATGGTATCCGAAGTTTTCAAATTCGATTGTAACCAATATAAATTCATCAGTTGTTTTTTAGCAAGGACAATCTCTGGCGTAAGCCAATACTTGGTTTGATTATTTCCATTATTTGTTAGTTTCCTTAAGGGACAACAAAATTCAAAAATGTGTTGTATTGTAGATATCAAAGCTTTAAAACAACTATCAGCATCATCATTTCCATAAACATCATGAAAATCGCAATTTTTTATATGAAAAATGAAATTGTTTAAATTTTGTTCATTCAAAGCTCTGACAACTTTCAACTTGGATTGAGCTTTAGCATCTAATTCAGCGTTGAATTCCAACAAAATGGCTCGGTGGTCACTTATATACGGTTCGAAGATCTTTACATTACAATCAGTTAGATCTGCATTTGTAAGAATATAGTCCACTTTAGAGATGGATGTATGACCAGAAATATCTGTGAAAACCCTGGTAGGGTCTTGCGAAGTAATTTTCATTTGGAAACATTTAATCAAATCGATCAGTAACTTACGGTTAGTACATCCAACCCTCAAGTAATCAATGTTCAGATCGCCACATACGAAAACAACATCAACCAGTTTTGAACAATAATCAAGAGTTGTGAACGAGATATTCTTGATAATGGTGTATTTGTTGAAACAGCCCAAATAATGTTTCAACATAATCAAGAGTATATGACATTCTGCCGAGGAATACTTCACAATTACCGGTGCAAGGACGGTAGACACTTATTATACCTATGTGGGTGTTGTTGGTTATCACAATAACTCCACTCACTTCGAAATGCATTTCTTCCGAGAATTCTGATACGCACAAATCTCTAATCGTAACTCCATCTTTTATATATATCATCGAACCCCCATGCTCACGATAGGGACGACAATAATAGTCCGCCAAATGGTAACCAGCAACAGCCATTGTCTTAACTCTGTCAGAACTACACCAATGCTCGACGACACTTACAATATCTGCGTTAATTTCAGTAAGAAGTAATTCTAAAAGATCCAATTTGTTGGACAAACATTGAATATTTATTTGTAGCAGTTTCAGCTTTTTGAGATTAACCACATTCAGTCTATTCGACGATTCGTTTTCCTGGGTACAAAAAAACGGTGAACACTTGCCCGGTTAGGCCAATTTGAACCATTCAGAGCCTTTTCATACTCTGATTTAGGAATGAGTACCTTGAATGACGAATAACTGTCTGGGTACTTAGATGTTAGTCGCTCGCATCGTACTGACGTGAAGTGATTTTTTAGGAAATTTTGAAGATTTACCTCCGTTGTCTCCGGTTTTAAATTCGAGACATGAAAAGCACTAAACTTTTCAATGCCTTCGACAGATGAATCACCAGTGTTACTCCCAACCACCAATGATTGATTGTGTCTTCTTGTGGATCTTTTGCGGGAGACAATTGTCCATTCTTCACTTTGTTGTTTAGGTGAGGTAGAAGGAATCGAATCTAAAAGTTGGGTGTCCTCTCCAGCCATATTATTTCTGCGTGTAACACGTTCATTGCGTCCTGAAGTAGATGTTTTCGCAGGAGCGTTGGATGATTCGGCATTCGCAAAAATGCGCGGTACCTGGGAACACTCTGAACCGATGGGAGTATGAGTTACAGGACCACTAATGGAACCTCTGTGCGTTTTCTCGGAGCGTACGAGTGTGTTGGATTTAACTACTTTGTTATCAGCACCTATATTTGTTTGTATTTTTTTGTTCAGTTTATCGATCTCTGCATTCTTACATGCAATTTCTGTTTCTAGTGCTGAGATCTTGAACCTCAACAAACCATTATTTTCCATGAGTAGATCATTCTTTGCTTCTAGCTCGTAAATTATTTTCAAGAGTAGTTCTTGTTGGGAAGACTTGTTCGATATATCTCTATTCATATTTTCCGTCATCGGAGATATATCAGGAGTTAGATCGGTGGACGTAGTTATATCATCTCCACAGCACTTTTTTACTTTATTCGCACAACCGGGATGGTAAACCTTATTGCACGTATTACACTTTGTACTAATTTTAATTAATTTAATTTGTTCTTTTACAACAAGCGCATTCGGGAATCGAAATCTGAAGAGACCCGCTCGGCACAACCTTCTTAGTCGACGTCATGACGTTGAATTCGCTTCGTTTACAAATTTCGAATGCTTCAACGTATTTAGGATCATCAATATTAATCTTAGCATTTTTTTTCAACCATATGGTTAAAGGTTTCGTAATCTTTGCAAAATTTGGAATGAAATTTCTATAATATGCAACTAGTCCAAGGAAGGATTTTATTTCTTTCTGAGTTTTCGGAATTGGAAAATTACTTACAGCTTCTAGTTTGTTCGGATTAGGTTTTATTCCTGTTGGAGTAATGATATGACCAAGGAGTTCAATTTCTGTTTTGAAAAAATGACATTTGTCTAGTTGTATCTTCAAATTATCTTTTCTGAAAGCCTCTAAGATATTGTGTATGTCAGCTAAATGTTTTTCAATACTGTCCGAAAAAATTATCACGTCGTCCATATAAATATAGCAATTTTTTCCAATAAAATCTTTTAAAACATTATTCATCAATCTTTGAAAAGTCGCAGGTGCATTTTTTAATCCGAAAGTCATTCGTAAAAATTCATAGTGTCCGTTTTCAACTGTGAAAGCCGTTTTTTTTATAGATTCTTCATTTAATTCAATTTGGTGAAAACCCGACGCTAGATCGAGAGTCGTAAAATATTTTTTGTTTCCTAACTTGTCTAGAATACTTTCAATTTAAGCTAAGGGATATTTATCATCAACAGTTTTTTAGGAACAATAACTACAGGAAAGGACCATGGGGAAATACTAGGTCTAATAATTTTTTTGCTAACATATCTTCAATTTGAGTCTGTACTTCTTCTCTATGAATTTCTGGATATCTATAAATTTTGCAATGAACAGGTGTTTCATCAACCGTTCGAATCTTGTGTTTTATTCGATTAGAAAAATTCAAGGGTTGACCAGGTAATTGTAAAGCATCGATACTTGTTTGAAAAATTTTCATTAATTGATTTCTGATATTGGAATCCAAATGGGATAGGTCTACTGGAATGTCGATTGGATTTTGACATACTTTCTGATATTGGAAAGGTATTCTGCAATATTCATTATATAGAAGTTGATTTTTGAAATCTAAGCTAAGTCCATATTTATTTAAGAAATCGGCTCCTATAAGGCCATCATAATTTTTATGGAATTTATAAAGAATAAAAGGATGCATATCATTAATGCAAAATTCATCAAAAACTGGCAATAATACTTTTTCATTTGAGTTTTCCGTTCTCATACAAGCTGTTAAAGAAGTCTTTTCTTCAAAGATATTATCTGGACAATTATTATATGCGAATTTAGGATCCATTAAACAAACTGAACAACCACTATCAATTAGAAATTTACATCTGGGATATTTAAATTCAATAAAGTGTAATTGATTTTTATTATCAAAGGTTTGATTTAGGTCAATTCGTTGCTTGGGCCTGCTTTTGGAGAATTTCGACTTGTTTCATTTGAATTAACATTCGTTAGTTCCTCATCAATGAAGTCATTGTTTGGATTATTTTGATAGTTCGTACTTCGATAATTATTAAAATTTCTTTGGGGATTTGGATTATATTGAGTTGAATACTCGTTTCTTTTTTTAGGATAATTTCTAGTTTGGACAGACATTTTTTCTGGAGGGGTATTAATTCTCTGATTGGGATTGGGTTTAAAAACATTTGTTATATTTGATTTATTTGTTGGACCGAAAACTTGTTTCGCCGTAGGATAATGAGAGTTAACATTTCGCTGTTTATATTGGATTGGTTGTGACGGAAATTGTTCGCGATGGTTACCATTATTATAGCTTTGTCTTATACCATTTGAAAAATTTGTATTTCTGAAATTATTATTATTAGTTTGATTTTGAGGATTATTAAAATTTCTATATGAGTCATTTTTTCTCGGTTTATTATTAATATTGATCGTAGAAGGATGTTTCCACGTACGCATCATATCTAACTGTGATTTTTGTGATACATAATTTTCTACAATTTGAATTGCTTGATCGAACGTCAAGTTCGGCGTAGTTATAAGAGTTGTCTGTAACTCAAAAGGACTATTACTAATTAAAACATTTTTGGCTAAGTCATTCGTTAATTCTTTATGCAGAGTTTTCATTTGAGGATTCATTAATGCGTTGGAATCTATTCTATAATGGATTCTTATTTTCAAGCTTTTGATTTCTTCTATGAATAACAAAATATCTTCCTTTGGATGTTTTCTTGAAAATTGAAGTTTATTCTTCAGAACATCGAGATTCGCATGATCTCCAAATTTATTGACAAGAAAACCTCTGATACTTATCCACGTATTGGGGACATTCGATGTGTGGAATTCTGCTTCAGCAATTCCAATAAATTTACTCTTGATTAAATTGAGGCAATAAGTTTTTACGATTTGACATGTTCTTTCGAGCATTTAGGCCGTCGTCGTAGATTAGTTTCTCGACGTTTCGCCAGTTCGAGTGTCTGGCATCTTCAGGAGTTATATTTCAGGAGATGTTCTCACTGGACTGAACTGCCTGAGTGTGGCCTAAATGCTCGAAAGAACATGTCACATTGAACGATGGCCGCGAAAGCCTCAACCAATTCATTTTTACGATTTGTTCTGCATTTTGAAATTGGGTAATATAATTATCGCACGCATCTAAGAATGAATGTAATTTAGTTTTATCTCCATCGTATTTAGGAAGGAGATTGCCAAATTCCTTCGGGGGCGTTAAATCTACCATTTTTGAGTCGTTTATACTTAAATCAGTGATAGAGTTTATTAAGTCGTTTAAGGCGTTTATAACTTCTAAGTTTTCTTCACCTATTTTGAAATATTCAGATTAATTATCAATTAAACAATAATATTTCAGTAAAAACTTAGTTTTTGTATCAGAAAAACTTTAAAAAACTGTACAAGTTTTACACACAAAACTTGGGGAAAAGAGTGATTGACTTTGGGCCAGGTCAATTAAAACTGGGAAGAAATAGTACAAGGATAGTGATATTGCTCACCCTCTCGTTCTTGTATTAGGGGTCGTCGATGGCGCTACCCTGTCGATCGGACTCCGTTTTTCTCTCGTTGGGTTGATCGATGTCTGGTTAGAAGATCTCGGGTCGGTACTCCTTTTCTTGACACTGTGAGGAAGTCTAGCCTTGGACTCGATCTATCTCTGGTTGCACCTTGACAGTTGAAACTGAAGACTTCGGGAGTTCTGGATTGGATACTTCAGGAAGACTGGCACAATCCCATCAACTCGTTGCCAATTATGTATTTTGAGGGAAAAACACCGTTTTTTAAAAACAGATTTATTAAGAACGTTTGATAAGGGACAATAGACACTAGTCTCGAAATTGTTACTACTATTCTTATGCGTAATTAAATATCATACATTTTTATACCATCGGTATTATGATGCGGTCAGCACTAAGATAAGGGACACGTGTGCTGCGTTTGTGAAAAGTAACATGGTCATATTAATAGTTCAATTGGAATACAATGTTGCAGCTATCTTAGAATACGGGGGGTATATTACGTAATTAATATATATATATATATATATATATATATATATATATATATTATATATATATTTATTGGAAATACGATTGTTTGCCGAGAAAACAGGGGAAATGGTTATTTTGGGTTCTTGGCAATTATTGGTTGGGCAATTATCAACAATCAATTGTCTTTACATCTATATTTCGAAACTTTAGTGGTTCTTCTTCAGGATGCTAAAATATAATGAATGTGCTAATACATAAAATTGAGCTGTTCTTAATTACTTACGTCTGACGAGATTATTGTTTGAATTAACAAAGAGAGCATCGGACCAAATATCTTACATTCGATTGATCCTTACGAAGAAAATTGTTGACAATATAATGTGTCAAGTTGGTATGACGGATAAAGATAGTTGTTGGTTGATATCACAGAGCATGGTAAAAACATAGAAAATAAACATTTAAGTAACAACATCGACAACGTGATCATCAGTAGGATGTCGGTCCAAGGATAGCAGGTAACTATATATTGCACTTAGGTTTTTGAGGTCAGTCTTCTTGTTGATATTGTTTTCATTTTCGCTGATATAACACATTTCTTGAAATGTTCTTTTTTTGTAGTTTGAGCTAGTACACAATATTTTGGTATCATCGAATTTAAATGTGTGGTCCAGTGATGATGAGTGGTTTGCCAATGCGCATCTGTCGGGTCGTAGTCTAGTACAATTGATTGTTGATAATTGCCCAACCAATAATTGCCAAGAACCCAAAATAACCATTTCCCCTATATCTTTATATATATATATATATATATATATAATATATATATGTATATATATATATATATATATATATATATCCAACGAACAAACTGGCATCTTTTCCGAAACGGTATAGGCCTGCATCCTCGTGTATATTGGTGTATATTCAAGAAAGTTTGCACCGTACATTCCGACTTCCAGTTATATCCAGCGGATGGACTGACATCCGTATATTTTGATACAAGTAGGAAACAGTTCGACCTCTATATATTCTATTTCCAGGTAATCTGCCTTCCAGCAATGTTGCCAATTCGATGTAATTCTCATGTTCGTGATCGGAAGTCATTCAAGATGTTTATTCATTTGATTTATCGAATGGCTGAAAGTAATAGTCACACTTGACTGAATAGTTTTTTATTTCGTTACCAATTGCGTAATTGGTAATTGTTTATCCATGCGATAATCATGTTTTCCAGATTCAAAAGTTCAATTATTCGCTCTGATTTGGATTTCGCCCACATTAATTCAGAATATACAAAAAATTTTCAACGCCTTATATCAGTAAGCCTGAATTTTGGATACTTTTTGATTCAGAAATGGAGAAGTAAAGATTCAATTTGATAGACTTCTGTGTTTGAAAACTATATATGAAATGAGATTTTTCCGTGTTTTGATATATCTATTCTGGATGTGATTTTTCATATCACGTATTCTAAAAAAAATTCCACAAACCTTTCGAGGCATATCGAAGATGATCCTCAGAATAACATAATAATTAACAATAATTATTTATGCATGTGTTATTGCAAATGAAAGAAACACATAGTTATTTTGAACAACAAAAAGGCAGGATCCTGTGCACATTTAGTGCAACTATTCAATCCTGCTTTATCCATTGGAGTTATCAAAACGTATAGAATTCCCACTGGCATAAAAACTGACAACCAAGATATCAAATACATCCATTTATCCTATATAAAAAGTCATTTCGTTTTCGAATCGACTTTCATATTTTCACATTCTACCTCGAAGAATTCTCCTCTGTTCATCGATTAAATTATTGAAGCGATAAGCGTTGAAGTACTGGAAAGAAGGACTAAAAATGCTGTTATGTGCGTAGGTGGAGTCAGGGTGTTTCAAAATTGTTTTTTTTTTTCATCAAAATCGGTAGAATGATCTCATTAATGATAGGTTTGGTAATCAAATTTTCTTGTTCTATTCAGTTTCAAGATCTAATGCAATGAAAAGGAAACGTACTCAAATACTGTCTTCAATCTGCACTTTCAAAGGTGCGACTGGCACTTGTCAATCTTGACATGTTGGCAACTGCCAGATGACTTCTATCAAAGAAGCAGCTGCACCCAAATTCCCGTTTTTTTCGAGGTTTCTAGCTCTCGTATGAAGAGCTAGATCTCAATGGGATTACATTTACATGCATTAATTTCTCAGGACAACTGTGAAGATACCTAATTCATGTAAATCCATAAAATCTATAACTTTAGCAGTATTAACTGATATTCAGTATATCAACAACAAAATTTTGCAGATTTTCGACGACGTTTAATTTGGAGTTTAGCGATATCAATCCCTTTAATACGTTCATTTCTCAATTTGAAAAACTACTAGAACAAACGCTATCAGAATAAATATCAGAAAAAAAATTTAATTTTGTACAATTTCATTTTGGAACTACATAGTGTAAAATTAAATTTTTCATTTGGTTGTATGATTTTTTCCACTTAATTTGTTAATACTTTTTTGGTTGGAACCTGTGTTTGTATTCCTATTTTTCATAAATAAAATAAAATGAAAATATCGGAGATGTTATAGTTTGATTATTCGAACCATCAGAACATCCGAAGAATGATGATAACACAAGCAATATGGTACGTTTCAAATCAAACACTTCAAGAAAACTTGAAGTACCATATGTGAAAGGTGTCATAAAAAAAGCGCGAATCACCACATGAAGCAGGAGAACCACGTGAATATTTTACTTCACCCACTGACTGAAGTGCACAACGATCGAGATAGGCGACTCAAACGAAAATGTCCAGCAGATCTGAAATAGATGTGAAAAAAAACTGGGCAGGACCTCACAACGACACTTGAAAGCACTCAGATCTGAAGCCAGCAAATAAGCTCATAGAATGGATTTTTTTTGATTGCTCGTATTGTTATAATTATAAAAAAAAAAATTTATGGAAAAAAAGTTGAACAATCCGAAAACGAATAATCAAAAATTACTATTTTCACAAGAAAAAAAAGTTTTTCACATTCACTCTGAATTTAATTAATTAAATTGTTAGCGGATAAACGAGCTTTTGTAAACCCCAATGAAGTCAAAAGCCGACCTCAGACTCACGTTTCGAACAAAATCTCTGCATAATGGTATTGGACACCCCACAAAAAGATTGATAACTTAAAAAAGGGAATAAGAATTAGATGAATTCCAAATGAAAAAAATCACCTGCAAAGATTCAATAATGCATATAATATTCTACGGTTTTAATATCTGTTATAGTTTTTTGGTGTGACTTCGAAGTTCTCAAAGCAGAATGAAAATATATCAAGAACAAAATAATGGGTGTATTCTGCTTTTCATCTTCCAATCGTGCGGTACAGGGTACAGATCTGTAACGCAGGATTGATCTTCACCTATGTGACCACCTTACAAATTCACCCATGAATCGGAAAGAATTGTACAGAGTTATTAGGTTCGAGTTCGTAATAAGATTCATTCCTGATTATATAAGATAATATTCCGAGATCCAGCCAATCACCATTCTGAATGAATGACGCTGTATATTTAGTTTGAAATTCTTATGTTTTGTCGAAAAAATTGTAATTTATATCGGTACAAATGAATGTTTTCGTCATATTGAGGTTGATTCTGATGCGAATCTCGAAATACCAAATTTTCAATATGATTGTTGACAGATCTAAAACTTAGAATATTTCTGTATACTGAATATATGCAATGATAATATTTCTGGGAGTTTCATTCAGAGTTTTCTCCACCTACTTTAACAACATTTGAGACGAATCAATACATTTTGAGCATAATATGAAATAGATACTCACTTTGTATTTTTTTATCGTTGCAATGCGATGAAAAAGTTTCAGCGCTGAAAATGGATTGAAATATGTATTTCAAACCTATTTTCATGATCAGGCAGATAAAGAAATATTTTATTCAGAAAAAAACAAATGATTCGAAATAGGTATGTTATCTTTGCGTAACAAAATACAATGGCAAAATGTCAACTCAAAATGAGAGTTTCTACTACGAAAAAGAATCTGAGTTTATATAACAATCTGATGATTGACTTACATACACGTACACGTCGTTCCCAAATCAGACGAGTTTTTCGTGTGAAAATTCGAGGCGACGCATTTTCGAGTGATTCGGTCACTCATGAAAATCAGGTTCGTACACTGAGAGAAATAAATTTGTTTTTATCAATAAAGTATTTATTTCGAGATTATTCATTAACAGACAAATCCACTTATTAATCTTTAATTTATTTATTAACTAACAGATCTTGCCTCTGAAAGAATTCATTCACATATAACGAAATATTTATTTACACGGTATTTGTTAATATTTAATATATTTGGGTATGATGTATTTCATTTAAACTGCAGTTCTCATCAAATATAAGATATATTAATTGAAAACATATGTTCATTTGGTAATAAACGAACGTTTGGTTTCTATTACTAAATGATTCTAAACTTCCACCACTCCACGATATGTTTACTCAAAATACAGGATTTATTAACAATGAACAAACCGCATTTGACATGTTTCAGTCATCTTGGCTAGTTAACATTGTTCGGTGGTCGGTAGATTCAACTACCCAACTCCTGCCGATAAATCGCGAATGACGCAATCGGATGAAAGGTAAAAATCGAATCATCGATTACCACCGATAGCGAATGAGTTCCCCTTTCAACCCTAACTCCCCAAAGAATTCTTCACGAGCGTCATAGTTCATGAAGAATTAAAACTAACAAACTAACATCGAATTCTGGGAGAGTCGCCAACCGAAGATCAGATGGAACCTTCAACCTTCCCAATGGCACAGTTCGTTAGCGCATTGGACTAGTATTTCGAGGGTCGCAGGTTCAAATCCTGCACGGACTGGTCATTATTCCAGAATTCAATCAATCAATCAATATTTATTTATTCCCTTAAGACATACAAATATGTATGGGACATGTCAAACAGAGCAGAAAAAAAAAATCGTACAAAAAATCTGTGTAACACATTAAAGAAGAAAATTTACACTTTGAATATATACCTACATCTACTAAACGTGAGTAGGAAATTTTGAATCATTAGTAAATTCCTTAATACTATAGTATGCTTTCGAAAGCATGATATTTTTTCACAAGTTTTTTGAATACTGGGATTTCAAGTGATCTTATTTGTTGTGGAAGACTATTAAAAAGCTTCACACACTGGTAATAGGGAGATGACTCGTATTTTGTGGTTTTGTGTTTTAGGAAAGGATAAAAGATATTTATTTCTTGTAGCATAGGAATTTCTATCGCTTAAACTTTCAAATTTAGTTATGTTTTCCTTGACATAAACTAAGCAACGGTAGATGAAGAGTGAAGTGACAGTCATAATATTATATTTGATAAAGATTGGTTTGCAAGAAGCCGGTATTCTAATCTTAAATAACATCCGAAGTACACGCTTTTGAGACAGTAGAATCCTATTGACATTATCAGCATTACCCCATAAAATTATATTATAGTTTAGATGGGAGTGAAAGAGGCTGTGATAGACGCTCAGCACTGACGGTAGAGGAAGTGAGTCCTTGATTCTGCTTATCGCGTAATACGCTCTATTTAATCTTGCACTGATGTGGTCAATGTGCTCATTCCATTTTAGTTTTTCGTCTACGTGAAGACCCAAGAACCTCACGCAGGGTTTAGAATTAACGGTGACATTTTCACAACTGAAGGATAGAGGGAAGCTCATACTTCTAATATTGAAAAAAATCCACTCAGTCTTCTCTAAATTGACCACCAGAGCATTCTGTCGGCACCATCTAACAAATTCTTGCATTATGAGAGAGCACTTGTCTAGTAATTCAGCGTGAGTCTTTGCTGCAATAACGAAGGAGGTGTCGTCGGCAAATATGGTGATCAATTCGGCTGTGATATGATCAGGCAAGTCATTTATGAAAGAATGAATATGAGCGGTCCCAGAATAGATCCCTGAGGAACCCCCAAATCCGAATCAAATAGCTCAGACCAGCACTCATCAATTCTAACGATCACACTTCTATCAGTAAGAAAAGAATAAATCCAATCAAGGAAAATACCCCTGAAGCCTAAGCTGAAAAGTTTGTCTACAATTAACTTAAAATTTAGAGAATCGAATGCACGAGATAGATCAAAGTATAACCCAGCGACGTATAATCCGTTATCCAAACTTTTATAGACATAATCGATGAAGGCGATCGCAGCTGTCTGCGTTGAATGGCCCTTCCGGAAACCATGTTGATTCCGATTTAATATTTTATGCTTAGTAAGGTAAGCAACCACACGATCATAAACAATTCGCTCAATCGCCTTTGAAAAAACACTAGTGAGCGAAATAGGTCTATAGTTGCTTAATTCTGTTGGATCATTCTTCTTAAAAATGGGTATAACTGTAGACAATTTGAGGGAGGAAGGAAACCTTCCACTAGAAATTGAAAAATTCACAATATGGGCTAAATGAGGAGATATCAGGTCAGCTATCAGCTTCAAAACTTTAGCGGATACTTCATCGAAGCCACAACTTTTATTATTTTTCAAGGCATTTATTGCATTGTGTATTTCATACTCGGACACCGGAAAGAAAAAAAACGTATTTTCTTCCAACTTCGAAGTAGTGCATGAATATGGAAGAGTAGGCCCATAATGGTCAACAAGGCTTTTGTATGCACAGGTTGTGAAATAATTTCCAAAAGCAGATGTCACATCTCTGAGATCAGTGCATATAGATCCATTTATTTTGAGGCTGATTGGCGTCTTGGTATTGGTGTTTCTAGATGTCATATCGTTTACAATTTTCCAAACCGTGCTGTTAATATTTGACGAATTTTTTAATAGACTTTCGTGATAAGCTAGTTTCGCATCTTTCAATATTTTATTATACGTCCTCTTTTTCACTTTGTAGATTTCAAGCAGATCCCCTGACTTAGTGTTCTTTACTAACCAGTACAGGTTTTTCAACTCATCGCCGTAAGATTTTATTTCAGGTGTTACCCATTTCACAGCATCATTTTTAAAGTAGATTTTTTTTTTTGACAAACTTCGTTCATACAAGAAATTATATTATTTATGAAGAGATAGAAGCAAATGTCTATGTCGGATGTATCATATATTTGACTGAATGACCTGTTCGCGATCAAAGAACGAAGTTTGGACATATTCGTGAAAGAATAATCTCTTATGACTCTATAATCATTTCGCATGTGGTTGACTTCAGTAATAAGAGGAAAACAATAAGTGAGCTGAATCGCCTGATGATCGCTAATGTGTGGGTCAAAGACTCTGGTTGCATAGGATTCAGGATTAATGTTTGTTAAAACATAATCAATCAAGGAGGAAGTGGTTTTTCCCTTTACATTTGTGAAAACTCTAGTTGGTTCAGCAACTCCGTCTGCAACCATTAATTTTCAATTTTGCTATCAGACGTTAACATTCATTCATAATTCATGCAGTTTGTTAATTATTACTAAATATATTTATTTCAGTGTAATGCGTCTTTATTCGGTATTATTGAATGTTATTATTCATAAATAAATGTGATATAATATTGAGTGAAGGTGATTTGCGAAAACTTAAATAAATTCTTTATTTCCATGAAAGAAATATTTATTTGTCCATTTGGCCAATAAATGATTTATTAACTTTAACGCATGATCGATAATATCAAGTGAATACTTCTCTCAGTGTAACAAAACTCTGTATATTTTTAGTAAAATCCGCGAACAGTCCTAGTCCTATAATACAACCTATCGGCATCATCGAAAATGGAAAAGATTTTTACGAAATAAACTTTTTCTGCAAAAATGTCCAGGAACCATGAGTACCTATACCAGAAGTTGGAGAGTACTCAGAATAAAATGAAAGTTTCCTCAAACGTCTGATAGACCATCTCGGTAAATCATCCTGGATGGTATAAATTCATATTTGAAATCATAAATGATATT
Source organism: Hippodamia convergens (assembly GCA_038502775.1). Taxonomy (NCBI): domain Eukaryota; kingdom Metazoa; phylum Arthropoda; class Insecta; order Coleoptera; family Coccinellidae; genus Hippodamia; species Hippodamia convergens. Next base: position 342,764 of record JAVSIQ010000074.1, on the reverse strand, counting down.
TATCACTACCTGTTCCATCGAACAGGAGATAATGGTTATTAGCCTGAAATATCATTATCTAATAAAGCACAGGTGGAAATTTTCACCGTTTCGGATATATACTAGAAAAAAATTAGAATTTTGCCCTCATTTTGAATCTAATTTAACCAAACTAAGGCCCGGTTTTACAATCGAAGGTTAACTTTAGGTTAAGGAAATTTTGCAGGTTAGGCGTTTTACAATCGCACGAAACGTGGTTAACTATCAGTTAACTTAACCTACACCGAAAGTGTGGGTAAACCTGAAGTTAATTCAAGAACCATAGAATTATTCAAAAATTTATATGTATATAACCTAAAAACGAATGTTGTTTCGTTTTTCTTTGATTCGAAATTTATTTTGGTTGATAATTACACTTCAGATTTTCTGTTAATATGGATTTAATGGTTATGGTATAAACGCTTATAGCAGTGATGAAGAGGATTATCGTAGACCACTGACTTATTAAACAATGTCCTAAGGTGATCCGTCATAGACCAAATTATTTCGATATTTACGACGATGATGATTTTTTCAAACGATTCAGATTATCAAAAAGATGCGTTTTGGATATTCTCAGCCAAATAGAACATTTGATAGCTCATCCAACTAGAAGGTAGTTAAAATGCTATTGCATGTACTTTTGTAAGTACATTTTTATAAAAAAGATTTTATTTTCAGAAATGATTGTCTATCTGCAAGTCAGCAGCTTCAACTTACAAACTATTATGCTTCTGGATCATTCTTCAGATGTAATGGAGATTTTGCTGGTGTTAGCAAAGCAACTGCAAGTTTGGTTGTGAGACGTGTAACTAGAGCTATCAATACTCTTAAGTATTGTCAGTTTTGATTCTTTAGTATCATACGAAGAATGTTATGATACCCCGTTCTTTTTTTACCTCAGCTCAGGTTCTTTTTGTTTCAACATTTATTGTATTATTTTAGCTCTCTTTTTCATAAGAATGTAGGAGATAGTGGCTATGGAATTAATTACACCTTAAGCAAATCCAAGGACACCTTCTGAAAGCTTATTTAACGAATCACACATTCGTACAAGAAATTTCGTTGAGAGACAGTATGCTCTGTGGAAACGTCGCTTTCCAGCCCTTGCCATGGGAATGAGTGTCAAATTAGATACAGCTCAAGCTGTGATTGTGGCAACAGCCTTTCTTCATAACATAGCATGTGACGAAAAAGAATTGATCCCTCCAGTCAATGATGAAGGAGAAGCTGCTGTAGAATTCACTACAAATGTTGATCTTTCAGAATTTCCCGATCAAAGGCTAATACAAGTACTTCTACTAGAGATACCTTCATAAACATGTATTTCAAAAGATTGAATAACAGAAATAATTGAACTCATGTATGCATAGACAAAACTGTGGAAACATTTATTAAACTGAAATAAAAAACTTTGAATATATTCTTGTATAAATCAATAATCGATTTTAATATTCTGCAAGGCACATTTCTTATCCATCAATGCCAATTTTCGACGTAAGATAGGTATTCATTCTAGATACTCCTCTTGAAAATAAAATAAAAAAATAGCTGCATTTAAGGCAATTGAGCTAAGTCCTTCAGACTTACATAATAAATTATGTGAAATGAAAATGAAATTTTGAATTTAGAGGCTGACTTTGCTTTGTCCGTAATTTTTTCGAAATTGGCCGCCTCAGATCTTTTGATGAATATGACGTCTTATAAATTTGTTAATGCGTCCGACCTACCATTTAGATCAAAAGAACCATTTTTTTCTACCAACTTAATAAAATTTAAACTCAACTCATAGTTACGAAACCTCCATCGGTAAAATTATTGTAAAACGCCAGGTACGAGTTAACCATCGAGTGCCGGTAACCTAACCATAAAGGTTAACTTTCGATTGTAAAACCGGCCCTAAGTTTCCATTTATCTAATTTTCACATAATTCAAGTCGACTGGCCTTTCAATATTTTCCCTATAATAATTCGTGAAGAATATAATCTGACGATTCAAATATTATAATTCATCGTTTCAATGAATATATTTCAGGATGAATTTTTCTAATAATTATCATCATGATTATTCTTGCACAAATGCAGAAGCAGAAATAGTTCAATCTCAAATTCCGCGCAACATAACAAGATCCCGGCAAAATATCTTCTATCGCCAGCTGCAATGTTATGTTTATTTCTTTACGATGCAAAAAACGTCTATAAAGCCATAAAACTCGTCCCGTGAACGACAGACCAGTGATGCCGCTTGCTCCGGATGCCACTTCAGCCGCTAAATGTAAAACCGAGAATATACATATCCGTGAATATAATATACACGAGTGTGACGACAGCGCCACCAAACTCGATCGCGCAGAACCTCTGACATACAGGACGTTCAGAAATGGTCAAATTTGGCGTCCAGCCAATTATCATCGCAATGTATAGAGGATGCCATGCTGAACCGTTCTGTGTGATTTTCAGCTGATGGTAAAGTGGCATCCGTATATCGGATGCCACATTACCGCGGATGCCACCCTTACCGCGATTTTAACATGGGAGGATGCCAAAATGTACCGTAGATATATATATATATATAATATATATATATATATATATATATATATATATAAAAGGAAAAGTTAGCACCCTAATCATGGGCCATGATCTATATACAAGAAAAGTATTGATAGTATATTTATTCATTTATTTAAATTAACGGTCTCGACAGCTATGGTCATTGACACAAGATCACATTGAGATACAATATCACATCAAAATAGATTTAAATAATTGAGTACAGTTCATTATCTTTGAGAAATCGTATGATTGCTTCGATCTGGGTGGGTGAACTGAGTACATCATGCAGGAGTTTCTTGATACCTTGTCGTCGGCGTGCATCTCCATAGTATGGGCATAAGGATATAAGGTGTTTCACAGTCAGACGTTCATCAGGGCAGTCTTCATAGTTAGGAGCTTCTCCTGAAGACATGAGAAAGCCGTGAGTTAACATTGTGTGTCCCATTCTGAGTCTTCTCGCCACTATTTTATCCTGTATCTTCATATCTCACTTCATGGCGTTGTGCACCATAGGTTTGACATCATGCAGTTTTTGATCAATGGAATCCCATTGCTCCTGCCAGGCATGAAGAGCTTCCAGCTTGATTTCATTTCTCAGATCGGTGTGGAGCCGGATATCTATTATAGGGGAGTCAGAGGTTCGTGCTAAATTGGCTGCTGAGTCTGCTTGTTCCATTTCCAAGTATGCCCACATGGGATGGAATCCACACAATAGTGATTGAGGCGTTTCTGTCCTCCATAATATTATGACACTTCTCTTGGAGTTTTTTGCACTAGTGGGTTATTGGACAAAATATTGGTTATGGACTGTATTGACGAGAGAGAATCTGTGAGGATTCCTACTTTGCTGCTATATAATATATATATATATATATATATAATATATATATATATATACATGGATAAGATTTATTGGACATAACCCTCTGAAACTGAAATGAACCGTAGACAGAGGGTTATGTCCAATAAATCTATATATATATATCTATATATATATATATATATATATATATATATATATATATATATATATATATATATATATATATACAGCAAACCGCCTTTGGAGAGCCATACATTGCCGATTTACCATCATTTCGACGTCCGCTTGCAATCTGACGTCCGATATACGGACGTCGGATTGTCTTGAGGAATTTTCAGTGTTTTTCGACTTCATGGAACGTCCTGAGTCGTTATGCCAAATTTCGCCGAAGTTGCGTATATGATATATACGTTCTTTTTATTTCACATTAAGAGCATAAGACGACATGAGGTTTGGCAACATAGTCTCATAATCATTTTTATACGGTGCGATTACTAGACGTCTCTTATACTTGTTTATATGAAAAAACTCTGTTTCATTTGCATGACCTCGGTTTTCGCTTCCCCCATTTGTGAATTCAGATATCTTCGTCTGATGAACGTCAAGAAGGAAAGCATATTAGGATGTATTTACTGGCTTGCTTGGCGGCGATCTTCATAAAGCCTCGAATTATGGAATACTATAAACCTTTTTTTCATTGAACTTTCCGGTTTGCCATACAAATTTTTTTTAGGGAATATTTTGGATAATGATCGAAAATGGGGAATCCTATGTGAGGAGACATTCATCGCTGAAATACAGATGAAGCGCTTCAGACGTCGATAAAAACAAAGAACACTACTATTGATCATCTCAATTCCACGTATTTTTTGACATAATCAACATATTCATTCTTGATTTCCCATAAAAAATACTTTTTTATCGTGCAGTATTAAAACTGGGAAAAATTTCAAGAAGATTTTGATAACTCATGATTTTTGCTAGGGAATATGGCTCACGAACTTTTCTATCTACCAAATATTTCATGTAATACGGTCGAAACGTTTCGGATCGCTTTTGTACACTACCACTGTAACACGAGGATTATTAATCTCAAATTGTTCACTTCGATGTTTTCAACTTCAAACTTCAATTATACATAAGCGAGAGAAAGGGCGTGGAACTGTGTGGTATGGAACCAATGTTTGAAAGCACTGGTATTTGTCTCACAATTAAAATCTCAGCCCTGATTAATATATCATCTGTCATGAATTATAAAAGAATCCATTATTCTCATATACCTACATTTTCAAGAAGAAGAAGGTACATATTATTATTTTATTCAATTAATTCTTAGAAAAGAAATTCAGAGACGATAAAGGAGCCAATGACAATCCAATAAATACACAGTGTGATTCCGGAGGAGATCGTCAGACTTTAGATGAAGTTTGAGAGAGTCATTTTGATTAAACTTTCAATTGACATTCTACTGAGAGTTTGATTTTGCGTAGAAATTTCTCGAAAATACTTCCGATTAGATTTTCTCTCATTTCAATTTCAACCTTATAAAATTTCGTTTTAAGTTGTCCTAACAAAAAATTATCTAGAGAGTTCGAATCAAGCAATCATTGTGTTTGAGCAATAGGGCTCCCAGAATAGTGCCAAAAAACAGCTGAATAATGGCTACTTGAAGTAGAATCTCAAAAGGGAAAGGCTAATAGGTACTATGTTTAATATTTCGGAATAAATTTTTGAATTCGATAAAAATCTCAAAAAATCACGAATTTCAATATCGACAATTCTTCATATGCCAATAATTTGACAAATGAATATCAAATGGACCGAAAATAAACAAATTTCAGATCGTCACTTTTTTTCAAGTGAAATGACCCCAGAAGTCAGATTTTGCGAGGGCCATTTTTCATGGATGAACTTTTATATGTCCATTATCAGACGTCAAACCTAGTCGGAAACGATTACGAATGAATTTATTCCGAGACGATATCAGAAGCATATTCTTTAATGAATATTCACGAAAAAAATACATTTTTTAAATACGCTCTTGCTAAAAATATAAACATAAAATTCTTGCGTTCTCTCTTTGTTAAATATTCCCAACAATTCCTTGAAAACGGAATCAACTGCATGGAAGCGGATTTTAGCGTGAATTGAGAAGGTCACCGAATAGGTGAAGTTTTCTAATTTGTTCAGGTTTCGATATGATTTGCTTTAGATTCACTTATTTTTTTCCCATGAACTTATACATAATGGAGAACGGCATTATTCATCAAAATATAATCGATCAGATTATCAGAATTGATTAATTGAGGATAATGAATTTTTCAGTTTGAACACATTTTTTTAACAGTGAATTTGTTGTTATTCAATCCTATGCTTGAGTGCAGATATTTCCAGAAATGTCGTCATGTGATCCCTTTTCAAGCTGAAGCTAATGTCGAATACAAATATGTATTGATATTGATTTGTCAGATTGGTTGATGTATAATGTATAGAAATAATTGAAAATGTATCACGTACCTATTGAATAAATTCATCATCTGATCAAAGGGCGAGTAATTGGAAGATTTCAATGTTCCGTTGGAGTAATGGGTAATTTTTAATAATGAGTCTTGAGCAAAAGCAGTTATGAAGAATTGAGAAATATAATATTGAAGTTACTGCAGAGGCAAGTTGCTTGTCAATATAAGGAATTTTCATCTACTACTGTTTGAAAGATACGAAAAAATGATGTTCACAAAATTAAAAGCAATCAACACTCAATCTCTAGAATGACCGATAAATAAATTGGAAAATGTATAAGAAACATGAACAAACAAAATCGTAGGTACTGCGAAAAAGACTTATTTAACCGAAGTATATTTCTGTGAAAGAATACAATTTTCAGTTTGAAGAAAGTTGAAAGAAATTTATCAGTTATAGGTTTTCCTCTTATCGGATGTCTCAATTATTGAAAGTATACATCGATAATGTTTTTTCAAGGAATCTCCTATTTCGTTTTTATTGTTTTCAAAAACAAATCAACTCCATTGAGTTCACTCATTAGTGACCTCAACGAATCTTTGAAACCCACAATTTCAAAATTCGATATCTGATAAATTCAGAGTGGATTCGTTATTATAATTTTCGACCGATTAAATATTTTCATAGAAGCATTTTCGGTAACATTTTGATGATAAAAATATTTGCTGGAAATGTAAAATAAGTAAGTAACCTGATTTTTAAGACAAAATTCGTCAAATCAATCCGGAACCCCCTGAGTCACCCATGGTAAATAAAAAAATAAACAATGAAGGAAAGATAATGCAGAGATACTTTTCCTCAATATGGAATATCATTCTATGAAACAGCGTAGGAAAATACTCAGGGCCAGTATAATAAACTCATCCACCGAAAATTGAAATTTCACCTCAGCTTGAGAACCGGTTTCTGTATACTCAAAATTTTCAGCCTTCAAACTGAGGATGAATTTTAATTCTCGGTTGACACGTTTTTGATACTGGCCATGAATAATCTTCCACCATTTCGCAAATTATTCTGCGAAGCATAATAGGACAATACTCAGGGTTAGTCTTATGTTTCATTATATGCAGATGATTCCAACTTTACTGCTTTTGGAAATACTATAGAAAACGTGATATCCACCGCTCAATTACAACTGAAGAAGGTAAGTCAATGGTGTGAAGCAAATAAAATCAAATCAAATATAGAAAAAACAGAGGCAATGTTTTACCGAATAAGGAAATCAAATCTCACACCTCCCAGGGCAATTAATATGAGAAACAATGAGATAGTTGCACACTCGTGTACAAAATTAATGAGAATCTATATTGATGACGAAATGAAGTGGGAAACCCATTGCGGCACCCTTAGTAAACGTCTGCACTCGGTGATATACTCACTAAACGTTTTAAAGTATCACTTGAATGCGCCAGTTCTCAAGGTAATATATTCTGCAAACTATCATATGGTATAATTTTTCGGGGTGGCAGTTCTTCATCACACAGAATATTTCTAGATCAAAAATGAGCAAATCGAACAATCTATGGAATTCAGAGAATAGAGACTTGCCGTGGTGTTTTCAAGGAGCATAGTTTAATGACGATGACTGGATTGTATATTTATAAATGTTAAATGTTTGTTCGTCAACATAAAGAACTTTTCATAGATTTTGAGAATCGCAACAAAACAAGAAGAATGGATAGATATTCATTGCCCAAATGTCGTCTCACTTTAACGCAGCATCAAGTAGAGTTTATGTCTCTTAGGCTTTAAAACAGTCCACCATCATCTTATCACAGTGCCCAGAATGAGAAAATCTTCAAAAATAGAACTCGAAAACTGATTTTGCAATGCGAACTCTATAATATTCAAGAATTTTTTGACTACTGCTGCTCTATAAATAACAAAAGTTGTGTTTCTTCCTTTTTTTTGTATTTCCCTTTTATTGCACATAATCAATAACTGTGATGTAATGAATAAATATTATTATTATTATTGTTACTATTATTATTATTATTATTATCATTATTATAAACATGTCAACCGAGAATTGAGATTTATCCTCTACTCGAGGACAATTTTGAGCTCACAAAACTGGTTTTTCAAGCTGAAATTGAATTTCAATTCTCGGTCGGCTCGTTTATAATATCGGCCCTAAGACTGTTTCCTGAAATATAGATCCGAAGTGAGGGCAGGGGAGATCTAATCTGTATCAACTACTTTTTGAGATGAACCGAAGAACACACTAGCTAAGGCAGCAATTACGCTAAAAAATTCTATCGAAATCATTGCTCATCATTCGAATGAGATAGCCAACAGTATTCACATATCAATATTTTTATTTATTTTATTTATTTCCTCAATTAATTGCTTCACACAGACTAGAGTCTTTGAAATAGGTACTCGACTATAAACTTGCTAATTTCTTCATGAATACATTTCACGAATGTGAATAAATGTAGATAGTTAATGAAATTTTTTGTATCCACACCATGCGAACGGATTGTGAAATGTATTAAAAAAATTCAAAATTGAAATTATCATTTTGGACTATAATATTATATGTATGTCCAAACCCTATAACTTTAAGAAATTTGTACATATTTCATTATAACTATAAGTATGCAGCTATCTCTATACCTTCTTCTTCTTTTCTTCTCAAACCGTCGAACAATAATTAAACCTGAGGGAATCATGATTATTATTGACAATTTTATAAATACTGATACAGACAAATACTTCGAAAGATCTGGTATCATTGAAATCGACCTAATCGAGGGATCCGTCGTTTTGACGTCCTTGCTGTTGAGATTGATTTTGATGAGCCGATTTTTGTATGTCCATATCCCAGTCAACCAGTAAATTAACAGTGAGTCGCAGGGAATACCAAAAAATATCACATCGAAGAACAACTTTGAGACTTATCATAGATGTACTAAGGATTGAACATTGAATGAATTCCAAAGAACTTAATAATCGCAATGACATTTCTAAAACCTCACAGTATCTTTCGAGAATGCTTCACAGCAACACGTATCATTGCAGCCGAGATACGGAAATTTCATGTTAATAGGTAGTTCGATTTTCGTCTTAGGTTCTAGAAAATTGCAATACCTATTTATTCGTATATTCGTGCAAAATGTTTTAATTTTTTTAGAAAATCATAGGTTGTTTCAAGGGCATAATAATAATAATAATAATTCATTGCTTACATTGGTTATAACACGAGAATTCTAGAAAATTCGGCATCAAGTAGGCTATGGATTTTCGAAGGTTTAATTTTCGGCTTCAGTCTCGGAATATTGACAAAGCCAAACGGTAGTCTACAGAATACTGAAATATGAACTTGCTAATTTCTTCCTGAGTACAATTCATGAACTTGAAAAAATATAATCAAAGTGACCTCTACCACACCCCAAATAATATTTCAACAAAAAAAGGGGAAATGGTGTACAGACAACGAATGAAAAAAATTGACTTATCTAAGAAGTCCGTCTACCTTCTCCTGTATACATATAATTAGTACAAACTCAGCTACCCAGCAAACATTTGTCGTCGGCAAACCGTCGGACTCGTGTCGGCAATGTCGGTAATGTGCGTACTGCTTTTTTACAGCGTCGGAACTTCGATGGGCCGGTGACGACGTTTACGCGGCTAAAGACATGACGAAATACAAGCATCTAGCCAACGTCGGCAATGCATCCCTATTAGACGAGCGTATTTCGCTGTTTTATATTCATCGGGCCGACGGCGGTTCCATGCGTTATCAACGCGTTCAACGTTAAACTGCACTATTTTGAATTTCGCGGGATCAATTTTTATTCGAGGATTATAAAACCGAAAAGAAAGATCCGCCATTGCTGTCTCCGCAGTCGTCGAAGAATGGAGAACGCGTTCACGACGTTCACGTTCCTATTTGCGGATGTTCGTCTATGGATTTAACTTAACTCTCTCGTGGTGTAGCTGGTTGATGCTAGTGATCTATATTGACTATATTAGTCATTTGTGATTTGTGTGTCTGTTATTTATTACTAATTTACTCTACCATTCAATACTATATGATCGATGTCGCAGCTCCATGAAGCACGCCGGTAATTACAGGCGGAAATATGAAATAGATGCCAAAATTGTGGAAACGTATGAAAAACTTAAGGAATTCAACACAGAATTAAAAGATGATGAGTTTTCCAAGATATATGTGTAAGTATAATTTTATATTTCTGAATTGGCTCACTATCTCTTTTTTGTGATATCATTTCACATTCTCTAATGATGAAATTTAGCAATTTTAATATAGGCAAAAAACCTTCAGTCTCCAGTATATTTTATATTTTTTCAGTTGACTGAATTTGGCTTTGTTGGAAGGAAAGATAATGATGATCAGCCATCAGTTGGCCATTTCCCTGAATTGGTGAGGGAGAAATGACAAGGATGGGCTAGAAGTATTGGAACATGTAGTTACTCGCTCGTTCAAGGTACTCCAAAGTTTGTTACATAAAATTTTAGTTAATGACTTTGAATTTTTACTTATTTGAAATGATATTCGACATTAATTTCAATAACTTGAATAAATTATGAAAACTCATTTTATCGGATCAGTAAGGAGAAATCGTTAGGCGAAACTGACCACCAACATGGGAATAAATCATGCCTTAATGAACTCATAATACAAATTCAGGATTTTGCATTTTGGTTTATGAGTACATAAACTTGAATTGTAAAATATTTTCGAGCAGAATCTACTTCCGATTTTATCGGAAACGAATGTTAACTTTTTTATTTCAAATATTACACCCTGTATATTCAAACATATTTAAATTCTTCGTTTAATTCTACACTAATTTGATGTATTATATGCGCAACCACATAAGCGATTGTTGAGTTATAGCCTTGTTTGTCAGAAAGATTTCACAAATTAGTGTTTATATCTTCAAAATGCCTCATTGTAATAGGTTTTTTTCGCATCAATGGAATAAAATAAAGTACGATGATGCAAATTCTTGAATTTGTATTACAATTCCTTCCTCGAAAAGTTCTAATGAAACACTTGAAAAAATCACCCTGTTTATATATGTATATACAGGGTGTACCAAGTTCGATGGCCTATTAGGCGTTTCTGAAGAACTAGACTTATTTGAAATCTGAAAATTGGGATTATGATATTGTTTGACATTATCTACCGAGCTAAAATATTTTTGGAGCCTGACCACTTTTAGTTATACAGGGAGGGAAAAAAAATTTTAAAAATTTTATTTTTCTGTTTTTTTCTTTTTGAATTTGATAGAGTATGCAATTCTGAATACATTCGTACTCAAATCGTTGCATTCGTCGAAATACTTTCAAAAATATCGAGAAAAACCTGAAGAAAAAGAGAGAAAAGAGTATTCGGTATTATGTTTGTTATTCCTAATCTAGATATCTTAAGCATAAACCGTTTTCACATTTTTGAGGTCGAAGAATGTGGAAATATTGTACATTTCTAGAATTTTGAAAAACTCATCACAGGGTGTTCCAAATATTGGGTCAAAAATTGGGATCAAGATTGGCCCATAACTTTCGTATTTCAAATTAGAACCCTATTTTTTTATGATTGCGTTGGATTGTACAAAAAAAAATGATGATAATGTTTCAACATGTTCATGCTCCTAAAATTGATCATTCTTAAGTAATTTAGGATTTTCTGATTTTATGTCGTATTTAGCGTCAAATTCATTAAATCTGTTTCATATCAACTATGAACATGGTCATAGAAGATAAATTATTTCAATAACTCACTAGTGACACACCTTTTTGTTCAATTCATTCATCATTGTTGTTATGGAACAGATTTTATGAATTTGACGCAATGTACGACATGGAATCAGAAAATACTAAATAACTCAAGAAATATTAATTTTAGAAGTATCAACATGATAGAACATTATCATCATCTTTCTTCGCAGAATCCAACGCAATCATAAAAAAATAGGGTTCTAATTTGTAAAACAAAAGTTATGGGCCAATCTTGATTCCAATTTTTGACCGAACATTTAGAACACCCTGTGACGAGTTTTTCAAAATTCTAAATATGTAAAATATTTCCATTGTCTTCGACTACAAAAACGTGAAAACGGTTTATGGTCAAGATATCCAGATTAGAAATAGCAAACATTATACCGAATACTCTTATCTACCTTTTTTTGTTCAGTTTTTTTTTTTATATTTCGGAAAGTATTTTGACGAATGCAACGATTTCAGTACGGATGTATTCAAGTGTATATCATTAGTGGAATAATTCATCTTCTATGACCCAGGTCATAGTTGAAATGAAACAGATTAAATGAATTTGACGCTACGTACCACATAAATTCAGAAAATCCTAAATAACTCAAGAATTATCAATTTTAGGAGCATTAACATGTTAGAACACTATCATCATTTTTCTTCATACAATCCAACGCAATCATAAAAAAATAGGGTTCTAATTTGAAAAACGAAAGTTATGGGCCAATCTTGATCCCAATTGTTGACCCAACATTTGGAACACCCTGTGATGAGTTTTTCGAAATTTTAAAAATGTACAATATTTCCACAGTCTTTGACTTCAAAAATGTGAAAACGGTTTGTGCTTAAGTTATGTAGATTAGGAATAACAAACATAATACCGAATACCCTTTTCTCTCTTTTTCTTCAGATTTTTCTCGATATTTTTGAAAGTATTTCGACGAATGCAACGATTCGAGTACGAAGGTATTCAGAATGGCATACTCTATCAAATTCGAAAAGAAAAAAACAGAAAAATAAAATTTTGAAAATTTTTTTTCGCTCCCTGTATAACTGAAAGTGGTCAGGCTCTAAGAATATTTTAGCTCGGTAGATTATGTCGAACAATATCATAATCCCAATTTTCAGATTTCAAATGAGTCTAGTTCTCCAGAAACGCCTAATAGGCCGTCGAACTTGGTACACCCTGTATATTTTTTTAACAAATATCATTTCATTTTTCCGATATGATATAAAATATTTCAAATGTAGTTATATGAAGAATTATATTTATGGTTTTATTTCAATATAAAATTTTATTTTCAGTTAGTTATTTATTGCACTACTGCCCTTCTAACATGATTCAAGTGAGACTAACTCAATAATATCATTGGCGTGAATAGAGTTGAGTCATTAGGTGGTTAACCGACAGTCACGAAAATCTTGTAATTTTTTTAATGTGTTACTTTTTACAAATTTTCTCATCAATGGTTGGTAACTTCACTAATAACCCAATCCTAGCTACGCCTATGAATTGTATGAACTACATCTGAGAAATAGAAATATGATAACAAAATATATTTTATTTTTGGAGTATACATATTAATACTTAAAAAAAAATAGAAAAGAATTACCCATATCACCTTTAGGAATTTCTGAAAGAATATTTGTATCAAATGAATTTGAAGCCATATGAGCATCGAGGTAAGTAAACTCGATAAATAAATCAACAAGGTATGTTATAAGTATATCAACTGAATTTTGTTTCTAAGCCACCAATCAGGTTGCGGGTAGCCATTCTGAGAAAGTGTCTCTTAGTCTCTGGTTCTGCATTTCACAGACGCGGTGATATATCGATTGTAAAGCCTTGGTTTCCTCGAAAGCGCCACCGACAAATTTCGACCGCAATAACGCGACAAAGGACTCATAAAAAACTGTACCATGCACATTATCAGCAGAGGTACAGTTATCTATGACGTCATTTGCCGCATTATTGTGTTCGAAATTTATCGGTTCCGCTTTCGAGGAAACCAAGGCTTTGGGCCGATGCGACATTTTATTCAAAATGCCGACGCTGGACAGTGTCGGCAAGCCGACAAAAATAGGCTGGTATGTCAGCACTTTGCCAACGTTGGGCCAACGCTGGTTCTGCTTTTCATTGCCGCAGCGATATATCGGGAAACAGTCCCTCGGGCGGCTGTCGGCCGATCGGACACTTTATTAAAAATGCCGAGTCTAAACAGTGTCGGCAAGCCGACACATTGCCGACACGAATTGCTGGTATGTCAGCACTTTGCCAACGTCGGGCCGAGTTAATTTTGTTTGTTGGGTATTTTGATGGCCAGTCCATTAGGTTTAAATTTTCATGAGCAGATTTTTCGACGTCCATATACATATACCTAGATGGATATTATGATAAAACTATTGTTATAGTGATAGCTCATTGTCATTCGAACCGAGAAGGCTAACATTTTTAGGAGCTTTGGATTCAACTTTTCTCGTTAAATAAATTGATTTTTTTCTGGATATGAGAAGGAGTGGCATATATAATAATTATTTTCAATGAAATAAAAATTATGAATATATTCGATTGTCCAGCAAGAAATTGAGTATTATTCCTTGTCAGGTAGGACAATGTATCATACCGAATAAAATTAAAACCTCCATTTTGACTATTTTCGATTGATTTCAAAGCAATCAAATTTGGCCTAGGTCGTGTTGAAATTGTACTGGACATAATCATTCCTTAATATCGAATCTACAATATCTGCGCATCGTTTTTTTCGTCTGATTTATCCATTTCATTCCCGAATATGCCTCATAACAAAATTACAAAGTTCACAAGATCACTGCCGTTGAATTCAAATTTGAATCAAAACCAACACAAGCCGCTTGTGAATTCAAATCCTTTCGTCCCGCCTGAGATCAAAATATATTCGAAGCGAAGTCAGAAGTCGACCCGATTGACCATAGCAGGGGAGTCAAGCCTCCAATGCCATTCTAAAGGTTGAGATATTCTCTACTAGAGACTAGGACCTGGGATATTATGAACTACAGAATACCCAGCCTTTCGAATCTTCTCTCGTGCACGTACAGTGAAATAGTATAGCGCCAAGTTAGTCTGGTGTTGTTCGAGATTTTCACGTTTTCGATGAGGATGAATGAACTGAATATTTTATTTTTCCATTGACCAAACATTCTATATTTAAAATTTGAATTTAATTTCTAAAAATTATGATGGTTCACTTGAGTCCGAAATATTCGTATTTCATAGAAATTTGGCTCTAAGCTGTATGATGAGGCTAAGCCCCCCTTGCCCACTCTGACGAGTCGCCCTTGATATGTAATAGTTCAATTGTTTCAGAAAGCTCTGCAAGTCGAAAAATTGAAAATATCTGCTTCCTGATTTATCATAATTCCAAAATTACACTGTAAAGTCTAAGATTGAAAACTATCTATTTATCAGCACACCTGTTTTTTCTTTAAAATTTTCAATAATAATTATTATTAAAATGTTCGTAGGAAAAAAGTAACGAGTGTACAGGTAAAGAAGGACAGATTGATAATATTATACAGTGAACTCTCGATAAATCGAACATCGATAAGTCGAATTCTTAGATAAATCGAAAAGTTCTTCTGTTACCCAGTGTAATTTCACCTCAATGAGTCAAACATTGTTCTTGATTCTTGAAGGTCTAGAAGATGAGTCTAACTGCTGGAAGGGTTGTCTAGGGAACCACCACCTCCATAAATTGTACTCCCGAACACCATCGCCTTTATGGGTCGAACTTTTTGATCTAATCACTCGTTATTCATAATCGAGCCATGGTTCGATCAATCCTCGGAATAGTTGACATCACTTGACGAATAACAGATTGAATTACCAAACTTTACTTGCTTGCTAATGCAAATAACTTAATTTTTCTTGAAGATGTACCGCTGACAGTACGATTACGAATTATTTTTAACCTAATGACGCTAAGCATGATATATATTAGACTGATTCAAAAAAATCGACTTTTTTTGTTTTCTCGAAAGCCCCCCCTAATTATCTTCAGGGTATCGAAAAAAGACTTTTGTGAAAATATCAGCTCCAAATAATAACATTTAGAGGTCGCTCATCAATTATTTCTATTTTGCCTTCTAATAGCAGGGGAAAAATTTCTTTTTTCAATGAAAAATTCCTAGAACACAAACCAATAGACGGATTTCTTTGTGTGATACATTTTCGTGTAGGCAATCAGATACTCTACAAATATGTCTCTTACGATATTTCGATAAAACGGCCGCTTCAAAAGTTATTCGATTCGATGCTAATATTGAGGAATTTTTGGGAGAAAAAAATTATTCAAAAAAATCGACTTTACTTGTTTTCACGCAACCCGCCTCCTAATCATCTTCAAGGCATCGACAAAAGGCGTCTGTGAAAATATTAGCTTTTAAAATTAATATTTAGAGGTCGCTCATCGATGGTTCCTATTTTCGCTGGTGATGGCCAGAAAAAAAATTCTTTTTTCAATAAAAAATTTTTTTGTTTATGTACGAATAGACGGACTCTACTGTATGATACATTTTGGTATAGGAAACTAGATACTCTACTAAAATGTTTAATAGGGTATCTCGATGAAACCACTCGTTCAAAAGTTATTTGAACTTTTTTGTCCACAATACCTCGATATAAGGTATTATATAGAGGTATTTTTGAAGAAAAAGTTCGAATAACTTTTTAACGAGCGGTTTTGTCGAAATATCGTATGAGACATTTTCGTAGAGCATCTAGTTCCCTACACGAAAATGTATCACACAGTGGAATCCGTCAATTGGTTCGTGAAGAAAAAATTTTTTATTGAAAAAAGGAAATTTTTTCCTGCTTTCAACAGCGGAAATAGAAATCATCGCTGAGCGACATCTAAATATTAATATTCAAAGCTAATATGATAACCAATATACGGATTTCTTTGTGTGATACATTTTCCTGTAGGCAATCAAATACACTACAAATATGTCCCTTTCGATATTTTGATAAAACGGCCTCTTCAAAAGTTATTCGATTCGATGCTAATATTGAGGTATTTTTGAAGAAAAAAATTATTAAAAAAAAACGACTTTACTTGTTTTCACGCAACCCGCATTCTAATTATCTTCAGGGCATCGATAAAAGGCGTCTGTGAAAATATTAGCTTTGAATATCAATATTTAGAGGTCGCTCATCGATGGATTCTATTTTCGCTGCTGATGGCAGGAAAAAAAATTCTTTTTTCAATAAAAAATTTTTTTGTTCACGAACTAATAGACGGATTCCTCTGTATGATACATTTTGGTGTAGGGAACTAGATACTCTACGAGAATGTTCCATACGATATCTCGATAAAACCACTCGTTCAAAAATTATTTGAACTTTTTTTCCAAAACAACTCAATATAAGTTATTAATATAGAGATATTTTTGAAGAAAAAGTTCGAATAACTTTTGAACGAGCGGTTTTATCGAAATATCGTATGAGACATTTTCGTACAGCATCTAATTCCCTACACGAAAATGTATCACGCAGTGAAATCCGTCAAATAGTTCAAAAAATTTTTTATTGAAAAAAGAAAATTTTTTCCTGCTATCAACAGCGGAAATAGAAATCATCGCTGAGCGACCTCTAAATATTAATATTCAAAGCTAATATCTTCACAGACGACTTTTTTCGATACCCTGAAGATAATCAGAAATGGAGTTTCGTGAAAACAAACAGAATCGATGTTTTTGAATAATTTTTTTATTCAAAAATACCTCAATATTAGCATTGAATCGAATAACTTTTGAAGGGGCCGTTTTATCGAAATATCGTAGGAAACATCAGAGTATCTGATTGTCTACACGAAAATGTATCACACAATGAAATCCGTCTATTGGTTTCTGCTCTAGGAATTTTTTATTGAAAAAAGGAATTTTTTCCCTGCTATTAGTAGGGAAAATAGAAATAATTGATGAGCGACCTCTAAATATTATTATTTGAAGCTGATATTTTCATAGAGGCCTTTTTTCGATACTCTGAAGATAATTAGGGGGGGGTTTCGTGAAAACAAAAAATTTCGATTCTTTTGAAACAGTCTAATATATATATATATATATATATATATATATATATATATATATATATATAATATATATATATATATATATATATAATATATATATATATGAGGAATTATGGGCGTATAAACCTTCTTGCTGACAAAGGAGATGGTTAACAAAACAACGAAGATTTTCCTTTTCTTTTCATTTGTACACTGAGTTCATAATACTCTTTTGAGTAGGTTTCAATTCTTTCATCAAGATTTCATGAGGGAAGCAGTTGCAGCCATTTATAATCCTTTATATCTCGTATTAGCTGAATTTTTAGTGAACACTGATGATGCCCATCTCCTCAGTTTTGAAAAACATATTTATCGATAGATAAATAGATATATGTCTTTATTTCAGATTATATTTTCTCACAGGAAAAAATGAAACAGCACAAATAATAAATTCAACAAGACTTAAATAATCATCCAAACTATATGGCTCTAGATCTACTAGAAGTTTCTTGGTTCTAATTTTGAACTTTCTGTAACTATTAATTAATTTGAGATTATGAGATAATTAATTGATAAGCTTTACACACATAAGAGATGAATTTTTTTTTCAGATAGAGACAATCGATGATATGGAATGTTAGTATCAGCTGTTCAAGTTCTATAAGTTATATTGGTATTATATAAGTACATTAGACACTCATGAATGTAAAATCCATAATCCGTCAGAAACCCCTGCACGAATCTCTGAATTTCATGCCTATCATTAAGCTAGTATTATTTCTGACTGATAAATATCGACTTTAGTGCTGGACTCACTCCCCAAAAAATTATTCCGTATTTGATAAGAGATATATTATCCTCTTCGTATCATCTTGAATGTATTTATTCATCATTCTCATGGCATAACATACTTTGTTCAATTCATTCAGAAGATCCTCTATATAATTTTAGCATTGCAGAAACTCATCTTAAACGACCCCCAGAAAACTGGTAAACTTCGAAGTTCTTATTTCATCCTCACCAGAATTCATCATCATTGACTGGTCATCTTTTGATCCGTAAGATCGAAAAACAACTACATCAGTGTTATTTTCATTCAGAATGAATTTTTTCCGCGATAGCCATTCTTGGATTCCTCTCATTTCAGCTGTAGATCATTAATATCACATGTCGCTATTAAAAAATTCGAAACATTCTCAAAATTGGTCGACTCTGCATCTTCAACCTCTGCAACCTCACATATATCATTAATCATTATCAAAAATAATAATACACCGAGGATGCTTTCCTGTGGTACACTTGATTTATTCATGAGCCAAGTTGAGAAAGATGTTCGGCCATCTATAGCTACTCTCACATACTGCTAACGATCAATAATTTTTCGATATAATATGAAAAAATAGATCTTTCTGAGTGATAGTTTATTTTTATATTCGAAATTTTCGATTTCATATCGTCTCCCCAGAGCAACAGTGGGACAAGTACAGAATTCAAGTTCCGAGAAAATCGAGTTTGAAGATATTTCAATATTTCAACTATCGATAAGTTTTATACCAGTTTGTTGATGTCAACCAAATTTTGGCCAATATATTATCTTCTACTATATTTTTGAATGTAAGTCATTACAAATAAATACATGTTATAATTCAACATTTATTTGGAAAAAACTAACTTGTCTCAGTGTTGCATTATCGAACATAAAATACTCTATGGGATATCAATATACATGTATGTTTTAGTAACCGCTTAAAATAATATTTCTTCAACTTAAAGTCATTTCGGATAGGTATTTTTATTGAAAAACAACTAGCAACTTAAAGTGTCAACATGTAACTTAAAAAATAAATCATTTATAATACCGCGACCTTCATTCCGAATCTGGATCAGCTGTTGTAGGACCTCCGTTTAACGACATGAAGAACTGATGGTGCCTTTTTGGTATCAAATTGTCATTACATAAGCTAACTAGATCTTCTTTTTTATTATTTGGTATATTCGGTGGTTTAGTATATGCTGGTACAAGGGATATATTTTCCATTCTCTTTTTTCGGGTTTTCTCTCCAATATTTATAACTTGAAAACATTCCTGTGCGAAAGATGTCTTGTAAAATATTTTATTTGCTTCACCTTTTTTTACTCTAATAATTTTTATATCGTTCCATGTCACCTTTTCCCCTTCCACATTCTTATTGAAGTTACTACCCATTAAAGAGCTTATTTTCTTCCAGTCAATGAAATTTTTCTTTGCCATTTCATTCACAAGGTAAGGTTCCCCTTTTTTCTTCGCAGATTTCACTAAAGTCACAAATTCACTGGGAATATAAATAGGTCCCGATTTTAAAATTCGACTTCGTTCCTTTTCAATGCAGGAGTGCATGGAATCTCCCTCATTTTCAGTATGACCTATAATCAAATACTTATGGGTGATTTGAGGCACATTTAAATACTCTACAGCAAGTACATTGATATCAAGAATCTGTTTCTGTTTTGTGAAGAGCAATTATCACTGAAAAAAAATATGTCCTTTAAAATGCCAAATGTCTTGATGTAATTGAATACACAGGTACTAATTTCATTTGCTCCTCTTTTGGCTTCTCCCTTATGCCAAATATAACATGATCCTTTTTTCTCTGGAATATTGAATAGGGTAAAATTAAAAATATTTAGCTTGCTCTTATAATAGAATGTCGAGACATTTCCATTTGGTAGAGGGGTAACAGCTTGCAAATCAAAGGTAGAGAGTAATATGTTTTTTTTCGTTGAGTGCTGAGTTTTTATCTGAATCTTTCTCTTTTCTTGCTAAAGCCTTCTCCTAAGTATGTATTTCAAATTGTTCTTTTTTGTTTTCTTTCTCTACTTCTGTTAAATTTTTGAACGTCTCACAGACCGAGCATAAGTCCTTCTTCGGTTTAAAGAATCCCAGGTTGAATTTATTGTTAAAAACTTCTTTATAAAAGTGCTCTTTGACAAATGGTTCATTACTTTCCTGACATTTTTCTTTATACAATCTGTACATCATACTAATATTGGGGGAGCCTTCAAGATATTCTTTTGATGTAGAGGATCTGCAATAGTGTGATTCGATTCTGGGAAAGCTGTTCACATGATCAATTATTCCTTTTACTAGTGAATCATTCACTTTATTGGCTCTATGGGAATGAGTTCCTCGTTTTTTGGGTGTTAAGGAATCAAATTCGTTTTTCTTTTTTAGTACCGTGTCAATTGAATTATTTGAAATATTCAGCGTGTTCTTAAAAAACAGCTTACATACTCAAATTTTTTGATTATTAGTCGTGAAGTAATGGGCACAAATAATCTTCCTCTTTTTGTACACTTTTTCATTTTTCGGCTGGATTCTCTCTATATTTCTAGCCAAGTACTCTCTTTGGAGGGTCTTATTACCAAGTCTGTAAAATTTTTGAAAAAGTTCAGTTCTATCGGCTTCCGAAATTTTTTCAGTATACCTATATTGACATTTTTTTTTGTCACATGAAGGCAGCACTTTTTTAGCCTCATGCTTTTTACCAAGTCTTGATATGTATTCTTCACCCGAATTGATTTTTCTCTTTTTAATATTTCTCTGCCAGTTTTTTTCATTTCTTTGTAGTTTTCTGGATTTCTTCATTTTTAGGTCATCTTTTTCATTCGTGTCGTTATCCACAGTTTCTTCTGGATTTTGTACATTAACCTCTTCTTCTCACTCTGAATCAAGCACACTGCCAACAAGACTGGTATTCATCACTTTTTCTGAAACATCCAATACTGCAATACTGCTTTCTTCATGGTATTTTTTTTTCATCACACGGTACAAAGTCTGGATCTTCTATATCATCATCCACAGAAAAATCGGAGAGACTGTCTTCATTGATTCTTTTTTCATTCCCTTCTCTACTTACTACATATCTTGGCAGAGCATTGCCATTGCCTTGGAGACATTCAAGATCCACTGGAGTAAGTCCAATTAACTTAGTCTCAGTAAGGTCATGGATACTTCCGACCTGATTCTCTTGGCTGTTAGAATTGAAGGGGCTGATTATACAAATTATCATTATTACTGGAACTTTGCTCATGAAGCCAGTCTAGAGTCCTCTGGTTCCTATTTAGATGGAATGGCGACTCTTGAGTTGATCTTCCTCCTAAGGAAAGTTATTTTGTTAAAAAACTAATATCTTGTTATGTAAGAACTCTGTATTCTGTAAAATAACATATTACCTACCACTAAGTTCTTAAAGATTTTCTAATTGAACTATTATTTCACCCCCTTCCTCAGAATATATTTTGCTCAAAAACAAGCCTAACAGCTCTCGTATAAATAGCTATCCTTGAGCCAAACTCAAAGTAAATTGCTCAATTCATTCGAAACAGTATTAATTGAATATTGTATTTTATTCTTACCTTCCTCATTCTCCTCCTTCTCTAATCCCTGTTTCTTCGCCATTTTCAGAATCTTCTGAGCTCTTGACATAATATGTTCATTACACTCACTCGTCATGTTCTCACAAAACGTCTTTAACAGTCGAAGTCCTATCGAAAACTAATAACCGGTGGCTCTAACAAGTTCAAACAAATTCTTTGTTGGATACCAGAAGTCAGTGAAACAGTGAGATATGTGTTGTATCCCAGTGTTGCATCAAATATTCCTAGTGTTACAGTGGGATATCACTTTTATCCCAGTGTTACATGAAATATTATTATTCACTTTGGATTCCTGCAACACTGAGATATATACAATAACTGATATTCTAATGATAAAAACATATATCTCAGTGTTTCACTAGTTTATTTCATCAATTTGGAACTCAAAAATGGAGATATCCCAAAATCGCAAATTTTCAACTTGTCCCACTGTTGTCCTGGGGCGACGATATATGATAATACAAATTCGAAAATATTTCATTTGATATTATTTTTTTTTTAATTTGAGCGATAATTTATTTGTTTCTCTTCTGAAAAAAACTGATTTGAATGACAAAGTTAACGAACATGAACGGACGTGAGACGCACTGAAGTGACTGGAAAAAAAAATTGGTGAATAAGAAAAACTGAGTACGACACTAGAACCTACAACAACTCGTTCCATCATATACACAATTAGATTTGCTAGAACCCCGGTATTTCTGATGGACCCCAAAAGCCTGGATTTATACGGGACGTCTATCAGCACTAGGACGTATATATATATATATATATATATATATATATATATATATATATATTAGACTGATTCAAATAAATCGACTTTTTTTGTTTTCACGAAACCCCCCCCCCTAATTATCTTCAGGGTATCGAAAAAAGACCTCGGTGAAAATATCAGCTCCAAATAATAACATTTAGAGGTCGCTCATCAATTATTTCTATTTTGCCTACTAATAGCAGGGGAAAAATTTCTTTTTTCAATAAAAAATTCCTAGAACACAAACCAATTGACGGATTTCATTGTGTAATACATTTTCGTGTAGGCAATCAGATACACTACAAATATGTCCCTTACGATATCTCGATAAAACGGCCTTCTCAAAAGTTATTCGATTCTATGCTCATATTGAGGTATTTCTGAAGAAAAGAAATATTCAAAAAAATTGACTTTACTTGTTTTCACGCAACCCGCCTTGTAATCATCTTCAGGGCATCGACAAAAGGCGTCTGTGAAAATATTAGCTTTGAATATTAATATTTAGAGGTCGCTCATCGATGGTTCCTATTTTCGCTGGTAATGACAGGAAAAAAAATTCTTTTTTTAAAAAAAAATTCTTTTTTTAAAAAAAAAATGTTTTGTTCACGAACCAACAGATGTATTCCACTGTATGATACATTTCGGTGTAGAGAACTAGATACTCTACGAAAATGTTTCATACGACATCTCGATAAAACCACTCGTTCAAAAGTTATTTGATCCTTTTTTTCCAAAATACCTCAATATACGGTATTAATATAGAGGTATTTTTGAAGAAAAAGTTCGAATAACTTTTGAACGAGCGGTTTTATTAAAATATCGTATGAGACATTTTCGTAGAGCATCTAGTTCCCTACAAGAAAATGTATTACACAGTGAAATCCGTCAATTGGTTCGTCGTGAAGAGAAAATTTTTTATTGAAGAAAAATTTTTTTTTATGCTATCAACAGCGGAAATAGAAATCATCGCTGAGCGACCTCTGAATATCAATATTCAAAGGTAATATCTTCGCAGACGCCTTTTTTTGATACCCTGAAAATAATTAGAAATAGAGTTTCGTGAAAACAAACAGAATCGATTTTTTTGAATAATTTTTCTCTTCAAAAATACCTCAATATTAGCATCGAAACGAATAACTTTTGAAGCGGCCGTTTTATTGAAATATCGTAAGGGACATATTTGTAGAGTATCTGATTGTCTACACGAAAATGTATCACACAATAAAATCCGTCTATTGGTTTCTGTTCTAGGAATTTTTTATTGAAAAAAGAAATTTTTTCCCTGCTATTAGTAGGGAAAATAGAAATAATTGATGAGCGACCTCTAAATATTATTCTTTGAAGCTGATATTTTCAAAGAGGTCTCTTTTCGATACCCTGAAGATAATAATGGGGGGGTTTCGTGAAAACAAAAAATGTCGATTTTTTTGAAACAGTCTATATATATATATATATATATATATATATATATATATATATATATATTTATTTATTTATTTATTTATTAACGACTTTTTTTTACAAAATATGAGAACTCTCGAGAGGCGAAGTTTAGCCTACGGCTACTCTTACACTTAACCTCCTATATATGTTAGCAATTGTTGAATTTGACCCCCTTGTTCATTTGATGCTAATGTGCGAATGTAAATGTAAGAAGAACAACTCTATGCTTTAAATGTCTGCCACACTTCTGTGTTCCCGAGACTGCGCCAAGGGATTGCTCTCTGTCTCGCTCCCTCTTAGCCTGACCCTCTGAAGAGAAGGTTGTGCAGTTATCTCCGTCTGTATACGAGACCACGTGTTGTATCAAAATAAACTACGTTTTGCCCACCGAGTTAACCTTATCTTTGATTATTCCTTCCTAAGATTACATCAGAAGTGGAATTATATTTCTTTTTCGATAAAGAAATTGAGGACCCTAAAGTGTTAATTGTGAGTATTGTGTGAAACTTCGAGAATATTCCAGAAATGGAACACGAAAACCGAACCAACGTCGAAGAAATGGAGAACTGTGAAGGCAATGCTGCTCAACCAACACAATCCACGATTTCCATGTCGGAAATCATGGAAAACCAGATCCAGTTCCAGATGAAGATGATGGAGATTCTAGCGAGTTTTTCCAGTTCTAGGAGTAGAAACGACGAAATGCAGTCAGCTCATCTAACTTTCGCCAAGTTCGACCCCGATACGACAGTCCATTCCGTCCTTGAATGGGTTGAGGAAATTAATCGAATTAAAGACGAAATAGGTATGTTAGATACAGTAGTTGTTTTAAAAGCTGGGGAGGCATTGAAAAGTCGTGCCGCCAAATTTTATCAAAACTGAAAACCACTTGTTAGAAACTGGTCAACATTTCTAGAGATTTACAGATCGCTTTCCCTGAAAAAGGAACCCCCGCGACTAGACTTGAAAGTTGTATGTCGATAAAAAGCGATAGTTTTAGTTCATTTGTCGAATATGGACATGCAAAATTGAATTCTATAAAGAAATTCTATAATAAATTCCCTTGGGAAATAATTTTAAGTTTAGTATCTCACGATATAGTTAGTATAGAAGTGAAAAATAGAGTCATTTTAAAAGAACCCAAAGATGAAACAGAGCTGTTAAAGATTCTTTCGTCATACGACGCGGACATTCTATTCGTACCTGAGACTTTACCCAGGAATTCTTCTATAAAAAGGTAAAGGTTCAGGTAAAAAAAGACGCGGAATACAAATTTCACGGTACTTGTAAAAGATGCGGTTTTTTCGGACACAAAGCAGTAGACTGCAGGTCAGCAAAAAGACGGTTTGAAAATTCTATTAAAATTTGTAACTTTTGTAAAATGAAGGGACACAGTGAGCAATATTGTAATGCGAAAAAGAGGGAAAAGAATACACATAATCAAACTTTGATAGCCAAAAGCTCCTCTAAAATCTTCCAATATCCTGAAGGTGAACTCAAACACAATGATAGATTCATACAGATTTCATATTTGATCGACACAGGCTCAGACATTTCTCTCATTAAAGAAAGCGTTGCTAGAAAGTTGAATTGCGATATTGTTCCCAGACAAAAACCTATTTCAGGGATAGGAAATGTAGTATTTAAAACAAATGGAACAACAACCATTTCATTTTATAAAGACCAATTAGTTTTAGAAATTGAATTCAACGTTGTTAGTGATCATATAATTCCTCACAATAATATTGACGCTCTAATAGGATTAGATATTCTCAGAGAATACGATATCCAACTGAAAGTGAATAAAAACAATGTCGATTTTGAGACTAGAGTCACAACTTGTAAAATTTTCCAAATTAATAGCAATCAGAAATCAGAAAAAATCGATTTGTCAGGATTGGACGAGCAACTTAAAGTAAATATTATGCAAATGATCACCGAGGCGGTCAAATCGAAGCCCGAAATAGTCACTACAGGTAAATTGAAAATACAACTGAAAGATAAGAACCTGGTCGCATATAGGGCAAGAAATTTATCCTATCAAGAAAGATTGAAAGTAAGAGATATCATTAAAAGCCAGTTAGAATCAGGAATCATTCGACTAAGTGAATCAAATTACGCAAGTCCCATTGTTCTAGTTAGGAAACGTAATGGAGAAATTAGATTGTGTGTGGATTATAGAGAATTGAACAAGAGAGTCCTTCGAAATAATTATCCCCTACCTAGAATACAGAATCAGATAGACCTTTTGTCTAAGGCGAAATATTACACAAAACTTGATATGAAATCAGGCTTCCATCAGATACAAGTAGAAGAATGTTCAAAACACTTAACTGCCTTCATAACCCCTGATGGCCTCTATAATCGAATGCCATTTGGTTTTATAAATTCACCTTCATGTTATCAGGCAGCAATTGATAAAGCCCTGGGAGATTATAGAGAAAAAATTGCGCTTGTTTACGTAGATGACATCCTTTGTCCTTTCGAGAATCAATGAAAGCCTTGTCAACCTAAAGAAAATTATTCAAAGATTATCAGAATGCGGTTTCAGCTTAAATTATGAAAAAT
This sequence comes from Hippodamia convergens, assembly GCA_038502775.1. NCBI lineage: Eukaryota > Metazoa > Arthropoda > Insecta > Coleoptera > Coccinellidae > Hippodamia > Hippodamia convergens. The sequence goes on along the minus strand of JAVSIQ010000074.1, from coordinate 315,878 downwards.
GTCAGTTCTTTCAAAACTCCATAGAATTCTTAGGCGTAATAATAGAAAACGGAACCATTAAACCAAGCCCAAGAAAGGTATAAGCTCTTAAAAATACCCCACCTCCTAAAGATGTGAAAGGGATTAGAAAATTTTTGGGACTTGCCAGTTATTTCAGACGTTTTATCAAAAACTTCGCCACGCTAGCATCACCAATTTCCTCATTGCTGAAGAAAGATACTAAATTTGAATGAGCCGAACAATGCGAAAAGGCTCGTATAGAAATTATAGGTCAACTTATAAAGGAACCAGCTCTCAGAATATTTAATCCTGAATGGGAAATCGAATTACACACTGATGCAAGCTCTATAGGTCTTAGTGGTATATTAATTCAAGAAGATTTAGATAAATTAGCACATCCGGTAGCATATTTCAGTAGGAAAACCACTGAAGCTGAATCAAAATATCATTCGTATGATCTTGAAACGCTGGCAATCGTAGAGGCCACTAGATATTTCAGAAACTATTTATACGGAATCAAATTCAAAATATTTACCGATTGTAATTCTGTTAGGGCTACAGCTTTGAAAAAAGAATTGCTTCCGAAAGTAGCTCGGTGGTGGATTCAACTACAAGACTTCGATTTCGAAATAGAATATCGACCTGGTGAAAAGATGAAACATGTTGATTATCTTAGTAGGAATTTGCCCTGTCAGAACCAAGTACTGGCGCTCTGTAATGTTTCAGGTACCCCGCAGTCGATTAAAGAATGGCAAAGAGCTGACCCCTTCTGCATAGAACTCCTGGAGGAACGTGTACATGAAGAGGGATTTTCAATCCAAGATGGCATCGTTTACTGGCAAGCGAGGCGAACCGATCCCAGCAGATGTTATGTTCCTTCAATGGCTAGATTAGAGACCATGAGACTATACCACGACGAGTCTTCCCATATTGGATTCGACAAGATGATCACCAAAATGAAAGAGGATGTTATTTGGCGTGGGATGAATAAGTCTGTCCGCAAATATGTGAATAATTAATTGTAGATCCTGCACTATTGGTGAATCACATACAGAAAAAAGATCTGGCTTCTGTCAACTCAATCATGTTCCAACTGAAAAGCTAGATACATGGCATATTGACCATGCAGGCCCGTTAGTGAAGTCTTTCGGCTGCACCCAAATACTCGTTATAGTAGACAGTTTTACGAGATACGTTAAACTATGTCCGCTGAAACAGAAAACGACGGAACACACCATACAAGCCATCAAGAAAGTATTTCAAGAATTGGGAAAGCCAAAGAGAATAATAGAAGATAGAGGCACTGCTTTTGTATCGTCTAAATTCAAACAGTTCCTCGAATCAGAAGATGTGGGACTACATCTCATTGCAACAGGAATTCCGAGAGGAAATGGAAAAGTGGAAAGAGTCACGAGAACTGTTTTCAATGCTATGAGATCAATGCTCAATGAGAAGGAAGAGAAAATATGGTTTAAAATACTGCCAAATATTGAAAAAGATCTGAATTCCACAATCAATAAATCAACTGGATATGCCCCATGTGTCCTAATGACAGACTCAAACGATAGACTTACTTCAACCATTAAATTGCTTAGTGACAAACCAGTAACCACATCTGTTGTAAATAGAGATGCTCTAGTGGAAAAGTTGGATGCTTTAGCCAACAAAACAAGAAGAGAATTCGATTCTTCAAGAAAACCAGGCTACCCGTTCAAAGTGAATCAACAAGTGGTTATGGAAGTCACACAACTGTCGAACGGTGGCAAATTAAAACCAAAATTTATCGGGCCCTTCGAAATACAAGCAGTCCTTCCAAATGATCGATATGCCCTGAGAAGAAAAGGAGGCCAGAATAGAACAACTGTAGCCGGCCAAGAACAACTGAGACCTTGGCCCGAAGAAGCGACTAGTGATGAGTGAGTGTTCATTCCAACGGGTGCCACGATGAAGTTGAATATTTCCCATGTCTATCAGATTTTATGTTCTTTATTGTACCCTATGAGATTCTTGCTATATGTTATGATCAAAGCTGAAATTGTAATATTTGGAAATCTATAGCCTTGAAAAGTTAATTCAAAATCATTTCAATTGTTCAAAATTGTAGAGGTCAGTGTAATGAATTAGTGTTCAACTGGCAACGTTTTAAGCCAGGTGGTTTAGGAACGTTGCAGTTGATTAGAATTTAGTTTGAACTTGAGCGTTGCTGTGATAACCCGTTACCATTGGGGTACTGTGAGGTTGGGTAACGTCAAGATGATTAGAATTTAGTTTCAACTTGAGCGTTGCTGTGATAACCCGTTACCATTGGGGTACTGTGAGGTTGGGTAACGTCAAGATGATTAGAATTTGGTTACAACTCGAACGTCGTTGTGATAGCCCGTGACTACAGAGTCCTGATGGGTTGGATGACGTTACAGTTGAAGAATTAGTTAATTAGAATTTGTTTGATAGTAGTTGATTAGAATTTGTTTGATAGTAGTTGATTAGAATTTGTTCGATAATAGTTGATTAGAATTTGTTTGGTAGTATTTGAATAGAATTTAATTTTGTCGAACATTTGAAGTCAGAGCTATTTCGTTCACAAGTAAAATCCGTGATACTGTGTGTCCTGGGTGTTTTTACTGTGTGGAACGATAGACTGTTTAGAACAATAATATTTGTGTTTGCTGTCGATGAGTGACATGAGATAAATCTTGGCTATAAAGTTCTAATTTGAGCATGAAAGCGGTTGTGATTTTTTTCTCGCCTGGCTCTTTTTTTTCCCACACATTCATATGCCGCAGCGCGAGCCAGCGCATAAAACAGAGCCATGCTTATTAAATGATCAAATTCTTTTATGTAAAGTGTTAATCCAAAAAATGTGGTTTTGACTGTAAGAGTAATTGATGTTTATGTGAAACGAGGACGTTTCAATGGTCAGTATGGCCGTGTTAGCAATTGTTGAATTTGACCCCCTTGTTCATTTGATGCTAATGTGCGAATGTAAATATAAGAAGAACAACTCTATGCTTTAAATGTCTGCCACACTTCTGTGTTCCCGAGACTGCGCCAAGGGATTGCTCTCTGTCTCGCTCCCTCTTAGCCTGACCCTCTGAAGAGAAGGTTGTGCAATTATCTCCGTCTGTATACGAGACCACGTGTTGTATCAAAATAAACTACGTTTTGCCCACCGAGTTAACCTTATCTTTGATTATTCCTTCCTAAGATTACATATATATATATATATATATATATATATATATATATATATATATATATATATATATATTGGTCAAAAGTCATGCCTAGAAGCTTGAAGCTATCGACTTGTGGTAGAGGAGAACCATTCAACATCAAAGGAGGCTGACCTTTGGGATATCTTCTGGTTAATCGAATAAGCTTTGATTTTGAAGCAGAAAATTGGAATCCTATTCTTTCTGCCCACTCTGTGATATTATTCAGGCGTTTCTGCATTATTTTGCACGTTGTTTCAGTATTACTGCCAGAACAAAACAGTAGGATACCGTCGGCATATAGGACCAATTTAAGTGGAGCTTCGGTGCATGAACATATATCGTTGATTACCAATAGAAATAATGTTGTGCTCAACACTGAACCCTGGCATATACTGTTTTGTGGAAAGAAGGAGGCTGATTCTTCGTCGTTTGCAAAAACTTTGAAGCTTCTATCTGTATGAAAAATCTTCAAGAAAAGGTAGATATTTCCGTTCAGATTGATGTTCTTCAGCTTGGCCAAAATGGATTGTCGACTTGTTGTATCGAAAGCGCCTACGATATCTAGTATGACAGCTATCAAGTCTTGTTTATGGGCAAAGGCATAAGCTATTTCAGTCTGAAATAGTACAAGGTTGTCTGTTGTACAGCGGTTTTTTCTGAAGGCCGACTGTGTAGGACTTAACAAATTGTTCACTTCGAGGAACCACATCAATCTTCTATTGACCATCTTATCAAGTAGCCTACAGAGTGTGCAGGTCAAGGAAATGGGTCTGAAGGTGCTTGGCGAAAAGGAGGCACTGCCGGCTTTTTTGAAGGGGATTATGTGAGATTGTAGCCACTGTGAGGGATATTGGTGAGTTATCCAGACTTGATTATATAATTCCAAAACCTTTGTTAGTGAAGCCGGATGAAGTTGCTTCAGAAATATCATTGGTATATTATCCGGGCCAGCTGCTGAGTTTCTCATCATTGATGGTATAGTTTTTGTCTTTTCACCATATTATAGTACGTTTCTTTGAGAATGAAATGGTGTATTCACTTTTTTCCTATGGAGGATATTTTAGATTTCTCAACGTTTTCCGCAAAGATCCTTTTCTCGGGAAATTCGAATCGTTATAATTTCTACAAAAAATTGAAAAAAAAAAACTAACAGTATATTCTTAATCTACGCTCTCGATTTGGGTTATAAACTTTATTTGGTCGATCAATCCAAAAAAAAAAATTTGGCCAAAAATCGCAAATTTCTCCATACATGGAAAAGGGCATCGAATTAATATAATCTATGTCTTTCGTTAATATAGAAAAAAAAAATTTTTTTTCGGACTAGAATAATTTTCATATTTGGTATACTTTTTTAAAATCTTTCTGGGTCTAAAAAAAAAATTTTTTTCCTTCTATATTGACGAAATGAATAGATTATATATATTCGAGGTCGTAGATCACGAATATGTAATTACAATTTCGATACCTCCAATATTTTGGAAAATATTCAGAAAATTCCAAAATTTTTCGGAAAAATCGGTCAACTTTGAAGAGCAGATATAAGAAAAGAATTGAAGATATAGTTTTGGTCTCTTCACCATATTATAGTACGTTTCTTTCAGAGTGAAATATTGTATTTACTTTTTTTCTATATAAGATATCTTACATTTCTCAACTTTTCCGTTGCGGTCCTTTTTTAAGAAAATTCAAATCGTTATTATTTCTACAAAAAATTGAAAAAAAAAACTAATAGCATATTCTTAATCTACATCCTAGAATAAGTTCATAAACGTTTTTTGGTCGATCAATCCAAAAAAAAAAAATTGCCAAAAATCGCACATTTTTCCATACATGGAAAAGGGCATCGAATTAATATAATCTATGTCTTTCGTTAATACAGAAAAAAAAGTTTTTTTCGGACTAGAATAGTTTTCATATTCGGTATACCTTTCTTTAAATCTTTCTGAGTCCGAAAAAAAAAATTTGGTCTTTCTATATTAACGAAATAAATAAATTATATAAATTCGAGGTCGTAGATCACGAATTTGTAATAACAAGTTCGATACCTCCAATATTCGGCAACATGGCGAAAGTGGATGAGTACGTGTCGGAATTGCTCCGTCTCAAAAAAGATCAACTAGTTGATATACTGGTGAATAGAAAAATTCCTGAAATTGTAAATATAAGTGAGAGTCTCAGAGAGTATATTCTGAGGGGTTTCTGTTATTGTTCACAGTATTCAATCGAAAAGTCGAGCACGAACCTCGAAATTGATAGTGCGAATTCGTTTAAAAATAAGTTGGATCTCGCTACGTTGGAGGTAAGCTACCTGAAGCAGGCATTGAATCGTCAAGAAAAGATCAATGAGGATAAAGAACTCATAATAAAGTTATTAAACAATCAAATTAAATTATTAAAAAATCAAATGGTGACATAGTGCTAACAAAATGTGCTTCAAAATGTTCTTTCTGCCTTCTTCTTCAGAATGTCCGGTCACTGGGTACTGCTCTGAATGAGCTGCACTTGATGACTTTGAAAGAGGGTGCAGACATAGTGGCAATACCTGAGCATTGGAAGTCCAGAGATGAACTCAAAGCTTACATATTGGAAGGTTTCAAGCTTGTCTCAAGTTTTTGCCGTCTGAAAGGAAGTCATGGTGGAACTGATTATAATTCATTGAGTGTTTCTAATGTTATTGAGTGTTCTGCTGCCCAGTTGTACATTGGAAACTCTAAGATATTAATTATTTGTATTTATAGGCCTAACAGCCCTCCATTAGCCGATGTTGTACAGTTATCTCTGAGGATAATTTTTGAGCGTTGCTGGTCGGAGACATCTCATTATATCCTGGTGGGAGATTTCAACCTTGATATTTTGTCGTCCTCACCTAATGTACGAGAATTTCTGTCTTTGTCAGAGAGTTTCAATATCAAAATTAAATTTAGAGCCAACACGTCCGGAGTCTGGCTCTTGTTTAGATAATGTGTTTACCTCCCTTAGCGGTAGTACAAATGTAGTTGAATACCACATTTCAGATCATTCAGGATTGAAGTTTATCCTTGGATTACGGTGACAAGATTAGGGATAAATATCTTAAGAAACGAATTCTAAATGACAAGTCTGTTGAGGCTTTCTTACGGGAACTCTCACTGGTGGCTTGGGATGATATTTATTGCAGCACACTAGATCCTAGTTTACTTTGGAATGTTTTTCACAAGCGATTTTCGAGAATTTTTGAGTTTAGTTTTCCCAAAGTTGCTACTAGAATACTCACACCAGGTGTTCTTAGACAAACTTCCGAAATTAAAAAACTTAGAGACACTCTAGACAAACTTTATGTGATTCCGTTCTGTAAACCGGAGTTCGAGGATGTTTATAGGTCCATTAAAAGGAACTATGACTGTCTTTTATCCACAACAAAGAAGGAATATTTCAACGAGATTATTAAACATTCTGAAAATAAATCGAAGGCTTCGTGGAAAATAATTAATTCTCTGACCAAAAATGATGTTCATAACGAAATATCTTTCAATCAGAGTGATCACTCATCTCTGGCAAATGAGTTCAATGAGTATTTTGCAGGTATTCCAGTCAAGTGAACTGAAGGTTTAACCAAATCTCTCATTACGGATTCTCAGAGAAAACTTGATAAATCTTTTTTCATGTTTGATATCACACATGACGAAGTTGTACACGTTGTAAAATCTTTGAAGAACAGTGTATCATGCGGACACGATGAGATACCGATTAAAGTGATTAAGGTATCCATAAACTATATCATTGAACCATTAACTTTTATAATCAATCGTTCTTTCAAAGAAAGAAGGGTATTTTTCCAGACAATCTGAAAATTGATGTGTCAAACCACTACATAAAAAAAGGAAAATGAATGATCTTAACAACTATAGGCCTATAAGCATCCTTTCTTCATTTTCTAAAATTTTTGAGAAGATTTTGAGTAACAGAATGTCGAAATTTTTCCACAAATTCAATGTTATCTCGGTGTGTCAACATCAACATGGTTTTGTAAAAAAAAAAAAATATTGAAACAGATATTTTTGAGCTTGTAAATGAAATTGTACATGCTCTAGAGCGGGGACAGGTTCCAATGTTTCTGTTTATGGACCTTTCAAAGGCTTTCGACTGTGTCGATCATCGGAAGCTTTTAGAGGTAGTTGAAAGTTGTGGTATAAGAGATAATCAGCTTAGACTTGTAGAAAGCTATTTGAATTCCAGGAAACAACGGGTGGTCCTTGAGGCCAATTGTCAAATCTTTCTCTCAAATGAGATTGAAACAAATTTAGGAGTCCCTCAGGGTAGTATTGTTGGCCCTCTTTCATTCATAGTTTATGTTAAATTCCTACCTAATGCAATCAGATGTGAAAGTGAACCTCTAAATGAGGAAGTGAGGAGTAATACCAACACTCTGAGATTGTTTGCAGACGATACAAATATTTTGTCCGTATCTTCTTGTATTCCGTCAGCCACTAATGTTTGTAATATGATGGTTAACTCGATAAAAACATGGTTATGTAATTATAATATTATCCTCAACATTGGAAAGACAAAGTGTATGATTTTTCGTGGTGAAAATTCTAAATTGCACTATCCTGAAACTGTAGACATTCTTGATAGCTGTCTTGTGGTTGATGATAATGTGAAATTTTTGGGTTTAGTTCTGGACAGTCAATTAAAGTGGGGACCTCACACCGAACAACTTAGGCCGAGACTAAACTCAGCATGTTACACATTATTTATGTTAAGGAGTCAAGTAAATTTAGATGTGCTCAAACTTGTTTATTTTGCTAATTTTCATTCCATTCTTCCATATGGAATAATTTTCTGGGGTATTTCATCACATATGGAGAATATTTTCATTGTACAAAAAAGGGCATTGCGTACCATAGTACGCAATCGTAACGTATTTCGTTTGGGTTTTAGGGAATCATGTAGAGGTCATTTTTTTTTTCTTTCTATATTAACGAAATGAAAAAATTTTGTTAATTCGAGGTCGTAGATTACGAATATGTAATAACAATTCCGTTACCTCCAATATTTTGGAAAATATTAGAAAATTTCCAAATCTTTAGGAAAAATCAGTCAATTTTGAAGAGCAGATATAAGATAAGTATTGACGGTATAGTTTTCGACTTTTCACCATATTATAGTATGTTTTTTTGAAAATGAAATGGTGTAATTACCTTTTCTCTATGAAGGATAATTTACATTTCTCCACGATTTCCGCAAAGGACCTTTTTTCGGAAAATTCATATCGTTATGACTTCTACAAAAAATTTAAAAAAATAAAAACTACTAGCATATTCTTGTTCTACGCCCTCGAATTTGTTCATGAACTGAATTTGGTCGATCAATAAAAAAAAAAATTTGGCCAAAAATCGCAAGTTTTTCCATACATAGAACAGGGCATCGAATTAATATAATCTTTGTCTCTCGTTTATATAAATGGAAAAAAAAAATTTTTTTCGGAATAGAATAATTTTCATATTCGGTATACCTTTTTTAAAATCTTTCTGAGCCAGAAAAAAAATTTCTTTTTCTTTCTATATTAATGAAATAAAAAGATTATATGAATTTGAGGTCGTAGATTACGAATTAGAATAACAATTTCGATACCTCCAATATTCAAAAATTCAAAAAACTCCAGAATTTTTCGGAAAAAATGGTCAACTTGAAGAGCAGATATAAGAAAAGTATTGATGGTGATGGTATAGTTTTGGCCTTTTCACCATTTTATAGTACGTTTCTTCGAGAATGAAATGGTGTATTTTCTTTTTTTCCATGAAGAATATTTTAGATTTCCCTACGTTTTCCGAAAAGGTTTTTTTTTTCGGAAAATTCATATCGTTATAATTTCTACAGAAAATAAAAAAAAAACTAATAGCATATTCATGATTTACGATCTCGAATTAGTTTATAAACTGAATTTGGTCGATCAATTCCAAAAAAAGTTTTGGACAAAAATCGCAAATTTTTCCATACATGGAAAAGGGCATCGAATTAATATTTATTTATTTGTTTATTTAAATTAACGTGTCTCGACATCTTAGGTCATTGACACGAGGATCAGTCAACATGGTCTGATTATTTTACATTGATAAACAAAACATGATACATTAAGATTTTGAATATTGACAAAAGTTTGGTTCGGATGTGGATACTGAAAATCAATGAAGATTGGTACGAATAAAAATTATAAAAATTTTCTTATTTGAGTTTCATTCAAAAATTCTAGTGATGTTTCGGCATCTTCTTGTGAGTTGAGGTTGTCTTTGAGATTATCTTTCAGGTTATACTTGCGGCGTGCTTCTTCGTAAGGAGGACAACATATTATTATGTGTTGTACTGTAAGGCGTGTTCGACAAAGTTCACAGTTGGAGGGGTCATCATTCGACATTAGATGTTTGTGAGTCAATTTCGTATGCTATTCTTAGTCTTCTGATCACGATTTTGTCCTGTCTATTAAGGTGATCTATTTTAGGGGGTCTGTCTACTTTGTGTTGGATGTTGTGTAATTTCTGGAAACCCTCTCAACCAGCGACCAAACTAGCCAACCAGATTTTGAACCAGTAATACCCTCTACAATAGAAAACACGATGCCCCCGCCAAAACCACCAGTTTATAGAAAATCACATAGCAAACCATCAAAGAAGAAACGTAAAATAGAACCTCCCATAGACAACTCCCTAAGCGAAGAAACGAAAAACTCAATATCAGCAATCTATCAAGAAGACCCCGAATCCTTCCATCTTCCCTTCGATAACCTTAAAGCGTTTTTGGAAAATACCTTTGGCAACGCAAACCCTCATTCCGAAGCTTCGAAGTTCACAACAAATGTTGAATCAATTCTACACGATCTTCACAACATATATCCACACCTAGAGAGAGCCACCAAATATAGAATCACATGAATATCCAAAAAAATCAAGGGCAAACTGAAAGACGAACAAGTAAACTCTGATTCCTTAGAAAACTTCAATTTGACTAGTGAAGACGAAATGATCTCGGACAGCTGCTCTTAAACATCTTCAAGTTAATCCAATGGAATTGCGATGGATACTATCCTTGCTTAGAACGAACCCAACAACTAATTTCTGATATTTCATCAGATTTCCTCTGCTTGCAGGAAACTAATCTCAAGTCAAACTATAACCCCAATCTTCGAAATTACGTAAGATGTCACTTCATCAGGAACACTCATAAAAAAGCCAGCGGAGGAGTATCCATATTCACCTCATCAGACATATACCATAAAGAACTTCCCCTCAAGCATCATCAGCAGATGGACACAATGAGAAATACACAATAATCCCCAATTAGAGAATCGTCCCATGGTGGAACGAATCTTGTGAAACCGCTGTGAAAGACTGTTAAAAAGCACTCAAAAAATATCGACGAACAAGCACTCTTGTCGATTTTATAAATTCAAAAAACATAAAGCATTTTCCAGAAGAGTCCTGAAGCAGAGCAAACGAACTTCATGGCAAAATTATGTCTCTTCAATTACACCGAACACGCCACCGACTCAAGTCTGGGCTGAAATGAAGCAGATTAAAGGACGCAACACCACACCTAGAATTCCTTCGGTGCTAGATGGAAACAACAGACTCATCATTGATTTATAAGACATCGCAGATACACTAGCAGAACATTTCTACATGAAAACAATGAATATAATTCCGCCACGCCAACTCACTGAACAACCACCCCAAGACGAACCAAACTCAAATATAAACCAACCCTTTACATTGACCGAACTGACGTCAGCACTCTCACCTATGAGAAACACAGCAACAGGACCAGATAATATACCCATGATATTTTTGAAGAACCTTACTGCCCGTACGCTTTCGCAAATACTTGAACTCTACAACAAAATCTGGACCCATCATCAATTCCCAATGGTGTGGCGTGAATCAAATATTATTCCAATCAAGAAACCTGGCAAAACCGAACCCTCTCCCAACAATTTTAGACCCATTGCTTTGACACGTACCCTATGCAAGTTACTTGAAAAAATGGTGAACAGAAGACTCACGTGGTATCTTGAGAAAAACAGCATTCTTAACCCAGCTCAATCTGGTTTCAGACAAAATCGCAGCGCCATAGATAACCTTGTGCTACTAGAAAATGAAGTCGCACAAGCCTTTTCCGACCATCAAGACCTCATAGCTGTCATGCTTGATATCAATAGTGCTTTCGACAGCACCAGTCGGAAAGAGATCTTAACTAAATTAAAGGAAATAAATTAAAGTGGAAACATATATTTTTTCTTGGAAAACTTCCTGACAGACCGAAGTTTCCGCGTCGTTGCAAACAAAAATCCTCATCTGCTTTCACCACTCTGAACGGTCTACCCCAAGGTTCTGTATTCAGCAGCACCCTTCTTCTGCTAGCTATCAACGACATAAATATGCTCCCTCATTGAGGCTCCTTTATAGATGTTCCTTTGTGCAGACGATCTCCTATTATTCTGCTCTGGAGCGAGCACAAGTACCACATTCAAGCTCCTACAAAGAGGCCTGAACGATATCATAGAATGGGCGAAACACATAGGCTTCCTTTTCTCCTACGACAAATCACAAGTAATCCATTTCACAAGAAGACAACCCGTATGCCAACCCTACATTACCATGAACAACTGTCTCCTCCGAACAGTTCAACAACTCAAATACCTAGGAGTAACCCTTGATCAGCGACTAACATTGACCCCTTACATTAAAATGCTTAAAGGAGAATGCTTACAGAGCATGAACATCTTAAGAACATTATCACACCATCACTGGGGCTGTGATGAAGAAGTCCTAATGAAATTGTACAGATCACTTATTCGCCCCAAACTAGATTATGCTAGTATAGCTTACTCCAAGTCGAGCAACCTCGGGTCATTGAACACTGTGCCAAATACAGCCCTCCGCATAATTCTAGGCGCTTTTCGATCCAGTCCAACCGAGAGTCTTCACGTTGAAGCACAAGAACTGCCCCTGTGTCTACGGAGGGAACAGAATATACTAACATACTCTCGCAAGATATCTGCTATTCCAAACCACCCATTACACGACATTATTAGAAATTTAAGGCGTTCAACCACCACACCAATACTTGAACTCACTCGACTCATCCCGGAATCGACAGACTTGAGCTCAGTCAACCAAGTGAAACTTCCCAAACACCCCCCGTAGTCAAGAAAACAACCAATGATAATCAAGTCATTGAAATGGCACGACAAAAGAACAACCCCTGCCGTTATATTAAGAAATTCCTTATTCGAAATACTGGAGGGAGAAAAATACGACAAACAAATTTATACAGATGCTTCAAAAGATTCACAAGGCATAGCTTGTTCTATTATCGACAACCCTAAGTCACCTATATCATATAAGCTTCTCCCTACATGTAGCATCTATACTGGAGAACTGCCTGCCATATACAAGTCCCTCAGGCCAAAGAGTTGCTATTATCACGGACTTCCTTTCTGCCATCCAGACTATTTCTAACATAATTTTGCCATGAAGTTCGTTTGCTCTGCTTCAGGACTCTTCTGGAAAATGCTTTATGTTTTTTGAAATTTATAAAATCGACAAGGGTGCTTGTTCGTCGATATTTTTTGAGTGCTTTTTAACACTCTTTCACAGCGGTTTTACAAGATTCGTTCCACCATGGGACGATTCTCTAATTGGGGATTATTGTGTATTTCTCATTGTGTCCATCTGCTGATGATGCTTGAGGGGAAGTTCTTTATGGTATATGTCTGATGAGGTGAATATGGATACTCCTCCGCTGGCTTTTTTATGAGTGTTCCTGATGAAGTGACATCTTACGTAATTTCGAAGATTGGGGTTGTAGTTTGACTTGAGATTAGTTTCCTGCAAGCAGAGGAAATCTGATGAAATATCAGAAATTAGTTGTTGGGTTCGTTCTAAGCAAGGATAGTATCCATCGCAATTCCATTGGATTAACTTGAAGATGTTTAAGAGCAGCTGTCCGAGATCATTTCGTCTTCACTAGTCAAATTAAAGTTTTCTAAGGAATCAGAGTTTACTTGTTCGTCTTTCAGTTTGCCCTTGATTTTTTTGGATATTCATGTGATTCTATATTTGGTGGCTCTCTCTAGGTGTGGATATATGTTGTGAAGATCGTGTAGAATTGATTCAACATTTGTTGTGAACTTCGAAGCTTCGGAATGAGGGTTTGCGTTGCCAAAGGTATTTTCCAAAAACGCTTTAAGGTTATCGAAGGGAAGATGGAAGGATTCGGGGTCTTCTTGATAGATTGCTGATATTGAGTTTTTCGTTTCTTCGCTTAGGGAGTTGTCTATGGGAGGTTCTATTTTACGTTTCTTCTTTGATGGTTTGCTATGTGATTTTCTATAAACTGGTGGTTTTGGCGGGGGCATCGTGTTTTCTATTGTAGAGGGTATTACTGGTTCAAAATCTGGTTGGCTAGTTTGGTCGCTGGTTGAGAGGGTTTCCAGAAATTACACAACATCCAACACAAAGTAGACAGACCCCCTAAAATAGATCACCTTAATAGACAGGACAAAATCGTGATCATAAGACTAAGGATAGGACACACGAAATTGACTCACCAACATCTAATGTCGAATGATGACCCCCCCAACTGTGAACTTTGTCGAACACGACTCACAGTACAACACATAATAATATGTTGTCCTCGTTACGAAGAAGCACGCCGCAAGTATAACTTGAAAGATAATCTCAAAGACAACCTCAACTCACAAGAAGATGCCGAAACATTACTAGAATTTTCGAATGAAACTCAAATTAGAAAACTTTTATAATTTTTATTTGTACCAACCTAAATTTTTACTTCATTGACTTTCAGTATCCACATCCGAACCAAACTTTTGTCAATATTTAAATTCTTAATGTATCATGTTTTGTTTATCAATGTAAAATTATCAGACCATGTTCACTGTTCACTGATCCTCATGTCAATGACCTAAGATGTCGAGACACGTTAATTTAAAAAAATTAATGAATAATAAATAATTTCTACAAAAAATTGAAAAAAAAAACTCATAGAATATTCTTAATCTACGCCCTGGAATAAGTTTATAAACTTAATTTTGTAGATGAATCAAAAAAAAAAAAAATTTGGCCAAAAATCGCAAATTTTTCAATACAAGGAGAAGGGCATCAAAATTATATAATCTATGTCTGTCGTTAATATAGAAGGAAAAAAAAAATTTTTTTCGGACTTAGAATAATTTTCATATTCGGTATGTATACCTTTTTTAAAATTTTTAGGTCCGAAAAAATTTTTTTTTCTTTCTATTTTGACGAAATGAATAGATTATGTTAATTCGAGGCCGTGGATTACGAATACGTGATTACAATTTCGATACCTCTAATATTTTGGAAAATATTCAAAAAATTCCAAAATTTTTCGGAAAAATCGGTCAACTTTGAAGAGCAGATATAAGAAAAGTATTGATGGTATAGTTTTGGCCTTTTCACCGTATTATAGAACGTTTCTTCGAGAATGAAACGGTGTATTTACCTTTGTTCTATGAAGGACAATTCAGATTTCTCAACGTTTTCTGCAAACTTCCATATCAACAATCTCGTCCTTGCATTTAACTATAGAAAAGGGATATTGGCTTCAGGACTGCGAATGGGGTGAATAACACACTCTCTTCAAATTGTCGACGTTTCGATCCTGTTTGGGATCTTCTTCAGGACTAAAAAAGTTTATTAAAATATTAGACAAATGAACAATCTGGTCACAATAACACAACACAACGTTACATGAAGTTCCCTGAGAAAAACAAAACTAACATTCAGGTGGAAATTTCATATTCAACTTACCAATTTGGTCAAATGTATTACGATGTGGTAGAACTTGTTAAATTTCATCGGAATTGTGTGTATAATTTCGTCAGATCTATAAAATTTATTATGAATCGTATGTGGTCTTAATAATAATAATAATAATAATAATAATAATAATAATAATCTTTATTTTCCTCAGCGCCAATTTTACAATTATTGTATAAGGAATAGTCAAATTTAACGAACTGAGAGCGAAAAAAATAAAAAATTAAACAATAACCTCAATACCCCAAAACTACTGCAAAAAATCATCTAAACTATATAAGCATCTTGACAGAAGATATTCTTTAAGTTTCTTCTTGAAGCGAGACAATGGTAAAATTCTAATATCACCCGGTAACATATTGTAAAATCGAGGACCCGCAAAATTAGCAGATCGATATGCTAATACATGTTTTGCAAAAGGGATATGCAAATCACCTTTATTTTTCTGTCTAGTATTGACTTCATGATAAGAATCAACTTGGATGAAACTATTCAAATTCATATGAACATATACACACATTTAAATATATACAGGCCATAAAGAGTTAGGATACCATATTTGAGAAAATACTGGGAACAAGATGTCCTAGTACTTACTCCAGCAATACTTCTTATTATGCGCTTTTGGGCCAGGAACACTTCCCCTGCATTCGCAGACCAACCCCACAGGCACAGACCATATCTCAAACGAGATTGTACATCCGCGAAATAAATCATAATCAGTTGCTCTGTGGTAAGAATATAGCGCAAGTTCTTAAATTTATAACATAATGAATGTAATTTTGAGACCAATATCTCACAGTGATACTTCCAGTTCATATGCTCATCAATATGCACACTAGACTGTTTCAAAAAAATCGACATTTTTTGTTTTCATGAAACCCCCCCCTAATTATTTTCAGGGTATCGAAAAAAGACCTCTATGAAAATATCAGCTTCAAATAATAATATTTAGAGGTCGCTCATCGATTATTTCTATTTTCCCTACTAATAGCAGGGAAAAAATTTCTTTTTTCAATAAAAAATTCCTAGAGCAGAAACCAATAGATGGATTTCATTGTGTGATACATTTTCGTGTAGACAATCAGATACTCTACAGAAATGTTTCTTACGATATTTCGATAAAACGGCCCCTTCAAAAGTTATTCGATTCAATGCTAATATTGAGGTATTTTTGAATAAAAAAATTATTCAAAAAAATCGATATTGTTTGTTTTCACGAAACTCCATTTCTGATTATTTTCAGGGTATCGAAAAAACTCGTGTGTGAAGATATTAGCTTTGAATATTAATATTTAGAGGTCGCTCAGCGATGATTTCTATTTCCGCTGTTGATAGCAGGAAAAAATTTTCTTTTTTCAATAAAAAATTTTTTCTTCACGAACTAATTGACGGATTTCACTGCGTGATACATTTTCGCGTAGGGAATTAGATGCTCTACGAAAATGTCTCATACGATATTTCGATAAAACCGCTCGTTCAAAAGTTATTCGAACTTTTTCTTCAAAAATATCTCTATTAATACCTTATATTGAGGTGTTTTGGAAAAAAAGTTCAAATAATTTTTGAACGAGTGGTTTTATCGAGATATCGTATGGAACATTCTCGTAGAGTATCTAGTTCCCTACACCAAAATGTATCATACAGTGGAATCCGTCTATTAGTTCGTGAACAAACAATTTTTTATTGAAAAAAGAATTTTTTTTCCTGCCATCAGCAGCGAAAATAGAAACCATCGATGAGCGACCTCTAAATATTGATATTCAAAGCTAATATTTTCACAGACACCTTTTGTCGATGCCCTGAAGATAATTAGAAGGCGGGTTGCATGAAAACAAGTAAAGTCGTTTTTTTTGAATAATTTTTTTCTTCAAAAATACCTCAATATTAGCATCGAATCGAATAACTTTTGAAGAGGCCGTTTTATCGAAATATCGAAAGGGACATATTTGTAGTGTATCTGATCGCCTACACGAAAATGTATCACACAAAGAAATCCGTCTATTGGTTTGTGTTCTAGGAATTTTTTATTGAAAAAAGAAATTTTTCCCCTGCTATTAGTAGGCAAAATAGAAATAATTGATGAGCGACCTCTAAATGTTATTATTTGGAGCTCATATTTTCACAGAGGTCTTTTTTCGATACCCTAAAGATAATTAGGGGGGGGTTTCGTGAAAACAAAAGAAGTCGATTTTTTTGAATCAGTCTAATGCACACCCAAAAATTTCGTTCTGTCAACCTGGACACAACGTTTCTGATTAACCTCAACTTCAAGAGGATCCAATTTTTTTTGTTGATTATGAAATTGAACCAACAGCGTCTTCTCCATGTTGAAATGGAATGAGTTTCCAGCAAACCAAGATCCCAAATTAACCAAAGCTGTTGATACCCGATCCTTTATTTCTTCCTGTGACTTCCCAGACACAATAACAGACTTATCGTCTGCATATTTAACTATAAATTCACGCGATACAGCCGAGTCTACATTATTCACATATATCACGAATAGCATTGGGGCCACAACTGAACCCTGTGGCACACCGATAGTGACTTCTATGGTATTAGAACACACTTTCCTCAATTTACCATTCTGCAAACTAGGAACCTCAACATATTGAGTACGACCAGCCAAAAATGTTTTGACCCAATTTAGTGCCATACCAGTCACTCCAATATCCTCAAGTCGAGCCTTCAATATGTCATGATTTACACAATCGAATGCTCTACTTAGGTCGCAAAATATTCCCACAGAGCATTCTCCCGCATCCATACTAGTAACAATTTTATCATGTATTGCGTGCATTGCCGTGGTTGTGGATTTTTGCAAGCAGAAACCATGTTGTGTGTCCGAAATTATATTATTTTTCCCCAAAAAAGCCAACAACCTCTCAAGGAAGCTGTATTCGAATATTTTGGAGAAGGTTGATGGAATCGTTACCGGTCTATAATTTTTCATATCTTGTTTTTCGTATTTTTTATGCACAGGAATAATCCTGCCGACCTTGAGTCTACTCGGAAATTGCCCCTCACGAAACGAAAGATTTATTAGATGACAAAATGGACTCATTATTAAATTCAATACTTTTTTCATTAGAAAAGATGGGATTCCGTCCGAACCGTATGATTTCTTATTTTTCAATTTTTTCCTAATGAGTTCATAGAATTCCATTTCATTGAACGGATATAAATGGAATTTAACTTTATTTTTATTACCAGATGACGTGATAATATTACTGCTGTTGTCATTTATTATTATTTCATCTACAATCTTCAAGGGTGCTTCCCTGAAAAAATTGTTAAACATATTAGCAACCATTTCGGGATCCCCTATTTTGAAGCCGTTCTCCGAAATTGTTAAATTTTCAATTTTTCTTGGTTTGAGTCCATTCATCTCCGATACCACCTTCCAACTTTCTTTCGTTAAATTTTCACTTTCTTTGATTCGGTTTTGATAATAAACACGTTTATGAAATCTTATGAGGGATTTATGGGCTCTTTTTTTCTCTTTATATAAATCTTTGAAATTATGATATTTTTTACTCAAGGAATGAAAAAATCGCAAATCACTGCTAGAGTTCCTAACAACCTCATTAATCAATTTTTTGGGTTTTGGGTGTACATATTTCTTGCATAATGGAAATCGGTAATTGAAATGAAATGAGAATTTGTCATAAAACCTTTCAAAAGCAGTTTCTAAATAATTAAATGCATAAACAGAAGACCAGTCCTCAAAAAGTAAATCATTACAGAAAAATTCCACATTTTCAGAGTTGAATGATCTTTCGTAAATTGAATGAATTTTGTCAACATTAACTTTCCCGCAATTTATATCGGAGAGAATCAATCTGTGATCTGAAAATACGAAATCAAATACACATGTGACACCTGAAACAAAATTCAAATAAACAGCTCGGTTTATATGCTACTGATCGACGGTGTCTTGTTTTTCTCCCAAACATGTTACGGTGAAACTCCCACGACGTAGATTTATTTTATACTAATTTCTCTCATTAAGTTATTATAAATTATGCTCAATTTTTGAGTATCTGTTCGGATATTAACTGTGTCACGTATGAAAATGTGTATCATTTCACTTATACATCTTTTGTGGTAGTTGTTTTCTTTATCCAAAATTTTTACATCATCAAAGTCAAAATTATGATTTTCTTGGAAGTGGTGTAAAGCTAGTGCGGTGTTTTCGTTTTTGTCTCTATTATTTTCTTTGCAATCATATGTATGCTGACGTATACGATTTTTCAGGTATTGTCTGGTCATGCCGACATACGATAGGTTGCAATCTTTACATGGAATTTGATACACTGAATTAGAGGTCATTAGTTTTGGATGAGAATCTTTCAATTTGGTGTATATCATCTCAAGTTTTGTTAGAGGATAGAAAGCAAGCTTGATGTTAGTTGCGTGATTTTTTACCAAAATTTCAATCTTTTCTGATAATCCCTCAATGTATGGAAATTTATAATAGATTTTATTATGGTTATCATCAGGCTGTTCCGTGTTCCGTATAGTGGTTTTAACAAACTTGTTTTTATAGAGATGTATAGTCTTGTTCACTAAATTTCTGGGGTAATTGTTAATTTTTAAGATATTTTTTATTTTAGTCTCATTAGTTGACCAAAATTCTTCACTACTGAGACTGTAACATCTGAATAACATATTCCTGACTGTATTAATCTTACGTATTTGTGGATGGTGTGAAAGGTAATTGAATACCCGGTTTGAAGAAGTTGGTTTGTTATACCAATTGGTTGAGATTGATCCATCGGTTTGTCTGATAAGTTGGACATCTAAAAATGAAATTCTATTTTGTGTTTCCTTTTCTAAAGTGAACTGAATTCGTTCATGGAAAGAATTGAATGTATTGATAAGTTCATCGACTTTATCATAAGGAACAGCCATGAATGTATCATCCACATATAACTTTAAAATTGGTATTATAAATGTAAGTTTTTTAACACATTTACAAATGACATAGTGCATCACCATGTTGGCTATGGTAGAACTCGCCGGATTACCCACCGCCGTGCCTTCAATCTGTAGGTATATTCGTCCATTAACCGTAAAATAACTGGAATCAAAAATGAACTCTATAATCCTACATAACATAGTTCTACTTAATTCTGTATAGGCTGATATATGTGACCAATTTTCCTTCATGATGTGCAAAACTAACTGCTTCGGTATATTGGTAAACAACGAGACCACGTCTAAAGACACCAAAACATAGTTTGGGGGTAACTGCACTGTTTTTACTAGTTCAACAAGCTCAAATGAATTCTTCACATTATAGTCAAAAGTTGTAGTCCAAGGAGATAGAATTTGGTGAATATAGTTGGATAAGTTATATGTAGGGGAATTAAAACAACTAACAATAGGTCTCATGCTGAGATTAGGTTTGTGCGTTTTTCTCAGTCCATACATTCTTGGTGGTAAAGAGTTATGTGTTTTAAGTTTTTTCATTGTGGACTCACTTATTATATGTTGATCAAAAAGGTCCTTAACTAATTCGTTATTTTTTGTTTGAAAAATAGAGGTAGGATCTTTGTTAAGGTTCGTATATGTAGCCTCATCATTCACTAATTCACTCATGGCTGCCGTGTAATCATCTCTATACATGAAAACCGTGCTATTTCCCTTATCTGATCTAGATATAATGCATTCAGGATAATCATGAAGAAATTTTTTTGTTATAATAAGGTTCCTCTAGAAAAAATTTTCCTTTTTGTTATTTCTTTTCATTTTATTACAATGATTTGTAGTGATGTTAGTGAAGGAGGATCTAAGGTCATTTTTTGTTTCCTCAGAAAAATCTGATTGACTGTTCACGATGTATTCAAAGTCTTTAATTATGTTGATATTTAATTTATATTTAGGACCTGAGTTGACAGGGATGTTGAATTTTGGACCTACACTAAGAATTTGTAAAGCTGATTCAGGTAATCGTATGTTCGTATAATTGAAAACGAAATTATTTTTTGTTTCCAGCCTGAATGTAGCCTTCTCATTACATAAACTTTGGATTTTATTCAAGTTACTGTTCTTAATTGAAATGAAATATCTATCATATGTTCCATGTGTTCTACGAAAAAACGTCGTGGAGACATCCGCAGGTATTCGATTGTTAATTCTTGCTCTGATTGACGATTTTTCCATTTGAAGTCCTTTCAATTTCCACAAAATAATTTTTATTTCTAAATTTAAAACTGCCGTTTGACATCTGATCTTGATTTTTTCAATTTCCTTCGTATATGGACTTCCTTCCGCGTACAACGTGTCGATACATTTAATATTACTTGCAATATGTTTAGGTGAAACGTTTTTTGTTCTACAAGTCAACAGAAATATTTGTAGAACAAAAAACGTTTCACCTAAACATATTGCAAGTAATATTAAATGTATCGACACGTTGTACGCGGAAGGAAGTCCATATACGAAGGAAATTGAAAAAATCAAGATCAGATGTCAAACGGCAGTTTTAAATTTAGAAATAAAAATTATTTTGTGGAAATTGAAAGGACTTCAAATGGAAAAATCGTCAATCAGAGCAAGAATTAACAATCGAATACCTGCGGATGTCTCCACGACGTTTTTTCGTAGAACACATGAAACATATGATAGCTATTTCATTTCAATGAAGAACAGTACCTTGAATAAAATCCAAATTTTATGTAATGCGAAGGCTACATTCAGGCTGGAAACAAAAAATAATTTCGTTTTCAATTATACGAACATACGATTACCTGAATCAGTTTTACAAATTCTTAGTGTAGGTCCAAAATTCAACATCCCTGTCAACTCAGGTCCTAAATATAAATTAAATATCAACATAATTAAAGACTTTGAATACATCGTGAACAGTCAATCAGATTTTTCTGAGGAAACAAAAAATGACCTTAGATCCTCCTTCACTAACATCACTACAAATCATTGTAATAAAATGAAAAGAAATAACAAAAAGGAAAATTTATTCTTGACGAACCTTATTATAACAAAAAAATTTCTACATGATCATCCTGAATGCAGTATATCTAAATCAGATAAGGGAAATAGCACGGTTTTCATGTATAGAGATGATTACACGGCAGCCATGAGTGAATTAGTGAATGATGAGGCTACATATACGAACCTCAACAAAGATCCTACCTCTATTTTTCAAACAGAAAATAACGAATTAGTTGAGGACCTTTTTGATCAACATATAATAAGTGAGTCCACAATAAAAAAACTTAAAACACATAACTCTTTACCACCAAGAATGTATGGACTAAGAAAAACGCACAAACCTAATCTCAGCATGAGACCTATTGTTAGTTGTTTAAATTCCCCTACATATATCTTATCCAACTATATTCACCAAATTCTATCTCCTTGAACTTCAACTTTTGACTATAATGTGAAGAATTCATTTGAGCTTGTTGAACTAGTAAAAACAGTGCAGTTACCCCCAAACTATGTTTTGGTGTCTTTAGACGTGGTCTCGTTGTTTACCAATATACCGAAGCAGTTAGTTTTGCACATCATGAAGGAAAATTGGTCACATATATCAGCCGATACAGAATTAAGTAGAACTATGTTATGTAGGATTATAGAGTTCATTTTTGATTCCAGTTATTTTACGCTTAATGGACGAATATACCTACAGATTGAAGGCACGGCGATGGGTAATCCGGCGAGTTCTACCATAGCCAACATGGTGATGCACTATGTCATTTGTAAATGTGTTAAAAAACTTACATTTATAATACCAATTTTAAAGTTATATGTAGATGATACATTCATGGCTGTTAGAATTCGACTGCTTTGTTTTTTGGATGTATTAGAAAGGTCAAGTGGACAGTAGTGAGTTTTTTGAGTATTGTCAATTATTGGAGAAATAAAAGTAGTTACGCGAAGTAGATTGAGGCTCTGCCTGTAAGTAAAGCCATATTGTAAAGAAGAGAACCTTTAAGAAGACTGAAACGTTCAGTTTTTAACATTTGGCGACCGTGACAGGACTCTTCTATTATAAATATGGAAAAAACTAAGACAGCCCTAACTCTACATAGAACCGCTTTCATGAGGATATATGAGAAGTTGGCCGAAGAATTCTCCAAAGAAAATTATGATATCCCAGAAATTCAGAGTAATATCAAAGTTCTAGATGATAGAATGCTTCAATTAACTGAACTGAACCAACTCATGGTCGATGTGATGTTAGATTCAGATGTTGAAGAAGCAGATATGAATAGAGAAATGGAATTTATGGATACAATGAGTTCGAAATATAACAAGATAAAATACAATTATGACAAGTTGATATGTCAGGGAAGCAATTCCAAGAAGTCAGAATCCAAAAGCAAATTGAAGATTCCCAAACTGGAATTCAGACAGTTTGATGGTGAATTAAAAAGTTGGCTGGGATTTTGGAATCAATTCAGCAGAATTGATGAAGATTCTGATATAGAAGAGGAAGATAAACTGCAATATTTAATTCAAGCTACGACCCCAGGCTCTCGAGCAAGACAAATTGTAGAAAGTTACCCTGCTGCTAAAGGTAACTATGTGAAAGCAGTGGATAGTTTGAAACAAAGATTTGGAAGAGAAGATTTGTTGATAGAAGTTTATGTCAGAGAACTTCTCAAGCTGGTTTTGATGAATCTTAACACCAAAAATAAACTATCCACATTTTTTGACAAAATTGAATCACAATTGAGAGCTTTAGAAAGTTTGGGCGTAAAATCAGATACCTGCGCTGCGATGCTATACCTCTTGGTAGAATCATGTCTAGGAGAAGATTTAATACGAGCATGGCATCGAAGTCAGTTCTTCTCATCAGAATCAAGTTTGAAGAAACGTCTTGATGCTCTGATGGATTTTCTCAAACAAGAAGTCATAAATGAAGATCGAATACATCTTGCTGTGTCTAGTTTTAAAGACAGACGAAAACCGGAAGAAACGAGCAAAGGTAGTAGCTCCAATGTCCCCACTGCTTCTGAATTGTTCAACAAAGGAGTTCTACGATAGTACTGATCAATGTAAGGAAGTGTTGAAACTCAGTTTTGCAGAGAGAAAGCAAAAATTAACAGAAAATGGTTGTTGTTATCTGTGCACCAAATTTGGTCATATTGTTCGAAGATGTCGCTCAAGAGAAAAATGTCCGAACTGTCAAGGTAGACATTGTGTTATTATGTGTCCCAAAAGCGATATCAAGTCATCATCTAGTTCCATTGATATGAATGTGAAGCAGACGAAATCCGATATTAATGAACACAATCTTTCCAACCATACCTTTCCCGAAGTTTTTTTACAAACCATGGTTGTAGAAATGAAAGGGGACAAAGGATGTCGTCGAGTAAGACTCCTTATTGATACTGGATCCCATAAGTCATATGTGTCAAAAAAAAATCGCTGAAGAGATGGGTTACCCTCCAGTTCGAGAAGAACAGCTAGTCCATTCACTTTTTGGAGGAACACAGACTGAATTCATCACTCATAAATGCTTCAGAATTCGTATCTCTAGTCTTACTGAAGACTACTCTTGCAATTTTGAAGTTTTGGATCAACCATTGATTTGTAACCACGTAAGTTCAGTGAAAAGCGGACCCTGGATGGATGAACTGAAACAAATGGGAGTACAAATTACCGATACTGTAGATGGGCCAATTGATGTTTTGGTTGGTGCTGACATAGCCGGAAAACTCTTTTCTGGACGTAAACAAGATTTGGATTGTGGACTGGTAGCAGTTCATACATTATTAGGTTGGACACTCATGGGAAAACTGAAAGCGGGATATTCATCTAAAACATCCTTTCATGTTTCTTTAATGTTCTCAAAAAATGTTGCCATTTGTGACTTATGGAATCTTGATGTCCTTGGTATTCAAGTTCCTGAAAGAACTGATTCACTACGGGAGAAAGAAAAGTTCGTTATGGAACATTTTTTAACAACAGTTAAAAGAAGAGATGACAAGCGATATGAAGTATGCATGCCTTGGATCGAAGGGCATCCTCCTTTACCATCGAATTTCGATTTATTATTATTATTATTATTATTTATTGAAATCAAGAGCCAAGATCAAAATCTATAGGGCTCAAAAAATAGAAATAAGGATACATACAGTGCGACATATCTCATAAAATATAAAGTGGCAATGACAATCGGTCTATATTGTTCTTAAAGGAGTTGACACTATCACTATTCACCATAACAGATGGAAGCCGATTCCAAGAGTGGAAAACACGATTTGGAAGGAAATTTTCTCTCGCCGCATGATGAAAATTTTCACGGTACAATTTGTACTCGTGACCACGAAGACGTTGGTTGGTGTTGAGATTATAGATATGAGAGAGATCCACTCCAAACATTCCTCTCAGCGCTCTGTACGTTATAATGAGATCCCCACGTAAGCGTCTATCTTCGAAGCGAGGTAGTTGCATCATGCGGAGCCGATCTTCATAACAAGGTCGCTGATAACCAAAGGCCATCCTGGTAGCTTGCCTTTGTATATTTTCCAAAGAAGTCCTGTCGCCAACCAATCTTGCATCCCAAACTGGACCGGCATACTCTATTATTGGCCGAATGTATGTTATATAGAGAGAGTGGCAGGTACTGATGTTACACTTTCCAAATACTCTTTCTAGGAGATACAGCATTCTGGAAGCCTTAGTACAGGTATTATGAATATGGTCAGACTAACTCAGATTCTCATTCACGACGACCCCCAACAGAAATAACTGTTCCGTTAATGACGTATTTCTCTCGACGATTCTTCAGTCCCATATGTATAACTACACATTTGCCTGGATTTATTGGTAGGAGCCATAGTTCGCACCACTGCTGGATGATGGATAGGTCTTGTTGTAAGGTGCCTTTTTATCAGATCCATAAATCTTCGTATCATCAGCGTACATAGAAACTGAGGACGTGAGCATACGAGGTAGATCAGAAATGTAGAGGAGAAACAAAATTGGTCCTAACACTGACCCCTGGGGAACACCGCTTGTAACAGGCCTAGAGGTGGAAAAAGTACTACCGACCCGGACGTAAAATTGACGTCCAGAGAGAAAGGCCTCAATCCATGAAAGGAGTCTTATCGAAGGCTCGTGCAAAATCGAGGTAAATAACATCGATTGGTATGCCAGAATCGATTGCTCTCGTCCAATCGTCTAAACACTTGAGGAGGTTCGTGATGACAGATTTCCCTGGTAAAAAACCATGTTGGTTTTCTGGAATAATATGATTTTCAATGGAGAACCTCAGAATCTCTGACACTATAATTCTTTCGCATACCTTGGCAATGACGGACTCCAGGCTTATCGGTCTATAATTAGATGCAGATGTTTTAGATCCCTTTTTGAAAATTGGAGTGACTGATGCGATGAGCCATTCTTCAGGTAAAGATGAAGTTTCAAAAGAACTGTTGAAAATAATTGAAAGTGGAAGAGCAACAGCAGAAGAACAATTCTTGAGGAGGTAAGGTGTTATCCCGTCAGGTCCAGGAGCCGATGACGCATCCAAATCCCTGAGGTATCTCTCAACATCATCAACAGAAAAATGTACCTCCTTGAGCTCTTCGTTAGATCTGGGTGTTAACACAGATGGAAGCAGACCAGATGGTTCCCTGGAGAAAGATGAAGCGAAAGTATCCGCTAGAATTTCGGCTGATTGCTTCTCGTTTGTACTCAAATTTCCGAAGGGATCGCAGACTATTGGGATGGAAACTTTGGTATTGAGAGTGCTGCGCACATACTTGAAAAATTTCTTTCTGCAATTTTGAGTATTCAGCAGTTTAGACTCGTAATCCTGCTTAGCCTGCTTGAGCTTCTCACTAAGATCATTGGAGAATCTTCTGTGCTTCATATAGTCTGTATCACGCCCACTACGTGTAAAACGTTGCCATAGTGTTTTCTTACAGCGAATCAATTTCTGTAGACCAGGTGTAATCCAGGGCTTTGATGGAAAAACAATGCTGTTGACAACACGAGTGTGCTCGGCCACAAGTGAATCCAGAGTCGACGAGAAGAACATCCACATATCGTTTACAGACCTATCTCGAAATGCTGCTCTCCAATCAACCTCAAGGAGATCACGATTGAGTTCGGAAAAATTGATTATGTTTTTTGATTTTAATTGTTTGGAGGTAGGACTATACGGGGTAAACTGTATTGTGGAAGTTAAAGTAACATGATCAGATAGACCGAAAGGAGGATTGTACAATAGCTCAGAAATTAGGTCTCCATCATTGACAAGAATTAGATCCAAGAGTGAAGGTCTCTGGCCACTACGATAACGAGTAGGACTATCCACCAGTTGCGTCAAATTTGAGCGCATGAGCATCGAACAAAAGCTATGAGAAGGCGAAGAGGGGTAAGGTAAACTGGAAGGAGACAATGGCCAAATAACATCCGGCAAGTTGAAGTCGCCAACGAAAATCGAAGGGACACTAGACTTCGACAAAGTCTCCATGTAATCGAAGACAGAGCTGTCGTGAGGTGAAGGGCGGGGTCGATATATGCATCCAAGATTAATCGAGAAAGATTTGTCAGAGATAGAAATAAATATATTGTCAATTCCTGGCGTTGCAAGGGAGTTAACTGCTATAGTGAAATTGGAACATATCGAGGAATGTATATAGATACAGACACCACCAGACTTATAAAAGATTACTCAACACTGTGAAAAAGTTAAAAAAAGATAATTTTTACGATATTTACGATAGAGTCTTCGACGATTGGTTAACTGAAGGAGTCATAGAATGTGTACCAGAAAATGCAACGTTTGAATTATCATCTCAGTCTGGTCATTTTTTACCTCATCATCCAGTATATAAGCCCAGTAGTGCCACAACACCTGTACGTCCAGTTTTTGATGCTTCGTCAGGGGCAAAGAATCAACCATCCTTAAATCAGTGCCTTGAGAAAGGCATCAATCTCATTGAATTAATTCCGTCTATGATTTTACGTTTCCGTATGGAGAAGATAGGAATCACAGCTGATATAAGAAAAGCGTTTCTTCAGATTGGACTACAAGAAAACGACAGAAACTTTCTAAAGTTTCTGTGGTACGATAAAAACGGAAAATTGAAAATTTACAGACATGCTCGTGTCGTATTTGGAGTAACTTGTAGTCCTTTTCTATTGGGAGCAGTTCTCGAATTTCATCTACAGGAAACACTGAAAAAGTCAATTCGTGAAGAGAACACCTATAATCCAGAAGTTATTTCGAATTTATTGGATGGGAGCATTCTTTACCAGAAAAAACCGAAGTCGAATCAAAAAGTAACATTCTTGGTCTCATATGGAACCGTAAATTGGATACCTTAGAACTTTCTCTAGGAGGTTTTGATAAAATGGATATAGGATTGATTACTAAAAGAACCATCCTATCTGCAGCACATAAACTATTCGATCCAATTGCTTTCTCATGTCCAGTGACACTGATCCCGAAAATTCTGCTCCAGAAGACTTGGTCTACAAATTTGGGATGGGATGTAGAAGTTGATGAAGAAGTTCAAGAAATAAACTGGTTAGAAGTAGCTGAAAACTGTACAAAATTACACCAAATAAAATGGAATCTGAATCCTCCAACAGCGGCTTGGTGGGGTGGTTGGTGTGAGCGACTTATACGGTTATTGAAAGACTTGACTTCCCAAGAGTTTTTCGTAACAAATCTTTTAATAACCGTATAAGTCGCTCCCACCAACCACCCCACCAAGCCGCTGTTGGAGGATTCAGCTTCCATTTTATTTGGTGTAATTTTGTACAGTTTTCAGCTACTTCTAAACAGTTTATTTCTTGCAAAGCATTTGCACATCCAACGAAATTCGTTCCGCAATCTGTATATATTATTGAAGGTCGACCTCGACGAGCGATGAATCTTCTCAATTTCTGTAGAAACGCATTACTTGACAAGGATGATGTTAATTCAAGATGTACAGCTCGATAGACAGCACAAGTATATATACAGATTGCGAAACGAATTTCGTTGGATGTGCAAATGCTTTGCAAGAAATGAACTGGTTAGAAGTAGCTGAAAACTGTACAAAATTACACCAAATAAAATGGAAGCTGAATCCTCCAACAGCGGCTTGGTGGGGTGGTTGGTGGGAGCGACTTATACGGTTATTGAAAGACTTGACTTCCCAAGAGTTTTTCGTAACAAATCTTTCAATAACCGTATAAGTCGCTCCCACCAACCACCCCACCAAGCTGCTGTTGGAGGATTCAGCTTCCATTTTATTCATTTCTTCGTACTCCTGATACTGCTCTTTATTCTTCAAATCTGCGATAAGCTGCTCGAGAAAACCGTTCACTGTTTCATTTTGTTGCTCTTCTATGACCTCATCAAGTTCTTCGGCGATATTCTGCATGAGAACATCGTAGAACGTCAGGACCTTCCCCCTCTCCTTGGGATCTTTTCTCCTCGCAAGAATCTTCTCCATCTCGTATACTGGTGGTACGTACTCCCTGAATTTTTCGGACAATTTTCTCTCCAAGAGCCCTTCTCCGCCACCGATCCATTTGGGTTCTTCGTCACCCATGGATATGGCGACGTATGCGAAGGCGCCTACACCTCCGGGTAATACTCTGGTGGCTATGTATGTTCTGCCTTCTTTCTGATTTCTACCGTCACTTTGGGGTGACATTTGCACATCCAACGAAATTCGTTCCGCAATCTGTATATATACTTGTGCTGTCTATCGAGCTGTACATCTTGAATTAACATCATCCTTGTCAAGTAATGCGTTTCTACAGACATTGAGAAGATTCATCGCTCGTCGAGGTCGACCTTCAATAATATATACAGATTGCGGAACGAATTTCGTTGGATGTGCAAATGCTTTGCAAGAAATAAACTGGTTAGAAGTAGCTGAAAACTGTACAAACTCACACCAAATAAAATGGAAGCTGAATCCTCCAATAGCGGCTTGGTGGGGTGGTTGGTGGGAGCGACTTATACGGTTATTGAAAGATTTGTTACGAAAAACTCTTGGGAAGTCAAGTCTTGATTTCGAAGAACTGCAGACTGTTATTTGTGATTGTGAAGCAGTTTTGAACTCTCGTCCACTAACATACATATCCGAGGATCCAAACGATTGTATTGTTCTCACACCAGCGATGTTCTTGCAAGATATCAAAGAAGTTGGAGTCGTTGATCTTGATTTAGTTGAAGTCAAAGATATTAGTAGAAGATTCAAGTATCGTTTGAAATTGAAAGATGATTTGAACAGAAGATTCAAGTTAGAATATTTAGGCCAACTTACTCTTTTCTCGAAGAAAATCTCCACTGAATCAGTCAGAGTTGGAGATATTGTTTTGATCTCAGATTTCAATAAAAAAAAAATGGAATGGCCCCTAGGTCGAGTTATTGAAATTATTTCTGGGCGTGATGGAGAGGTGAGATTAGTCGAGTTGAAAACTGGGAAAGGTGAATTGCTGAGGCCTGTACAACGTATTTCTCTACTGGAAATGAAGAAGTCATCAGATTCATCAACACTATCAGTACCGAAGAAGACAAGAAACAATCATACCGAAGAGGAAGCGGAACAGATATCGAAGGCATCGATAACTGGAGACTCGGTATTGAGAACGAGATCAGGAAGACCTGTGAAGTTTCCTGAAAGATATGGACATTGATTGTGTCATTAATTAATTCTTGTATAAATGACACAAGGTGGGAGAGTGTTAAGGCGCCTACAGACGACTGGGCAAGCCTCGGCCAACGTCCGTTCGTTCCAACGTTGGCGCATCGTGTGTATGCAAAACAAATGGCAAGGCAAGGCGAACGCTGGCGTTGGCCAGGGTTCAAGCGGCTACAGACGACATGGCAAGTCTCGGCCAACGTTCGCTCGTTCCAACGTTGGCGCATCGTGTGTATGCAAAACAAATGGCAAGGCAAGGCGAACGCTGGCGTTGGCCGGGATTCGCCTAGAAGGCGAATTTATGACACACATCAAAGGGAATTTTCGAAACTTGCCAGTACACACGACTCGCGGGACATATTCGGAATTTTATATTATTTAGTTTTAATCTTGTATTAGGTATGTCAAAGAATTTGGTTATTTTTGATGTTTTGTAAAGTACGTCATATCGTCTGTTGAATCCTCAATTGGTTGTAGGATAATTTCTGAATTTGAAATAACAATGATACATTGATGTATAATGTTAGTTTGTTGGTTCGCTACATTTAGTATACAGAGAAACCTAAACTGTTTGTTTTTTGAATTGGTTCAGGCTTTTGCAGCCATAGTTCAATATCACCTTTCTTCTCGAGCATTTCGGCTGTCGTCGTGGATTCAGTCTCGACGTTCCGCCAGTTTGAGTGTCTGACATCTTCAGGAATTATATTCACGAGATGTTCTCACTGAATGGAGCTGTCTGATTAATTAGTTTGCCCGATTTTTATCATCAGGCAGCTCAATTCAGGGAGAACATCTCCTGAAATATAATTCTTGAAGATGCCAGATCCGTGACTTCATTCTCGACGTTTCGCCAGTTCGACTGTCTCGCATCTTCAGGAGTTATATTTCACTCGATATTCTCGCTGAATTGAGCTGCCTGATTAATTATTTTGCCTGATTTTCATAATCAGGCAGCTCAATTCAGGGAGAACATCTCCTGAAATATAACTGAAGATGCGAGACACTCGAACTGGCGAAACGTCCAGAATGAATGCACGACGACAGTCGAAATCGAGAGAAAAAGTGCATTGCTTGATTTCTGCTAGTTCTAAATTTTTCCGAAAATTGCATTAGTGATATGATATCCATGATATCCTCATTCATTTTGAAAATAAAATAAAATTTCAATATTTTGTCGATTTCGAAAAAACCTCTTCGATTTCGAGCGAGATTTCGAGAATATCTAAAAACGTCAAAAAGTTAGTAGAGGTTCTTTTTCACTGGTAATATACGACAACATACTCAAACAACTTCTTTGTTACAAATACGAATAGTATCTTCTCTTGATCTCATGTTGTACAAAAAAGCTTTTCAAATATACATCATTCCAGATTTTCATAATTTGTAGCTTCATGTGCAGTTGGATGGAATTTTTCATTCCGCTTAGGGGGTGGATGTTTCATGTGGCTCTACATGTGACATTAATTCATGTTCTATTATTAATGAGTCTTTTCGAAAGAGTAAGTACATACGAGTTATAAGCCATAATTGAAATTTCAACTTTGGTCATTATCCCCATTTCTGTTGTAGTTCATGTATCACCAATTTTAACCACCCTGTGCGTATATACACAACGGTACACCCACTTCTTGCATTGATATGGTAAGTGGTCATATGGAACACATTGTGTGAAAGATTGGAAGTCATTAATAAATCGAATATCTTTTGTAGTTTATGGTATTATGTAGTTGCATCAGTAGTGAATATTTCGAAAATCGTAAATCGCTTATATCTACAAAACGGCTCAACTACTGACTCATATTCATATGAAACCATTCACTCCTTTTGAGGTCTAGAATTGGCTCCCAAAGTACGTTTTTTCTTAACACCTGGTATACTTTTGGAAATCATATAATTATTACTATTTCAATAACATGAAATCAAAAAGAGATATCATTCCATTTCAAAAAGGAAAGTTGTGTTTTTCACCATTTTTACTAGATATTAAAACTGAGGGGAGTATGGTATCGTATTCCCATTGAAAAAGTACCTACCTGCAAGAAGTTTTTACTTTTTTGAGATATTTTCGGAGCGAGGTATATCATTTTTCTTCACGCTTATTCAACGTTCGCGTTCCTTTGAGTCGATAATACTGACAAGATAGAAAATGTCATGACATGACATATATCGAGAATGAACAAGCCTATCTCCATGGAACCAACATTCGCTGAAACGCTGGCCTAGGCTCGCTATATCATTTTTACTTGCCTATGTTTTGCATGCTCTCGATACGCGAGTGGAGATCGGTTTCGCGATCTGGGGGTGTTATTTGATTCGACGTTCAGCTTTGTTCCTCACATCGAGGAGCTTTGTTCTTCGGCCAGTCGATCTTTAGGCTTTGTGTTCCGGTGTTCCAGGGAGTTCCCTGATGTTTCAGTCCTCAGAATTCTCTATTTTTCTCTTGTCGTCAGCAAATTAGAGTACGCCAACTTGGTTTGGTTTCCGATATACAGTTCCCACCTAACATCACTTGAACGCATTCATAGAAAATTCTTGAAGTGTGCTGAATATAGAAAGACCGGCAGGTATCCTGAACGTGGTGCGGATTTGTCGGAGATCATGCGGGAAATGCGAATTTCAACGTTGCAGGAGAGACAGAAGCGACAGTGCGCTAAATTTGCGCAGAAGCTTGTCACTGGAAGAATTGATTCACCTCATCTGCTGTCCAGGGTTGACTTTCGTGTGCCAAGAATTGAAACGAGGACCACATCAAACTTTCGACTCCCTAAACCTCGGACTAACGTACTTGAGCAAGCTCGATTTTGCAGAGCTGCTGATGAACTTAAATTTAATTTGTTTTTTTAGTTCGGGGAGTTGTTTATTGTTATATCATTGAATGTGTAATTTTGTTGGAATAATTGTTCATATTATTCATTGGCAATATGTTACCCTGTTAATGGGAATTCTCCTGTTGGGTAAAATAAACTATTATTATTATTATTATTATTATTATTATTATACGCCAACGTTGGAACGAGCGGACGTTGGCCGAGGCTTGCCTAGTCGTCTGTAGGCGCCTTTAGAATTCGACTGCTTTGTTTTTTGGATGTATTAGAAAAGTCAAGTGGACAGTAGTGAGTTTTTTGAGTATTGTCAAGTATTGGAGAAATAAAAGTAGTTACGCGAAGTAGATTGAGGCTCTGCCTGTAAGTAAAGCCATATTGTAAAGAAGAGAACCTTTAAGAAGACTGAAACGTTCAGTTTTTAACAATGGCTGTTCCTTATGATAAAGTCAATGAACTTATCAATACATTCAATTCTTTCCATGAACGAATTCAGTTCACTTTAGAAAAGGAAACACAAAATTGAATTTCATTTTTAGATGTCCAACTTATCAGACAAACCGATGGATCAATCTCAACCAATTGGTATAACAAACCAACTTCTTCAAACCGGGTTCTCAATTACCTTTCACACCATCCACAAATACATAAGATTAATAGAGTCAGGAATATGTTATTCAGATGTTACAGTCTCAGTAGAGAAGAATTTTGGTCAACTAATTAGACTAAAATAAAAAATATCTTAAAAATTAACAATTACCCCAGAAATTTAGTGAACAAGACTATACATCTCTATAAAAACAAATTTGTTAAAACCACTATACGGAACACGGAACAGCCTCATGATAACCATAATAAAATCTATTATAAATTTCCATACATTGAGGGATTATCAGAAAAGACTGAAATTTTGGTAAAAAATCACTCAACTAACATCAAGCTTGCTTTCTATCCTTTAACAAAACTTGAGATGATATACACCAAATTGAAAGATTCTCATCCAAAACTAATGACCTCTTTTTTAGTGTATCAAATTCCATGTGAAGATTGCAACCTATCGTATGTCGGCATGATCAGACAATACCTGAAAAATCGTATACGTCAGCATACATATGATTGCAAAGAAAATAATAGAGACAAAAACGAAAAAATCGCACTAGCTTTACACCACTTCCAAGAAAATCATAATTTTGACGTTGATGATATAAAAATTTTGGATAAAGAAAACAACTACCACAAAAGATGTATTAGTGAAATGATACACATTTTTATACGTGACACAGTCAATATCCGAACAGATACTCAAAAATTGGGCATAATTTATAATAACTCAATGAGAGAAATTAATATAAAATTAATCTGCGTCGTATGAGTTTCACCGTAACATGTTTGGGAGAAAAACAAGACACCGTCGATCAGTACCATATTAAACGAGCTAAGACCACATACGATTCATAATAAATTTTATAGATCTGACGAAATTATACACACAATTCCGATGAAATTTAACAAGTTCTACCACATCGTAATACATTTGACCAAATTGGTAAGTTGAATATGAAATTTCCACCTGAATGTTAGTTTTTTTTTCTCAGGGAACTTAATGTAATGTTGTGTTGTGTTATTGTGACCAGATTGTTCATTTGTCTAATATTTTAATAAACTTTTTTAGTCCTGAAGAAGATCCCAAACAGGATCGAAACGTCGACAATTTGAAGAGAGTGTGTTATTCACCCCATTCGCAGTCCTGAAGCCAATATCCCTTTTCTATAGTTTTCTGCAAAGGTCGAGGCAAAGGTCCTTTTTTCGGAAAATTAAAATCGTTATAATTTCTACAAAATATTGAAAAAAAAACTAATAGCATATTCATAATTAACGCCCTCGAATTAGTTTATAAACTTAATTTGTTCGATCAATCCAAAAAAAAATTGGCCAAAAAGCGCAAATTTTTCCATACATGGAAAAGGGCATCGAATTTATATAATCTGTCTTTTGTTAATATAGAAAAAAAAAAATTTTTTTCGACTAGAATAATTTTCAAATTCGGTATACTTTTTTCAAAATCTTTCAGAGTCCGAAAAAAATTTTTTTTTTCTATATTAACGAAATAAATAGATTATATGAATTTGAGGTCGTAGATCCCGAATATGTGGGAATTACAATTTCGATACCTTCAATCATTTGGAAAATATTCAAAAAATTCCAAAATTTTTCGGAAAAATCGGTCAAGTTTGAAGAGCAGATATAAGAAAAGTATGGATGGTATAGCTTTAGCCTTTTCACCATATTATAGTACGTTTCTTTGAGAATAAAACGGTGTATTCATCAACCTTTTTCTATGAAGGATAATTTAGATTTCTCAACGTTTTCGGCAAAGGTTTTTTTTTCGGATGATTGAAATCGTTATAATTTCTACAAAAAATTAAAAAAATATATTTAGCATATTCTCGATCTACGCCCTCGAATTAGTTCATAAACTTAATTTGGTCGACCAATCAAAAAAAAAAAAATTGGCCAAAAATCGCAAATTTTTCCATAAATGGAAAAAATCATCGAATTAATATATTCTATGTTAATATAGAAGGAAAAAAATTTTTTTTCGGACTTAGAATAGTTTTCATATTCGTTATACCTTTTTTGAAATTTTTTCAAGTCCGAAAAGAATTTTTTTTTCTATATTAACGAAATAAATATTTTATGCAAGATGGCGCCGGAAGCAAGTGTGAATTCTGAGATAAAGTGTGGAAAATGCTCAAGAGAAGTAAAATTGTATGTGCCCTGTGGAAAATGCAACTTAAATTACCACTCCAGTTGTGTACTCAAAATTAAGGGTACCTATGTGAATTTTGAAGGTGTTATATTTTGCTGTGATTGCAACATAACTAAAGAAAAATGCCATTGCGATAAAAAGGACGAAGAAATCAGCGAGTTAAAAGTTAGAATAATGAATCTAAATGAATCTTTGTATGAGAAGTCTATTGTAAAGGAAAATAATACTGTTGAGGACATTGACAGTAATACATTGTACGAAGGATCCAACGATGATACTTCCCTGATGGACGAAGACACAGATAGAAAAGAATCCAAGTAGTTACATTCAATAATCATCATAGTGTAAACGTGTGTTCACGAGTACAGTTGATATTTGCTTGCTTCGTAGTTTGTCCGTTCTTTGTTTATTTCGGACGTTCCAAGAAATTTGGCATATTCGTGTTCATCAAGTTCAGCTAATACTGATAATTTCAGTTTAATTTCCGACAATAAGATCATAAAATGGGCAATAAATTTTGTAGATCATGCAAGAAAGCGGTGAACCGTCAGAAACCTGGTCTGAAATGTGCGAGTTTTTGCGCCCGATTTTATCACGGCGAATGTGTGGGTATTGTTGGTCAACAGCTTGATAATCTTCGTATCGAGGGAATTTCTTGGACATGTCCACAATGTCGAGGTCATTCCCGTACGTCTGTGGCTACTTCGCAATCGGAGGATTCACCGAACGGTGAGTCATCTCCCGGAGCGCTTGAGGAAATTCGCATGGAGCTGAAGATGATAAGAGAGCAGCAGGCGTTGATGTTGGAGTCCGTTAATTTTTGCAGCAGTAAAATTTCAGATTTCGAGGTTGAGTTGGCAAAGATGAATACATATGTTAAGTTAACCGATCAATTGTCAGCTGAAAACGACAGAATGAAGAGAGAGCTGGAGTCATTGCAGGATAGGATCGGCGATATCGAGCAAGTTTCTCATTTAAATAATGTCGAAATACAAGGTGTTCCTGCAAAGGAGGACGAGAATCTTTTGAATATTTTGGGGAAGATCGGGAGGCACATCAACTACGAGGTAACCCCATCTATCGTTGACAGTGCAACTAGGGTTCAGACCAATCGTGCATCAGGGTCCAGTCGAGATAAGAATATCATAGTACGTTTCACCTCACGCAGAGAACGAGATCAATTTCTTATGGCGGCCAAAACTAAACGCATTGAAAATAACGGATCACCAAAATTTTCGTTGGCTGATGTGTCTGAGGCATTTTACATTAATGAGCACCTAACATTGACTAATAAACTCTTGTTCAGGGATGTACGACTTGCAGCTAAAGACAGGAACTACAAGTATGTGTGGGTTAAGAATGGTGCCATATTTTGTAGAAAAGATGATACTTCAAGGATTGTTCTGGTCAAGAATCGGAGCTCACTTGATAAAATTTAATATACTTATATTTTTCTCGGAACATTATGGATAAGTTGCTGGTTTACGGACAGAACGTTAATGGTTTGCGCTCAAAGACAGCAGAATTCAAGAATAATTCACAGAGCCTTGGTGCTGATGTTTATCTCATCACTGAGAGCAACTTGTGTCGTGGAATAAGTGACTCTGAGATACTCGACTTGTCACAGTATAGTGTTTTTCGTAGAGATCGCGAAAGTGCGGACTGCGCTAAACGTAAAATGTCAGGTGGTGGTGTTCTAATTGCTGTTCGGAATAATATTTCAGTTGTTCATCAGCCACACTTTCAAAGCGATGCTGAGGATGTGTGGGTTACCATACTCGATCATCATCAGGGTTGGAAGGTTCACATCTGCTGTGTCTATCTACCACCAAGGGACGACTCGGCCAGAACGTGCTTCACCACGAAACTTCAGAACAATTTTGATCATCTCACAGGTGAAGCAATGGTCATATACGGTGATTTCAATTTTCCGCATATTGCGTGGACCCCAAGTGAATGTAGGTCGTTTTTCATTCCAACAAATGTAGATGCTAAGAACTCAACTTTGATTGATCTTCTGGCTTCTGCCGAGTTTACCCAACACAACTTCATCAAAAACACAGACAATAGAAATCTTGATTTGGTGTTTGCTACAAAGGTTGAAGTAACAAATTTAAATGAATGTGATATTGCTATGGTTACTTCTGATTCCTATCATCCTCCAGTAGAATTTTATCTACACTTTCCGAATAATACTTCACTTCGTGAAAACATTTTATAATTTTAAGAAAGCAAATTACAATGAACTTAATAAATTTTTCTTAGACCAGGACTGGGATTCCATTTTAGTAGATAAGCCAGTCAATGAATCTGTTTCAAAGTTTTATGACGTTCTTGCTAAAGGTTCCGAATTATTTGTTCCAAAAATTACAATTAAAAACAAGAGGTTTCCCAAATATTTCTCCAAATGCACTATTCAGTATATAAAACGAAAAAATTTAATGCATAAGAGATGGAAAATATTTCAACATCCCTTTTATCTTGAGAAATTCAAAGAACTGAGAAAGTTGAGTAAAACCAGTATTCTTGACGATTATAAAAATTATATTGAAAACATTCAAACTGGGCTGAGAGATTATCCGAAAAAACTTTGGAATTATTTGAAGGACAATAGGAAAGAAGGAAGTATACCAAATAAAATGTATTCTACTGATAGTGCTGCTGATACCGGTGAGGGTATCTGTAGTTTGTTTGCTTCCTACTTCAGAAATGTATATAAACCCTATCAGCAGGTCTATCACTTTCATGATCAATACAGCGACAACATTGTATTGGACAGTATAAACTTCCGAACAGAAAATGTTCTCCAGAAGATTAATTCTATTGATGTACATAAGGGTGCGGGATATGATGGGTATCCTTCTAGTTTTGTTAAAAATTGTGGCTCCTCATTATGTTATCCCCTCTCTATTTTGTTCAACAATTCCGTTAAGTTTGGTACTTTTCCGGATGTTTGGAAGGTGGGACTGTTGGTTCCAATTTATAAGAACTCTGGCAGTAAAAGCAATGTCGACGGCTACCGCGGTGTCAGTAAGTTGTCGATTTTCTGCAAGCTGTTTGAAAGTATGGTCCATGATGCATTGTTCAATACTTTAAGAACCTCAATTATCGATTGTCAGCATGGATTTTTTCCTAAACGCTCAATTGATACGAATTGAGTCGCATACTCACAGTTTATTACGGCGGCAATGGACGAACGAACCCAAGTTGATTCGGTATACACTGATTTTACTAAGGCATTTGATAGAATTGATCACAACCTTCTGATGACTAAGCTTGCTAGAATCGGTATTCACGGAGATCATTTGAGATGGTTTTCTTCTTATCTATACAACAGGACCCAGTTTGTAATGGTTAACGGATATAGATCAGCGCCTTTTGTGGTGACATCTGGAATACCGCAGGGCTCAAACCTTGGCCCATTATTATTTCTTATATTCATAAATGATTTGAAACTCTGTTTTAAATTTTGTCATATTCTTTTGTATGCAGACGATTTGAAGCTGTTCATGAAGGTTGTGACAATCCGTGACTGCATAAGAATTCAACAAGATCTCAATGAATTCACCAAATATTGCCATCTCAATATGTTGTAACTCAACGTTAGTAAATGCGTGTGTATCTCCTTCTCTCGGAACACTAGACCTCTACACTTCGACTATCACTTGGACGGCTCCACACTGACACGCGAAACTAGAGTGAGAGACTTAGGCGTGATATTTGACTCGAAGATGTCATTCAGTTTACATATCGATCATTTGGTTGACACCTGTAGTAAACTGCTCGGATTTCTCTGCAGAACATGTAAAAATTTTAATGATGAGATAGCCATAAAATCCATTTTTTATTCACTTATCAATAGTAAACTGAACTTTGCCAGTGTAATTTGGAATCCACAATATAATATACATAAAATCAGACTCGAGAGGAGTCAAAATAGATTCATTAGATTCCTAAATTATAAGATCACAAAGGTTTACGTTAATGATAGAATTGGAGAACTCCGAGTTAAATACGGTCTTCAACACTTAGAAATAAAAAGACTTAATAGTGATTTGATCTTTCTTTTCAAAATCTTGAACGGTTACTTCGATTCTTCTGAACTATTATCGATGGTCTTGTATCACGTCCCTCCAAGGAATACCAGGAATAGGCAGCTACTTGCAATATCGTTTCATAGTACAAATCTCGGTAAAAATTCTCCATTGACTAGAATGAGTATTGTTTTCAATAGGTATTGCGAAAACGTGGATGTGTTCACGATGAGTTTACACAATTTTAAGAGGTCCTTGAAAAATATTATCAGGTTGAATTAGTATATAGATCCTTCAAAACTATTTTGCTAAGAATTAGATGTTATTTTGAAAATTGTATCTTTATATTCTGTATCTGAACACCGTTTTGTTTGTTTAATGTTTTGATTTGTTTGTGGTTACTGTAGTGGGATTTTATCCTGTTTGTATCCCAAATTTGTAAATAAATAAATAAATAAATAAATAAATAAAAGGATATCATGAATATATATATATATATATATATATATATATATATATATATATATATATATATATATATATATCATGATAACAGAATTGAATGATAAAGTGGATATTCTGAA
Source organism: Hippodamia convergens (assembly GCA_038502775.1). NCBI lineage: Eukaryota > Metazoa > Arthropoda > Insecta > Coleoptera > Coccinellidae > Hippodamia > Hippodamia convergens. Next base: position 274,975 of record JAVSIQ010000074.1, on the reverse strand, counting down.
GAAACACGTAGTTCTTTTGGAGAAATTTGAATCGAAGTTGAATGTAAACAAACCGCCTATATCAGATAAGGAACAAAATTAAACGGACAAATTGTATGAGAAATCTGCAATGAAGAAAACTCAATCAAACGACATCTGTGTACCAGAGGCATCGGTTATGGAAGATATGATATTGGTTGATGAACGGAAAGCAACAGATGACGCTGAGATGTCTACTGATATTGGGAAACTCAGAATGAGATCAAAATCTAGACATAGTTCTGAAAATAAAATTAAAGGAACTAGACAATCGGAAAATGGACAAAAGGGATTCGCTAGTACGAAGAAAAGAATTTGGTTGCACATTGGTAGAGTACAGATGAAGACCACACAGGAAGAAGTTTGAAATCACCTCGAGCAAGTGTTTCCAGGGCGAAGTTTTATTATTGAGGCCCTACCGGTCAAAGAAGAAGCAAAAAGCCTGTCCTTCAAGGTGGGTGGAGATTTGGAATTGAGAGAGGAACTTTATAAGGGTGAGAATTGGCCTAATGGCATTACTGTTAGACGGTTTTCGTTTTTTCGAAATATCACAAGTAAAAATTTTTTGACTCTGATGAATTTAAATATTCAGTCATTAGGAAATAGAGTCGATCTTTTTTCACATATTTTGAGTGAGCAAGACATAGACATAGACTGCCTAACCGAGCACTGGCTATCTGACGAAATTCTTCATTGAATTAATATACCAGATTATGTAGTGGCGAGTTCTTTCAGTCGTGTATCACCCAGACATGGTTGAGCCGCTATAGCGGTAAAAAACGATTTACAATCCAAGGAGATTCGTGAAGTTTCGAATCGTTCTGTGGAAAAAATTATCGAAATAGCTGCAATACAGATTCCAAAACTCAAGTTAGCAATTGTTCAAATTTATAGACCCCCATCATCGGATCTTGACCAGTTTTTTTCAGTCCTGCATGAGTTGTTGGAGGAGTGCCACAGAGTTTGTTCAGATCATCAAGTGGTATTATCGGGCGACTATAATATAAACCTCCTGAAGAATTCAAGAAATAAACAAAAGCACACAGAAGTTTTCAGATCTTTCAATATGGATTATATTTTCAGAGAACCTTCCAGGGTGGGTTCTTGCTCAATCTCTTGTATCGATAATGTGTTCGCAAATTTGTCAGCGGATTCATGTAAACATATAACGTATGATCCAAATCTATCCGATCACCGAGCTCAGATCTTGCATTTTCCTAAAATATATAATGATACAAACGAGAGCGCCTATAAGGTCATAACGCAGGTAAATAAGAGAAATATCTCCCGCTTTGTTCAATTAATTGGTGATGTTGACTGGGCGAAACTATACTCCAGTAATGCAGAGATCTACTACAACAGATTTCATGATGAATTTTTGCATATTTATAACCGATCCTTTCCTGAAAACAGAGTGAAAATTCCGAATAAGAAGAAATATAAAAGTACAAAAGACATCGAACTAATAAAAAGTAAAAGTGAAGCTGCTGAAACCATTATGAAAGTAAAAAGAGATGATAAACGTAAAAATATACTCAAACAGCTAAAAAACGTATTGAAGGCGACGATATCAGAGAACATCAGAGCAAATAACATTCATAAAATCAATAATGCCACAAATAAACACCAAGCGATCTGGAATCTAATAAAAAAGGAAACAAACAGAAAAAAGTAAATTTCGAAGAAGACAAAACTGCACAAGAGATGAATAATTATTTTGTTTCTATTGGGAACGTCATAAAAAATGGGACACAGCCATCGAATGACTCGGCAAAATCTCTCCTCAATAAAAAGATTACTAGTATGCAAAAGTCCATGTTCTTAGCTCCAGTCTCAGAAGAGGAAATACAAAAAATTGTACTCGATCTTAAAAATAAAAGCACAAAGGATATTTATGGACTATCGCTTGAAATATTAAAAAAAGTGGTACCTTTCATAAATCAACCACTGAGCAAAATATTCAATAAGTGCATTGAACAGAATATTTTCCCGGATAAATTGAAAATTGCACTAGCAACACCTATTTTTAAAAATGGAGTATCAACAGACTATGCAAATTATAGACCAATATCAATACTGCCAGTATTTTCAAAGATCTTTGAACATATATTGAAGACTCGTTTATTGGATTTCCTTGAAAAAAAACAAAATTTTACATAAATCACAGCACGGATTTCAACGAGGAAAATCAACCATTACAGCGATGATCGATGTGCTCGATACTATCCTAACATCATTCAATAAAGGTGAGGTTTTGGAGTTGACCTGTTTAGATCTGACTAAAGCGTTCGACACTGTATACCACGAAGTACTTCTTGAGAAACTTTATTTTTACGGCGTGAGAGGGAAGGCACATTCTATTTTCAGAGACAGCCAAACTAACATATTTCTCTATCACTCTATCTTTTATGGTGTGGCATTATACGGTATTGTCCTCTGGGGTCAGTGTTCCGATGCTTCGCGAGTTCTGCTGCTTCAGAAGAGGGCTTTGAGAATTTCATTCGGAATTAAAAACACCGATAGCTGTCGACCAATATTCAGAAGGGAGGGCTTGCCCACCATCACCTCAGCCTATATCCTTGCTGGTGTAAACTACGTACACCAGCATATGGATAGATTCAAATTGAATTCACACAATTATGGTCATGACACACGGGGAAAAAATTTTATTGCTTTACCTTATGCAAGAATCGGAAGAACCCAATAGGGGCCAAACTACACATGTGTCAAACTATACAATAGGTTGCCCTAGAGCTTCAAGACCCTTCCTCAAAGGCAGTTCAGTAGGAAAATGAGAGATCTGTTGCTCGAAAATTCCATCTACTACCTAAACGAGTTCCTAATGTAGATTATTCCTCAGATGTTTGTGATATATGTGTATATATATTTGTTGTTGTTATATAGTGTATACTTCGTTTATTTGTTGAATGTTCAGTATTTAATTAATTTATTCCGTACGACAAACCATGTAATTCTTTTGATGGTGAAGTTTTTTCTTCTGTACATGTATACGGAATTTATATTTTTGTATATGTAGTAGAGGAAATAAAGTCAAAGTAAGATTTGAAGTTTTGTTAATTCGAGGTCGTAGATTACGAATATGTAATTACAATTTCGATACCTCCAATATTTTGGAAAATATTCAAAAAATTCCAAACTTTTTCGAAAAAATCGGTCAACTATGAAGAGCATTTATAAGAAAAGTATTGAAGGTCAAATTTTGACCTTTTCACCATATTATAGTACGTTTCTTTGAGAACGAAATGGTGTATTTCCTTTTTTTCTGTGAAGTATATTTTAGATTTCTCAACGTTTTCCGCAAAGGTCCTTTTTTCGGAAAATTCAAATCGTTATAATTTGAACAGAAAATTGAGAAAAAAAAACTAATAGCATATTCTTAATCTACGCCCTCGAATTAGTTCATAAACTTAATTTGGTCGATCAATCCAAAAAAAAAAAATTTGCCAAAAATCGCAAATTTTTCCATACATGGGAAAGGGCATCGAATAAATATAATCTATGTCCTTCGTTTATATAGAAGAAATTTTTTTTTTCCGAATAGAATAATTTTCACATTCGGTATACCTTTTTTAAAATCTTTCTGAGTCCGAAATAAATTTCGGAAAATTCAAATCGTTATTATTTCTACAAAAAATTGAAAAAAAAATACTAATAGTATATTCTTAACCTACGCCCTCGAATTAGTTCATAAACTTAATTTGGTCGATCAATCCAAAAAAAAAATTTGGCCAAAAATCGCAAATTTTTCCATGCATCTATGTCCTTCGTTAATATAGAAGGAAAAAACTTTTTTTCCGACTAGATTAAATTTCACATTCGGTATACCTTCTTCAAAATTTTTTTTCTGAGTCCGAAAAAAATTTTTTTTTCCTTCAATATTAACGAAATAAATGGATTATATGAATTCGATGTTCGAATATTTTGGAAAATATTCAGAAAATCCCAAAATCTTTCGGAGAAATCGGTCAACTTTGAAGAGCAGATATAAGAAAAGTATTGAAGGTATAGTTTTGGCCTTTTCACAATATTATAGTACGTTTCTTTGAGAATGAGTTTTTAAACTAAATTTGGTCGATCAATCCAAAAAAAAAATTTGGCCAAAAATCGCAAATTTTTCCATACATGGAAAAAGGCATCGAATTGATATCATATATGACAAATGTCATAATAAAATTAGTGTCACGAAAAGCGTACTTCCTAAATTTTTACATATTTTCTTGTGAGAAAATAACTTTGGACAGTCTATGGGAGATGATTTCCCTTCATTAGGGACCTGTAGCGGTCTTCAACTATCAGAAGTGCCGTAAAATCATCGCTTGGATGGCCGAATCTGGTTTCAAACCCTCCCGGTCAGAGAGCAAAGACATTCGCGTTTTGAATCTGAATGTTGAAGGCATATCGAAGGACAAAGCGGATTATTTATCGAAATTAGCAGGCGAACTTGGCGTTGAAGTGATTCTACTTCAAGAAACACATGTTGCCACAGAGGAAGGTCTTCGTGAAAGAGGAAATTTGAAAGGTTATGTACTAGTTGATTTTTTACTTAGTATAATTTACGGTCTAGCCTGTTACGTGAAAAATTCTCTAGTAGATAATGTCGAACTGATCCAAAAAGGAGAATTCGAAGGAGTTTTTTTCATTTCATTCAAATTTTGTGACATTTCCGTCATTAATATCTATAAACCTCCAAATATTTCATGGCGAAGAAATTTCAATGTAAATGTTCAACACCCATCAATTTACTGCGGAGACTTCAATTCGCATCATGTCATGTGGGGTTATGATGTTAATAACAGAAATGGCATAGCTTTAGTGGACTGGATGGAAGACCATGATTACTTTTTAATTTTTGATGCTAAAGATAAACCTTCTTCTCATTCGTCTAGATGGAATAGAGGGTATAACCCTGATTTATGTATCGTTTCTTGTGATAACTCTGAACCTGTTGCAGTAAAGCGTAAAATTTTAGTTAATTTTCCTCGCAGTCAACATAGGCCCATGTTATTAACTTTAGGCAATGCGGTTTTCCTGGCTCCATGTCTACAAAAACCACGCTGGAACTTCAATAAAGCTGATTGGGTTCAATTCTCGAAAAAAATTGATAGTGATATAAGATGGATTCGACCCTCTCACGAAAATTACAGTAGATTCGTAGGTGTAGTTAAGGCCGCCGCGAAAAAGTTTATTCCGAGAGGTTTCCGCAAAGGTTATGTACCTGGTTGGTCAGAAGAAACCGAAAATTTATACAACGATTATCAAAATTCCCCATCCCCGGAAAATTGTGAAAAACTGATGAATTCAGTTAATGCCAGTCGTAAAGAAAAATGGAACAGTGTAGTTTCGAGCATGAATTTCACGCATTCTAGTAGAAGTTCATGGGATATTTTGAGAAAACTAGGTGAGGCTACACCTCAAGTGATAACATCCTCTAAAATTGATCCAAAATTAATAGCACGTCGTCTCGTTGATGTTTCTAATTCAGTTGAAACCTCAAAATTAAAAGTCAAGGATATAAAGAAAAAATTACACAGATTTAGGAAATCAGCTCAAGCTGTAGAAAGTATATCGGAACCGTTCAATCTTGATGAACTGAAAGCAGCTATTAAACGCACGAAATCACGTAAAGCTGCGGGTTTCGACGGAATTTATCCTGAGTTTATTAAACATTTAGGAAAAAGGGCATTGAAGTGGTTGTTATCCTTTTACAATAACATTTTGTGTACTAGCAATTTTCCGGTTGAGTTTCGCAAAGCGAAAGTAATAGGCATTTTGAAACGTGGAAAGAATCCTTCCGAAGCGAGTAGTTATAGGCCAATTAGTTTATTGAGTGTTTCTATGAAAATTTTAGAAAGGTTGATTTTCCTCAGGATTGAACCTACTATAGAGGATGTTCTTCAAAATTGTCAGAGCGGTTTCAGGAAAAATAGAAATTACAATGATCAGGTTCTCAGTTTGACCACATTCATCGAATCGGGTTTCGATAATAAATTAAAAACAGGTTCAGCTTTCATAGATTTATCGTCTGCCTACGACACGGTATGGAAAGATGGTTTGATCTATAAACTTTATACACATCTTAAATGTGGAAAGATGATTCGTTTATTAGAGAATATGTTGTCGGATAGAAGATTTCGTGTTTTTGTTGATGATAATAGTAGTAAATTCAAAATATTGAACAATGGTCTTCCACAAGGATCTGTTTTAGCACCCCTTCTATTCAATTTATATTTATGCGATATTCCTTGTACTTCATCTGAAAAATTCATTTACGCCGACGATATTGCACTCGCTTTCCGTCATTCTGATTTTAGAAGTATTGAGGAAAATTTAACTTCTGATCTGAAAATTTTGAAAAATTATCTTTTCGAATGGCGTTTGTGTCCAAATCCAAATAAAACCGAGGTTTCGTTATTTCATTTGAATAACCACCAAAAATTCAGAAAATTAAATGTCCTTTTCGGGAACTTTCCTTTGAAACATAATTTTACCCCCAAATACTTAGGTGTTAAATTAGATTCCTTTCTGAATTACAAAGCACATTTGGATGACTTACGAATGAAACTAAAAACGAGAAATAACATTCTACAGAAACTTGCTGGTACGTCATGGGGTGCTGACCCGACTACACTTCGCACAGCAGCCCTTGCCCTGGTTTTTTCCACCGCTGAATATTGTTGCCCTGTTTGGCTCAATAGTGTTCATGTTCAGAAAATCGATGCACAGCTCAATTTTTCAATGAGAATAATTACTGGAACCATCCGATCTACACCTATCCAATGGCTACCAGTGCTATCGAATATAGTTCCTCCCCATATTCGAAGACAGTCTGCAACTTGGAATTCTTGGAATAAATTCAATTCATTTCCGGATTCTTTTCCGATACTTTCCTACATTCCAGAAAATAGAATTCCAAGACTGAAATCTCGTAAACCTATTTGGTTGAATAACTTTCTGAATTCGAACTTCAGCTACAACGAAATCTGGAAATCCGAATGGGATGTATGTTCTTTATCTAATAAAGATCTAATATCTGTTCCATCGAATAAAGTTCCTGGTTTTAACCTTCCCAGGAGAATATGGTCCCTTCTTAATCGAATAAGAACATGTCATGGTCGTACCAACAGCATGCTTTTCAAGTGGAATTCGGTTGACAGTCCTAATTGTGAATGTGGTGAATCAGAGGAAACAGTTGAACACCTAATTAATAATTGTTCGATTTATAAATTCCAAGATGGCATTAGAGCCATACACAATATATCAAACTCATTTTTGCAATGGGTTGAAAATTTCAGATCAATTTGATGAAGTATAAATTGAATTCTCTTGCTGTTCTGGCTTTTTTTATTTTCAGGTTGGAGTTTGTGTTTGGAAATCCTTCCTCCGAAGAGCCGTCCCGCTGATCATGATGTCCTTCTATATAGAATATTCAGATACAACAATTTTATTTTATTTTTTTAACGGAGAGACAGGTTTTTTCGGCTGAGGTTTTTTCCCCTGGCTCTATAGTATCGTATGATACTGGTGATGAAAGTATCGTATGATACTATAGTATCATACGAAGAATGTTGTGGTACCCCGTTCCTTTTTTTACCTCAGCTTAGGTTCTTTTTGTTTCAACATTTATTGTATTATTTTAGCTCTCTTATTCAAAAGAATATATATATATATATATATTGTTATGGTTCCTTTTATTTATCTTTAAAATTTTTCAATTTAATTTGAATTTTGAGGAACCAAATTTATAACAATATATAGAATTTGTAAAATTTGAAAATTTTACCTGGCCTTGATTCTTATCTCAATTGAGGGTTCAATAAAACTTGAAAGATTTTGATTTTAAAATATTATAATTGATAATTCTTTGAATTTAATGAAATCTTATTAACTACTAAATATTCAATTTAATTTCTATATTAATCTATCAATAAACAAGAAAAATAAACACTATCACTAATTCTATGGTTTTCAAATCAGTTCAATATTCCTATAAGGTTATGTCGAAAATTGGTTAATGTTAATAAGTCACTCACTTTCAATCATCACAATCTGCTACAATATTTCTAAATAGTCTCTTGAAATTATTCTTCAATGAATATTTCTGAAATAACTGGTTCTATCGGCTTTCTTTCTTCGTAAGTTGAAATCTTCTATTACCATTAATTATATTTCCATTTCCATTTGTATATTAATTGCACCCACTCAATATGTATAACACTTAAATTTTTATCAATTTAAGTCTGTTTCATTTAATTTTTCCTTCAATAATAATCCTCAATTCAATTTTTACAATCTTTTCTTCCTTTCAATCCTTTTTCGTCTCCTTGGTTTCACTCCTCAAAAGTCCTTAGTCTCTAGATTTCTTAACACTAATACATAATACAATAACATAGAATTTATTTACATTTTTCTTATCAAAATCTTTCAATTTTAGCCTCATCAAGAAATCAGCAATTTAATTCAATGAATTTGGAAATCGAATACTACAATCGAAGACTATAATTTTGAATTGAAATTATCTCTGGAATGTAAACAATAAATTTATATGTTGAAACTTTTGAATTTTGATTCATGTACTTGCAATTATGTTATGATATAGTTTCAACCAGGTAACGTACTATGTATCCTTTTTAAATAATCAAAATTTAGATATAAATATAGAACCATAACAAAAATTCCATAACAAATTCCCCAAAAATTTGTTTATATTTAAATGAATTTAGAATAAATTTATGGAAATATAAAACTAATTTTATAAATCCTCATTATCTATTATTCTTTATATTCAAAAATGCTTTCTATGTTATATATGCCTTTGATTGTTCCAGTATTAATATCTTTCAATAAATAACTATTCACAGGATGTTCCGTTTCAACTTCATATGGCCCATCAAAAGGAAATAATAATTTGGCACACTTGTTTGCACTTCTATTGGATACTCTTTTTGTTTTTATGATGACTAAATCCCCTTTTTTTTTAAATCTTGTTTTCTTTTTATTTCTTTTTTTCATTCTCTTCAAAAATTTCATTGCATTCCTTTCCATCTTTTCATTATTTACAATGGTTCTTTATATGTGATGCTAATTATTTAAATTCATTGAAGTAGTAAGTCATTTGCATATTTGGATTGAAATCTGAGCTGAATTTGTTTATAATTTTGCATGTAATATTCTATCCTTCTCAAATGATTTAAGGTTAAAACTAATCAAAATTGATAATAACATTTTCTAAATCTTCAGTAACATGTTTGAAATTTTTAATCGAATAATGAAATACTGTAATCTTTTCTCTTCTGTTGTTTCATTGTAGCCTGGAGGAGGTTCTTTATCGCTTTCATTCTTGAGTGATATATGGAAGTTATTTGGGCATCTTATATTAAATTTGTCATTGTAATACCTATTCACTAACATGTCCCATACTAGTGATCTTTCGAAAAGTATTAAATTGTTTGCTCTAGGTTTCCTGATAAATTCTTCATTCTTACTATTTGGTATTATTGTTTCTATATTGAAATTTGATGTACTCGTTGAATTTTTTTCACTTTTCTTTCGTTTAGTTTTATGTTGATCATGATCATTCATTTGTCTTTTTGAATATTTTTCCGTGAGCAACAAGAGATCTAATTCATTGAAATTCTGTTTCTTTTTTTGGTGTATTGATATAAAAATTTTCACTCTATCAGTATTTGAAATGATTAAAGATTTGATGTCATCAACAAATTCTGTTTGTGGTTCTTTGTGAATAATTTTCTCAATTTTACTATAATAATACCTTTCATTATCTTTTTTTTTAATTACTTCTGATGTAACAGCATTCTCTCTGTACATCACTTCCCCCATTTTTTCATTTTGTGTTTCTAGTTTTTCTTCTTGTATTTCTATCTTATTTTCAACTTTTTGGTTTATCTGTTTTGTTTCATTTTCATTTATTTTTGTAGGAAATTCTTCCCTCTGAATTGTCAACGTATTTTTGATATCCGTTCCAATATTATCATATTTTTCATCTAATTTTCTATTCATTTCTTTGATTTGTTTTTCTATATTTTGTGTGATCTTTAATAACATATTCATTATGGCATATTGATCTCCACCTTGCTCCCCTATATTTCCACTTATATTTTCTTCTTGCTCTCCTCTTTCTCTCATCGTTGTTTCACTTCTGGTATTCATTTTACTATGTTATTTGATTAAAAATTTTTATAAATATAAATAACTGAAATTCAATAAATAGAAAAATTTCTTATAATTCAAGCCACGCGTTGGGCGCCATTTTTGTTATGGTTCCTTTTATTTATCTTTAAAATTTTTCAATTTAATTTGAATTTTGAGGAACCAAATTTATAACAAAATATAGAATTTGTAAAATTTGAAAATTTTACCTGGCCTTGATTCTTATCTCAATTGAGGGTTCAATAAAACTTGAAAGATTTTGATTTTAAAATATTATAATTGATAATTCTTTGAATTTAATGAAATCTTATTAACTACTAAATATTCAATTTAATTTCTATATTAATCTATCAATAAACAAGAAAAATAAACACTATCACTAATTCTATGGTTTTCAAATCAGTTCAATATTCCTATAAGGTTATGTCGAAAATTGGTTAATGTTAATAAGTCACTCACTTTCAATCATCACAATCTGCTACAATATTTCTAAATAGTCTCTTGAAATTATTCTTCAATGAATATTTCTGAAATAACTGGTTCTATCGGCTTTCTTTCTTCGTAAGTTGAAATCTTCTATTACCATTAATTATATTTCCATTTCCATTTGTATATTAATTGCACCCACTCAATATGTATAACACTTAAATTTTTATCAATTTAAGTCTGTTTCATTTAATTTTTCCTTCAATAATAATCCTCAATTCAATTTTTACAATCTTTTCTTCCTTTCAATCCTTTTTCGTCTCCTTGGTTTCACTCCTCAAAAGTCCTTAGTCTCTAGATTTCTTAACACTAATACATAATACAATAACATAGAATTTATTTACATTTTTCTTATCAAAATCTTTCAATTTTAGCCTCATCAAGAAATCAGCAATTTAATTCAATGAATTTGGAAATCGAATACTACAATCGAAGACTATAATTTTGAATTGAAATTATCTCTGGAATGTAAACAATAAATTTATATGTTGAAACTTTTGAATTTTGATTCATGTACTTGCAATTATGTTATGATATAGTTTCAACCAGGTAACGTACTATGTATCCTTTTTAAATAATCAAAATTTAGATATAAATATAGAACCATAACAAAAATTCCATAACAATATATATCTATGTCTTTCGTTAATATAGAAGGAACAAATTTTTTTTCCGACTAGAATAATTTTCACATTCGGTATAGCTTTATTAAAATTTTTCCGAGTCCGAAAAATTTTTTTTTTTCTCGAAATTAACGAGATAAATAGATTATATGAATTCGAGGTCGTAGATTACGACTATGTAATAACAAATTCGATTCCTTCAATATTTTGGAAAATATTCAAAAAATTCCAAAATCTTTCGGAAAAATTGATCAATTTTGAAGAGCAGATATAAGAAAAGTATTGAAGGTATAGTTTTGACTTTCTCACCATATTATAGTACCTTTCTTTGAAAATGAACTGGTGTATTTATTTTTTTTGTATGAAGGATAATTTAGATTTCTCAACGTTTTCCGCAAAGTGACTTTTTTCGGAAAATTCAAATCGTTAAAATTTCTCAGAAAAATTGAAGAAAAAATTGGCATATTCTTAATCTACGCCCTCGAATCGGTTTATAGTTTATATTTGGTCGATCAATCCAATAAAAAAAATTTGGCCAAAAATCGCAAATTTTTCCATACATGGAAAAGGGCATCGAATTAATATAATCTATGTCTTTCGTTAATATAGAATTAAATTTTTTTTTTTCCGACTAGAATAATTTTCATATTCGGTATACCTTTTTCAAAATCTTTCCGAGTCCGAAAAAAATTTTTTTTTCATATTATCGAAATGAAAAGATTATATGAATTCGAGGTCGTAGATTACGAATATGTAATTACAATTCCGATACCTCCAATATTTTGGAAAATATTCGAAAAATTTCAAAATTTTTCGGAAAATTCGGTCAACTTTGAAGAGCAGACATAAAAAAAGTATTGAAAGTATAGTTTTGGCCTTTTCACATTATTATAGTACGCTTCTTTGAGAATGAAATAGTGTATTTTCTTTTTTTCTATGAAGGATATTTTAGATTTCTCAACGTTTTCCGCAAAGGTCCTTTTTTCGGAAAATTCAAATCGTTATTATTTCTACAAAAAATTGAAAAAAAAACTAATAGCATATTCTTGATCTAAGCCCTCGAATTAGTTTATAAACTCAATTTGGTCGATCAATCCAGAAAAAAAATTTTGCTAAAAATCGCAAATTTTTCCATACATGGAAAAGGATATCGAATTAATATAATCTATGTCTTTCATTAATATATAAGAAAAAACTCATTTTTTTCGGACTAAGAATCATTTTCATTTTCGGTATAACTTATTTATAAGTCCGAAAAAAATTTTTCTTTCTTTCTATATTAACGAAATGAATAGATTATATGAATTCGAGGTCGTAGATTACGAATATGAAATTAAAATTACGATACCTCCAATATTTCGGAAAATATTCAAAAAATTTCAAAATTTTTCGGAAAAATCAGTCAACTTTGAAGAGCAGATATAAGAAAAGTATTGATGGTATAGTTTTGGTCTTTTCACCGTATTATAGTTCGTTTTTTTGAGAATAAAATTGTGTATTTACTTTTTTGCTATGGAGGATATTTTAGATTTCTCAACGTTTTCCGCAAAGGTTCTTCTATCGGATAATTCAAATCGTTATAATTTCTACAAAAAATTAAATTATTTTTAGTCCGAAAAAATTTTTTTTTTCTATATTAACGAAAAATGCCCTTTTCTATGTATGGAAAAATTTGCGATTTTTTCGAATTATTATTATTATATGAAAAGAGTCTTCCGGGCTTATTGGCCGTGGTCTATTAGGAATAATTTCACCTAACGTTTCGCCTACAACTTCGGTAGGCATCTTCAGAGGATTCTCGGTCTAAGGTTGTACCTCGAACGCTGAATTTCTGACACTGGCGCGTTCGAACCGGAAACGTCATCTGCGCGCCAGTTTATGGCGGGAAAAAGTGGCGCGTCTACGTGCGCGATGCTGATTGGCCCATCGCTCCCGCTTCGTGTCGGCTTGATCTTTGTTTTTTCTAAGGTCGGTAACCAGGCGCTATGCAAGAAAGGGGTCTCCTCTTTTCTATTTATGTTATTTTTGTGTTTATAAATTTCAATTGCTTCCATGTTCAGCCTGGGATAGTAACTTCTAATATTGGAAATAATCTCCGCTTTTGAGAAATCTATGTTGTGTCCATCTATTAGCGCATGTTCTGCTAGTGCGGATTTTTCTGTCTGATTCAGTCGACAGCACCGTTCGTGTTCCTTAATTCTTGTGTTAATACTTCGCTTTGTTGTGCCAATATAGACTTTGCCGCAGTCACAAGGTATTCTGTAAATACCAGCTTGTGAAAGTGGGTCAACTTTGTCTTTGGTTGTTTTGATCATTTGCCCAAGTTTTTGTGTCGGCTTATAAATGGTCTCGATGTTGTGCCTTTTCAGTATTTTTCCAATTCTATCTGTGACCTTGGGGATGTATGGTAAGATGGCTCTCCCGTTAGGTGTGATTTGTGATGTGTTATCATCACGGGTGGAAGTTTTTGTTCTTATTGCCCTCTGAATTTCTTTGGTATTATAGCCATTGGCGATGAATGCATTCTGTAAATGTTCAAGTTCATCCTCCAGAAATTCCGGCTCGCATAATCGTCGGGCTCTTTCTACGAGTGTTTTGATAACTCCTCGTTTCTGTTTGGGGTGATGATTAGACTCCTTATGTAGATATCTGTCAGTGTGGGTTGGTTTTCTATAAACCCTGTGTCCTAGTTTCCCATTAGGCTTTCTAGTTACTAAGACGTCTAGAAATGGTAGTGCACCATCCTTTTCAACTTCCATTGTGAATTGAATATTTGGGTGCCTACTGTTGAGATGGGTTAAGAAAGCTTGCAATTCTTTCTGGAGGATGAACTTGAACATTTACAGAATGCATTCATCGCCAATGGCTATAATACCAAAGAAATTCAGAGGGCAATAAGAACAAAAACTTCCACCCGTGATGATAACACATCACAAATCACACCTAACGGGAGAGCCATCTTACCATACATCCCCAAGGTCACAGATAGAATTGGGAAAATACTGAAAAGGCACAACATCGAGACCATTTATAAGCCGACACAAAAACTTGGGCAAATGATCAAAACAACCAAAGACAAAGTTGACCCACTTTCACAAGCTGGTATTTACAGAATACCTTGTGACTGCGGCAAAGTCTATATTGGCACAACAAAGCGAAGTATTAACACAAGAATTAAGGAACACGAACGGTGCTGTCGACTGAATCAGACAGAAAAATCCGCACTAGCAGAACATGCGCTAATAGATGGACACAACATAGATTTCTCAAAAGCGGAGATTATTTCCAATATTAGAAGTTACTATCCCAGGCTGAACATGGAAGCAATTGAAATTTATAAACACAAAAATAACATAAATAGAAAAGAGGAGACCCCTTTCTTGCATAGCGCCTGGTTACCGACCTTAGAAAAAACAAAGATCAAGCCGACACGAAGCGGGAGCGATGGGCCAATCAGCATCGCGCACGTAGACGCGCCACTTTTTCCCGCCATAAACTGGCGCGCAGATGACGTTTCCGGTTCGAACGCGCCAGTGTCAGAAATTCAGCGTTCGAGGTACAACCTTAGACCGAGAATCCTCTGAAGATGCCTACCGAAGTTGTAGGCGAAACGTTAGGTGAAATTATTCCTAATAGACCACGGCCAATAAGCCCGGAAGACTCTTTTCATACCAGTATATCCGGTCGTGAAAGCCTTAAACTATTTATTATTATTATTATACAATATTACAAGGGTTGAGGTTAAGAAACCTGTAACCCCAAAAAGAATATGAAGAGTTTGGTACGCATACACAATAAAAAGTGAGAGATTGAGAATGAAAACAAAAAAGTTAATTATTTAACAAAAAAAACCAATATGCAGCAGATTAGTGTCCTCGATGAGCTGATTTCCATGAGTCATATTGGTTCTTGAAAGCGTTACCTGATGGGGCCTGCACAACGGAGTTTGGAAGACTGTTCCAGGCGCCAAAAACTCTATTGGGTAGAAAGTTCTGACGCTGAGTGGTCCTGAAGTTTTCACGCTTCAGTTTGTAGTCGTGACCTCTAAGATGGTTGTTATTCATAGTGAACATGTTCCCGATTTCGTCACCCAACAATACGCGAATAGCACGGTATGAGTAAATCAGGTCCCCGCGAGCTCTCCTCTCCTCAAAGGATGTCAACCCCATGGATTTCAGTCGCTGCTGGTAAGAGGGTCGAATAGTTCCACAGCTAACACGAGTGGCCCATCTCTGCGTGGTCTCGAGTAGGTCTACCTGCTTCTCGTTGTACACCACCAAACCGGACCTCCATATTCGAGGGTGGGGCGGATGTTGGTCTTGAAAATGACACCAAAAGTTCTTGCGTTGCAACCCTTAAAAGATCTGTAGAACATGTAAGTTAGTTGTTTGGCCTTGGACGAGATGTTCTCGATGTGGCTACGCCAGCTGAGGTCGTCCGAGATGCCAAGATCAGATATTTGGGAAACGGGTAACAGAATATGACCGCCTATGTTGTATGAACGACAAGGGTTATTTTTTCCGATGTGTAAGATGGAGCACTTGCTCGTGTTGAGAGGGAGCATCCAAATGTCACACCAGCAGTTAAGGTTGTTCAGGTCATCTTGAAGTGTTAAATGGTTGGAAGTTGGTGAATTGTACAACTTGAGGTCATCGGCGAAAAAAGATGAAGCAGATCTCAGGTGAAATGGCAAGTCAGAAACATACAAAACAAATAAGAGAGGACCCAAGACAGAACCCTGGGGTACACCAGAGAGTACCTGCCAAGGCCTTGTAGAAAGCTCGCTTCCGACACGAACGCGATACGAGCGGTTCGATAGACAAGCCTTTATCCAATTCAGTAGTCTCCCCCTGATCCCCAGGTGATCGAGTTTAGTTAGGAGTCAACCGTGTGGAACCCTGTCGAACGCCTTCGAAAAATCAAGGTAAATCACGTCCACAGGCTGACGGGAGTCCAACGACTTGGTCCAGTCAGACAAACAGGAAAGAAGGTTTGTGATACTTGAACGCCCCGGAACAAATCCATGTTGTTGGTCTGATATTATCTTGTGTTCGAGGGAAAACCTCAGAATCTGGTCACAAACTATTCTCTCCAAAACTTTGAAAACCACTGATAGGAGACTAATGGGGCGGTAATTATGAGGTGAATACTTGTCCCCTTTTTTAAAGATAGGGGTTACACAGGCGAATAGCCAGTCAGAAGGAAGAGAAGAGGAAGATAATGAGCCTCGAAATATAATACTGAGAGGTGCTGCAAATGCACCGGCACAGCGTTTTAAGAGAAATGGTGATATTCCATCACCACCAGGTGCCGAAGAAGTGTCCAATCCGGAAAGATGCATACCAACAATATCTTCGGTTATTTCGATATTGGAAATATCGAAATGAGAACGAGGTGACTTAGGTAAAGGCATTGGGCCTGGCAATTCGGGAGAGAAAGCGTGAGAGAAAACCTCAGCCAAGACATCAGCTGATTATCCGGGGCTGCCACAGATATCACCAGAAAGGTTCCTGACTAGTGGAACAGTCACATTGGAGTTGGAGGAGGACCTGATATGTTTAAAGAGTTTCTTCTTGTTCTTGGAAGATGCTAAAGTGTTTTCGAAGTTGGTTTCAGATTGATGCAGCCACAGGGAAACGTGATTAGAGAAATAACGGTGAGCGTGGAAATCATCTGAGATACCTTTGCCAGAGAGCTTTTTTTCTTCTCATTAAACGAAGACATCTATCGTTGATCCACGGCTTAATAGGGTTGTGCCTGACATTCTTCACTCGGATATTGTGAGCAACAATCTCGTTGACGGTATTGACAAACCTACCCCACACCAACTCGATGTCATCCAGAGTTTTAAGGAATGATTTCCAGTCACGCATCTCCAGCTCATTGGAAATACCTTCAAAATTCAGCTTGCGAAAAGTCCTGTACTGATGACTCGTGGTTATTGAAGAGCGGAATTGTATTTCGGTAGATATAGATTTGCCAAATGGGGGAAGATGTTTCAGATCTGAAGTGAGTTGACGGTCGGAAACGAATATCAAATCGAGTAACGACGGAGTTTGGCCATTTCTGTACCTGGTGGGACTCTCAACGATTTGTTGCATGCCGGAACCAATTGCCAGCTCAGCATATGGGTAGGATGAGTAGTTGTAAAAGTGACAATTTTAGGTCTGCGCAATTGAAGTCCTCTACAATCAATGTATTTGTGTTACTAGAGGCTAGTGAGGCCAGATGGTTAGCGTAGCATAGGTCAGCATCACAAGAACGAGGTCTGCATATACAACCGGTGAGAAGCGAAAATTGGGGGTTGGAAATTTTAAGAAAGTTGTTATCGATACCGGCCCAGTCATGATGCGAGGATTCGATTTTGTATGAGTCAGTTATATGTTTGTGTAAGTAAATGCATACGCCTCGATATCCAGGTGTTTCTCGGCTGTCCTCTCTGAAAATCGTGTAATCAGGAATATGGATTACTGAATTCGTGACTCGAGGAGAGAGCCAAGATTCGCAGATGAAGATTATAGAGGGTTTATGCAGCTGTACGAAAGATGTGAGCTCGGTTAACTTGGACGGTAAAGATTAAATATTCGTGTAGATGACAAGCCAGAAATGAAGTTCGCTCAGTTTTTCGAAGATCGTTTAGTTGACACCGGAGAAGTGGTGACTATAGTAGGGACTTGCTTGATGTATTTAATAGTTAGATTCTTTTCACCAGCGTCCTGCCGTCTACTAAGTTCTTCTCTCAGTATGCTCAGATGTGATATCTGGCCTTTAGTTTTATCATCCTGGATCTTTATCGTTCGGAAACGAGGGTTGCCTACCAATGAGACTTTATTGCGTAGAATGGTCAGCACGATTTCAGGATTGGAAAATGTAACCTTTACCCAAGGTGGGCGAGTGGAATCCTTGGCCGGTAATCTAGTAACGTTGGAAATATGTTGACTAGAGGAAGGTTTGATGTGATTGACAATAGCAGAAATAGAAGCTAAGTCTGAAGGCTCATCGGACATGGGAACGTTGGATATGACCAGGTTATAAGAACGCTTAATCCGATCTAGAACTTCAGGAACCATCATTTCAGATGAAGCAGTGGGTGGTGATTGATGAGGTCCGAGATTCAAGATCTGTTCGCTGAGAGTAGAAATATTCTGCGATAGTTCGTTCTGAGTTTCCTTCAGTGTTACCAGTTCGGATTCGCAAGAATCAATTCGAAATTGGTGCAGTTCTAGAGTTGCAGAGTGACTTTTAATGGTTGCAGTGCAGTTGTCGAGTCGAGTTAGAATATCGTCCTGTCTTCTTTCAACACGTTCGAGAGTTATTTTATGTTTCGAACTTGTTCCATCATAAGATTGAAGTGCTTCACTGTGAGAGCTGTGTCAGGACACGGCACGGAAACCGCTCGAGTTGCTGCGCAGAAGGCGTTCGCCCGAAGTGCATGCTGGGCAGAACCACTTTCCTTTAGATTCCTTGAGGAATTCTAATTCCTTATTTGTGAGTTTGACACATACGGGGTGGAAATACCTTTTGCATCCAGCGCAAGAAACATTTGCAGAAGAATCTGAAGTGAGTTTGCTACAAATCATACAATTGCGAGGCATCATGAAGCAGGAACGAACAGGTAGAGGATGGGAAAACAAATACAACTCTTCATTTTCCTGGATCTGTAGGAAAGACTTAGACAGATAGGGAAGGCCACGGATGAGTAAACGAGTTGAGGTTCTAGGAAAGCGGGTAACGATATAGGGTAATACAACGAGTTTCCTATGCGAGTACGCACATGGAAACCCACAGCGTAAAAGTAAAGTAGTACCTCGGAGTACAGCGATACGAGCCCGACAGCCGTCGAGCGGACACTGGTGACTGATGACCTGGGGGGGACAGTGCGCGAAGCAGAGCCAACACTGGTTTTGGTGGTGTGAACCGGTATTCCGCAAGGCGGGCAAGGTAACAGGATTGTTTACTTTTAACAATCGAAAAACTCACAAAAATGAATGAAGAAATATCACTGGAGAAACGAGATAAATCAATCAATTTCAAAAGTACAAGTGCTAATTTACAGTTTGAACGATGTGAAATAATATTGTAGGCGAAATAACACACAATTTGAAAGCTATCCAAAAGAGCACAAGTAACTACGTCAGCTCGTGAACGCGTACCAAAAGTACTCGACCAAATTCAGTTCATGAACTAATTCGATGGCGTAGATTCAGAATATGCTATTAGTTCTTTTTAATGTTTGTAGAAATTATAACGATTTGAATTTTCCGAGAAAAGGACCTTTACGGAAAACGTTGAGAAATCTAAAATATCCTTCATAGGAAGAAGGTGAATACACCAGTTTATTTTCAAAGAAACGTACCATAATATAGTGAAAAGACCAAAACTATATTATCAATACTTTTCTCATCTCTGCTCTTCAAATTTGACCGATTTTTCCGAAAAATTTTGTAATTTTTTGAATATTTTCCAAAATATCGGAGGTGTCCGAAGTGCTATTACATACTCGTAATCAACGACCTCGAATTTATTCAATCAATTAATTTCGTTGATATAGAAAAAAAAATAAAAAAATAATTTTTTCTGGCTTTTAAAAAAGGTTACCAAATATAAAAATCATATCGAGTCCGAAAAAAATAATTTTTTTCTATTTTAACGAAAGATGCCCTTTTCCATGTATGGAAAATTTTGCGATTTGTGATTTCAATTTCGATACCTCCAATATTTTGAAAAATATTCAAAAAATTCCAGAATTTTTCGAAAAAATCGGTCAAGTTTGAAGAGCCGATAAAAAAAATATTGATGGTATAGTTTCGGCCTTTTCACCATATTATGGTACTTTTCTTTGAGAATGACATGGTGTATTTATGTTCTTCCTATGAAGGATATTTCAGATTTTTCAACGTTTTCCGCAAAGGTCCTTTTTTCGGAAAATTCAAATCGTTATAATTTCTAGAAAAAATAAATAAAAAACTCATAGCATATTCTTAATCTACGCCCTCGAATTAGTTTATGAACTGAATTTGGTCGATCAATTAAAAAAAAAATTTACGGCCAAAAATCGCAAAGTTTTCATACATGGAAAAGGGCAACGAATTATTATAATCTATGTCTTTCATCAATATAGAAAGAAAAAAATATTTTTTCGGACTAGAATAATTTTCATATTCGGTATACCTTTTTTAAAATTTTTTAACTGCGAAAAAAAATTTTTTTTTCTATATTAACGAAACGAATAGATTGTATTATTTCGAGGTCGTAGATTACGAATATGTTATTACAATTTGAGTACCTCCAATATTTTGGAAAATATTTAGGAAATTCCAAAATTATTCGGACAAATCAGTCAGCTTTGAAGAGCAGATATAAGAAAAATATTGATGGTATAGTTTTGGTCTCTTTAGCATGATATAGTACATTTCTTTGAGAATAAAATGGTGTATTTACTTTTATTTATGAAAGATATGTTAGATTTCCCATTGTTTTCCGCAAAGGTCCTTTTTTCGGAAAATTCAAATCGTTATAATTTCTACATAAAATTAAAAAAAACTAATAGAATATTCTTGATCTACGCCCTCGAATCAGTTTATAAACTCATTTTGGTCGATCAATCCAAAAAAAAAAAAAATTGGCCAAAAATCGCAAATTTTTCGATACATGGAAAAGGCCATCGAATAAATATAATCTATGACTTTCGTTAATATAGAAAGGAAAAAACTTGTTTTTCGGACTAGAATAATTTTGATATTCGGTATACGTTTTTTAAAATTTTTCAGTCCGAAAAAAAATTTTTTTTTTGTGTATATTAACGAAATAAATAGATTATTTTGATTCGAGGTCGTAGATTACGAATATGTAATTACAATTTCGATACCTCCAATATTCTGCAAAAATATTCAGAAAATTCCAAAATTTTTAGGAAAAATCGGCCAACTTTGAAGAACAGATATAAGAAGAATATTGATGGTATAGTTTTGGTCTTTTCACCATATTATAGTACGTTTCCTTGAGAATGAAATGGTGTATTTATTTCTTTTTCTATGAAGGATATTTTAGATTTCTCAACGTTTTCCGCAAAAGTCCTTTTTTCGGAAAATTTGAATCGTTATAATTTCTACAAAAAATAAAAAAAAACTAATAGCATATTCTTGATCAACGCCCCAAAATAAGTTTATGAACCGAATTTAGTCGATCAATTTAAAAAAAAAAATTTGACCAAAAATCGCAAATTTTTTCATACATGGAAAAAGGCATCTAATTAATATAATCTATGTCTTTCGTTTATATAGAAGGAGAAATTTTTTTTTTCGGACTTAAAATAATTTTCATATTAGGTATACATTTTTTGAAATTTTTCAAGTCCGAAATAAATTTTGTTTTCTCTTAATATTAACGAAATTAATAGATTATGTTAATTCGAGGTCGTAGATTACGAATATGTATTTACAGTTCCGATACCTACAATATTTTGGAAAATATCCAAAAAATTACAACATTTTTCGGAAAAATTGGTCAGTTTTGAAAAGCAGTTACACGAAAAGTATTGATGGTATAGTTTTCGTCTTGTCACCATATTATAGAACGTTTCTTTGAGAAAGAAATGGTGTATTTTTTTTTTGCTATGAAGGATATTTTGAATTTCTCAACGTTTTTTGCAAAGGTCCTTTTTTCAGAAATTGCAAATCTTTATAGTTTCAACAAAAAATAAAAAAAAAAAACTGATAGCATATTTCTACGCCCTCGAATTAATATAATCTATGTCTTTCGTTAATATAGAAGGAAATAACATTATTTTTTTTTATATATTAACGAAATAAATTCAATTCGAGGTCGTGGATTACGAATATGTAAATACAATTTCGATACCTCCAATATTTTGGAAAATATTCAAAAAATTCCAAAATTTTTAGGAAAAATCGGTCAAATTTGAAGAGCAGATATAAAAAAAGTATATATGGTATAGTTATGACCTTTTCACCAAATTATAGTACGTTTCCTTGAGAATAAAATGTTGTATTTACCTTTTTTCTATGAAGGATAATTCAGATTTCTCAACGTTTTCCGCAAAGTGACTTTTTTCGGAAAATTCAAATCGTTATAATTTCTCAGAAAAATTGAAGAAAAAAAAATGGCATATTCTTAATCTACGCCCTCGAATAGGTTTATAATTTATATTTGGTCGATCAATCCAATTAAAAAAATTTGGCCAAAAATCGCAAATTTTTCCATACATCTTAAAGGGCATCGAATCAATATAATCTATGTCTCTCGTTGATATGAAAGGAAAAACAAATATTCTTTCGGACTTAGAATAATTTTCATATCCATTATAACTTTTTTTAAATATTTTCAAGTCTGAAAAAAATTTTTTTTTTCTTTTTATAGTAACGAAATAAATAGATTATTTCAATGCGAGGTCGTAGATTACGAATATGTCATGACAATTTCGATACCTCCAATATTTTGGAAAATATTCAAAAAATTCCAAAATAAAAAAAAAAAAAATGGGTCAACTTTGAGGAGCAGATACAAGAAAATATTGATGGTATTTTCACGATATTATAGTACGTTTCTTTGGGAAAAAAATGGTGTATTCACTTTTTTTTTATGAAGGATATTTCAGATTTCTCAACGTTTTCCGCAAAGACCCTATTTTCGGAAATTCAAATCGTTATAATTTCTTCAAAAAATTGAAGAAAAAGAACTAATAGCACATTCTTAATCTACGCCCTCGAATTAGTTTATAAACTTAATTTGCTCGATCAATCCAAAAAAAAAAATTTGGCCAAAAATCGCAAATTTTTCCATACATGGAAAAGGGCATCGAAATAATATAATCTATGACTTTCGTTAATATAGAGGGAAAAAAAAATTTTTTCGTTCTATATCAACGAAATAAAGAGATTATATGAATTCGAAGTAGTAGATTACGAATATTTAATGACAATTTCGATACCTCCAATATTTTGGAAAATATTGAAGAAATTACAAAATTTTTCGGATGAATCAGTCAACTTTGAAGAGCAAATATAAGAAAAAAATTGATGGTATAGTTTTGGTCTTTTCACCATATCATAGTACGTTTCTTTGAATAAAATGGTGTATTTACTTTTTTTATGAAGGATATTTTAGATTTCTCATTTTTTTAAGTATAGGTCCTTTTTTCGGAATATTCAAATCGTTATAATTTCTACAAAAATAAAAATAAAACTAATAGAATATTCTTGATCTACGCCCTCGAATTAGTTCATAAACTTCGTTCCTTTTTAAAAATCTTTCCGAGTCCGAAAAAAGTTTATTTTTCTTTCTATATTAACGAAATGAATAGATTATTATATTTCGACGTCGTAGATTACGAATATGTAATAATAATTTCGATATATTTGGCCAAAAATCGCAAATTTCTCCATACATGGAATAGGGCATCGAATTAATATAATCTATGTCTTTCGTTAATATAGAAAAAAAAATTTGTTTTCCGGACTAGAATAATTTTCATATTCGGTATACCTTTCTCGAAATCTCCAAAGTCCAAAGAAAAATTTTTTTTTTCTTTCTATATTAACGAAATGAATAGATGATATGAATTCGAGGTCGTAGATTACCAATATGTAATTACAATTTCGATACCTCCAATATTTTGGAAAATATTCAAAAAATTTCAGAATTTTTAGGAAAAATCGGTCAACTTTGAAGAGCAGATATAGGAAAAGTATTGATGGTATAGTTTTGGCCTTCTCACCATATTATAGTACATTTCTTTGAGAATAAAATGATGTATTTACTTTTTTTTCATGAAGAATATTTTAGATTTCTCAACGTTTTCCGCAGAGGTTCTTTTTTCAGGAAATTCGAATCGTTATAATTTCTACAAAAAATGAAAAAAACTAATAGGATATTCTTAATCTACGCCCTTGAATTAGTTCATAAACTGAATTTGGTCGATCAATTCCAAAAATAAATTTCGGCCAAAAATCGCAAATTTTTCCATACATGGAAAAGGGCATCGAATTAATATAATCTATGTCTTTCGTTCATACAGAAAAAAAAAATTTGTTTTTCGGACTAGAATAATTTTCATATTCGGTATACCTTTTTAAAATCTTTCTGAGTCGAAAGAAAAATTTTTTTTCTTTCTATATTAACGAAACAAATACATTATAGGAATTCGAGGTCGTAGATCACGAATATGTTATTACAATTTTGACACTTTCAATATTTTGGAAAATATTCAAAAAAATTCAAAATTTTCAGGAAAAATCGGTCAACTTTGAAGAGCAGATATAAGGAAAGTATTGATGGTATAGCCTTGGACTTTTCACCATATTATAGCACGTTTCTTTGTGAATAAAATGGTTTTTTTTTTCTGGGAAGGATAATTTATATTTCTCAACGTTTTCCGCAAAGGTCCTTACTCCGGAAAATTCAAATCGTTATAAATTCTACAAAAAATTGAAAAAAATTACTAAGAGCATATTCCTAATCTTTATAAATTTAATTTGGTCGATCTATCAAAAAAAAAAAATTAGCCAAAAATCGCAAAATTTTCCATACATGGAAAAGGGCATCGAATTAATATAATCTATGTCCTTCGTTGATATAGAGGAAAATTTTTTTTTTCTTTCTTAATTAACGAAATAAATAGATTATATGAATTCGAGGTCGTAGATTTCGAATATGTAATTACAATTTTGAGACCTGTAATATGTTGGGAAAAATTCAGAAAATTACAAAATTTTTCGGAAAAATCGGTCATCTTTGAAAAACAGATATGAGAAAAGTGTTGATGACATAGTTTTCACTTTTTCACTGTATTATAGTACGTTTCTTCGAGAATGAAATGGGTTATTTACCTCTCTTCTATAAAGGATAATTCAGATTTCTCAACGTTTTCCGCAAAGGTTCTTCTTTCGGAAAATTCAAATCGTTATAATTTCTACAGAAAATTTAAAAAGAAAACTAATAGCATATTCTTAATCTACGCCCTCGAATTAGTTTATAAACCTAATATGGTCGATCAAAAAAAAAAAATTGGCCAAAATTTTTACATACATGGAAAAAGGCATCGAATTAATATAATCTATGTCTTTCGTTAATATAGAAGAAAAATTTTTTTTTTCTTTCTGAATTAACGAAATGAATAGATTATATGAATTCGAGGTCGTAGATTACGAATATGTAATTACAATTTCGAGACCTCTAATATTTTGGAAAAAATTCAAAAAATTCCAAAATTTTTCGGAAAAATCGGTCAACTTTGGAAAGCAGATATAAGAAAAGTATTGATGGCATAATTTTGGCTTTTTCACCATATTATATAACGTTTCTTTGAGAATAATAGTAATAGTAATAGTAATATATAATTTCCTCAATAGATTACAGGATGTATCACAACACTAACTAACAAACAAACATATTTGTTACAAAAGTTCTGAATACAATTAAAATTATTGTATAAACTGTTTTAAAATTTATATTCCATGAACTCCTTCACAGAGTAAAACCCATTGTCGGTGAGCAGAGCCTTAATCTTCCTCCTGAAAGCCACGCTACCAAGCCATATTATTTGTTCTGGAAGTTTGTTGAACATTCTCAACGAATTTTTTGGGACCACGAATTGTTCCTTAGATCCAGTTTGATGGTTGTGAATCTGTGTATGTTTCACAAATTCACTTCTGTTGTTGTGGACGTACAAGAGGCAGTCCAGAATGTAGCAACATGGCAGGGTGAGTATTCGATATTTGATAAAGTATGGCCTGCAGCTTGTTCTTTGATCGATTCCCGCTATCAATCTTAAGGCACACTTCTGTTTCACAAAAACTCTTAGTGCATCTCGTGACGATCCCCACAGAATTATACCGTAAACCATACGTCCATGAAACTGAGCGTGGTAGGTAAGTAAAGCTTCTTTTTCGGATAGTATCGCCTTAATTTGCCTAATTGAGAATAGTGCAGTAGAGAGCTTTTTACATAACCTATTCACATGCTGCGTCCAAGTCAGATTTCCACTAATTGTTACACAAAGCAAGGAGATGCAATCAATATTGGGTTGTCTGGTGGTGATGACCAAATTCTGTGTTTTGTCCGTATTTGCCTTCATATCATTGCTGTTGAACCATTCTATAGCCGATAGCGCTTTGTTTAGATGTTCCGGCCTTTTCCTTGAGTAGTCGGTCTGTCTTTGCCTTGTTCAAAAAGGAAGTATCATCAGCGAATAATATTTCTTCATCTGCTGCAACGTTGCACACCAAATCGTCTACGTATATTAAAAATAAAACTGGCCCAAGTACAGATCCCTGGGGGACGCCCGAAATGATTTTCTGCCTTGTGGACCTATTGCCATTCAAATAAACCAACTGTTGACGGTTTTGCAGGTATGATGTCATCAGATCCAAGGCATTTCATCTTATTCCAATGTGTGCTAACTTGGTTATCATTTTTTGGTGGTTAACGCAGTCAAAAGCTTTGCTCAAATCCAAACACGTTATATCTGCCTCCTCTGAACCATCCAATGCCTCTGTTATAAACTGTATGATATTCGCTAGTGCAGTTTTTGTGGATTTCGATCTCCGAAATCTATGTTGCTGAGCAGTCAACAGTGAATTTCCCTCTAAATATGAGACTTTTTTTGATGAGCGTCTCGAATATTTTCGAGATGACCGATAAGATGGAAATGGGTCTGTAATTTTCGAGTAATTCGTGATCGCCATTTTTGTGAACAGGAATGATTCTAGCAATTTTTAGCTCATCGGGAAAGTAATCCTGCTCAAAGCACTTGTTCATTACCTCCGACAATGGTCCCGCCAAGCAGTGGATGACTTTTTTATGCAATCCAACCGAGAATCCATAAACATCACGAATCGATTTCATTTTCAATTCATAGGTACTGCTATGAATTTCCTCAGGAGTAGTTGGTGTCAGGAAAAAGGAGTTAGAATTCTTTATAACTTTGTTTTTCATAAACCTCTCAAACATTTCTGAATTTTCTCTCGATGTTCTCAATTTTTCAGCGATAGTTACTAAGTGTGAGTTAAAGTCCTCGGCTGACATTTCTGAGATGGTAGGTTTTGTTTTTTTAGTCCTCGAATTGATAATACTCCAGATAGCTCGGTTTTTATTATCTGATTCATCCACAATCTTTGCCTTCTGCAATTTAATTGTGTTATCTACTAAATGTTTGAGATCTTGTTTTAATCTCATATACAGCTTCTTTGAGTCATCATCTCGCTTAATTTGAAAAATTGTATGTGCTGCGTCAACTTTGTTTTTCAGTGCTTTTATTTCAGGTATTTCCCAGCGACCTTGATTACGTTTGTCTCCGATTCTTACTCGTTTTTCAGGAAAACAACTGTTGAAGCTCTCCATTATGTCAGCATGTAATCTCGTATAAGAATCTCTAGCCGAGTTTTTAATTATAAAACTCCCGTCAATATTCTCTAAATTTTGTCGGAAAAGGTTTATACTGGTTTCATCCAAAACACGAATGTTTTTGGTATGAAAAGAGTCTTCCGGG
The DNA here is from genome assembly GCA_038502775.1 of Hippodamia convergens. Lineage (NCBI taxonomy): Eukaryota > Metazoa > Arthropoda > Insecta > Coleoptera > Coccinellidae > Hippodamia > Hippodamia convergens. The sequence goes on along the minus strand of JAVSIQ010000074.1, from coordinate 247,153 downwards.
CTTATTGGCCGTGGTCTATTAGGAATAATTTCACCTAACGTTTCGCCTACAACTTCGGTAGGCATCTTCAGAGGATTCTCGGTCTAAGGTTGTACCTCGAACGCTGAATTTCTGACACTGGCGCGTTCGAACCGGAAACGTCATCTGCGCGCCAGTTTATGGCGGGAAAAAGTGGCGCGTCTACGTGCGCGATGCTGATTGGCCCATCGCTCCCGCTTCGTGTCGGCTTGATCTTTGTTTTTTCTAAGGTCGGTAACCAGGCGCTATGCAAGAAAGGGGTCTCCTCTTTTCTATTTATGTTATTTTTGTGTTTATAAATTTCAATTGCTTCCATGTTCAGCCTGGGATAGTAACTTCTAATATTGGAAATAATCTCCGCTTTTGAGAAATCTATGTTGTGTCCATCTATTAGCGCATGTTCTGCTAGTGCGGATTTTTCTGTCTGATTCAGTCGACAGCACCGTTCGTGTTCCTTAATTCTTGTGTTAATACTTCGCTTTGTTGTGCCAATATAGACTTTGCCGCAGTCACAAGGTATTCTGTAAATACCAGCTTGTGAAAGTGGGTCAACTTTGTCTTTGGTTGTTTTGATCATTTGCCCAAGTTTTTGTGTCGGCTTATAAATGGTCTCGATGTTGTGCCTTTTCAGTATTTTTCCAATTCTATCTGTGACCTTGGGGATGTATGGTAAGATGGCTCTCCCGTTAGGTGTGATTTGTGATGTGTTATCATCACGGGTGGAAGTTTCACCCCAAACAGAAACGAGGAGTTATCAAAACACTCGTAGAAAGAGCCCGACGATTATGCGAGCCGGAATTTCTGGAGGATGAACTTGAACATTTACAGAATGCATTCATCGCCAATGGCTATAATACCAAAGAAATTCAGAGGGCAATAAGAACAAAAACTTCCACCCGTGATGATAACACATCACAAATCACACCTAACGGGAGAGCCATCTTACCATACATCCCCAAGGTCACAGATAGAATTGGAAAAATACTGAAAAGGCACAACATCGAGACCATTTATAAGCCGACACAAAAACTTGGGCAAATGATCAAAACAACCAAAGACAAAGTTGACCCACTTTCACAAGCTGGTATTTACAGAATACCTTGTGACTGCGGCAAAGTCTATATTGGCACAACAAAGCGAAGTATTAACACAAGAATTAAGGAACACGAACGGTGCTGTCGACTGAATCAGACAGAAAAATCCGCACTAGCAGAACATGCGCTAATAGATGGACACAACATAGATTTCTCAAAAGCGGAGATTATTTCCAATATTAGAAGTTACTATCCCAGGCTGAACATGGAAGCAATTGAAATTTATAAACACAAAAATAACATAAATAGAAAAGAGGAGACCCCTTTCTTGCATAGCGCCTGGTTACCGACCTTAGAAAAAACAAAGATCAAGCCGACACGAAGCGGGAGCGATGGGCCAATCAGCATCGCGCACGTAGACGCGCCACTTTTTCCCGCCATAAACTGGCGCGCAGATGACGTTTCCGGTTCGAACGCGCCAGTGTCAGAAATTCAGCGTTCGAGGTACAACCTTAGACCGAGAATCCTCTGAAGATGCCTACCGAAGTTGTAGGCGAAACGTTAGGTGAAATTATTCCTAATAGACCACGGCCAATAAGCCCGGAAGACTCTTTTCATACCAGTATATCCGGTCGTGAAAGCCTTAAACTATTCACGAATGTTTTTATAAACACGTCCTCTCGATGTTCCTGACCTTTCAAGATCCAGTCTCTGCGCCAGATGATCCGAAACATGATGATTCACCGTAGTTGCCTTATATCTGGTAGAATCGATATTAGTAAAAAAATTATCAATACAATGACTAGATCTCAGTGTCACCCGGGATGGCTCACCGAACACAATATATAAACCGAAGGAAGATAACAGTTACTGAATCTTTATACTCGCATTGTTCGCTACATCGAAATAAACGTTGAAATCGCCCGCTATTATGATATTAAAATGCATTTGATTTAAAATAATTTTTAATACTTTCTCTAGTTTATCCATGAATAATTCGAAATCGCCTTGTGGCGGTCTGTAGGTACACAAGTAATATGTTTTTGTTTCTTTCTCGAATTCAGCACAGATTTCGAATTGTCTTTCAACTGATAGTTCATTCACTTCGGTCACTGAAAGTCCCGTGAAGTTTTCTGTTGTCAGAATCAAGCTTCCCCCGTATCCAGAGCCTTGGCGGGCAAAAGCGGCTGCAATTTTGTAGTTAGGAATATTGATGCATGCTAACTGTTCTTCGTTCATCCAGTGTTCAGTTACGAAAGCGAGTTTATAGTCCTCCGTGTTCAACAGACAATCCATCATATCCAGTTTTTTTCTCATTGATTGTATATTAATACTCAGGAATTTGTCCAACTTGTTGTTCCTTCTGGTGCTCCTAGCACTATTGTCTTCATTTTCTTTCCCGACAAAACCTGAATCGTCTTACCAACACTTCTATGAAAGATAATTTAGATTTCTCAACGTTTTCCGCAAGGGTCCTTTTTTCGGAAAATTCAAATCGTTATAATTTCTACAAGAAATTGAAAAAGAAAACTAATAGCATATTCTTAATCTACGCCCTCGAATTAGTTCATAAACTTAATTTGGTCGTCAATCCAAAAAAAAATATTTGGCCAAAAATCGCAAATTTTTCCATACTTGGAAAAGGGCATCGAATTAATATAATCTATGTCTTTCGTCAATATAGAAAAAAAAATTGTTTTTCGGACTAGAATAATTTTCATATTCGGTATACCTTTTTTAAAATCATTCGAAGAAAAATTTTTTTTTCTTTCTATATTGACGAAACAAATACATTTTATGAATTGAATTCGAGGTCGTAGATAACGAATACGTAATTACAATTTCGATACTTCCAATATTTTGGAAAATATTCAAAAAAATTCAAAATTTTCAGGAAAAATCGGTCAACTTTGAAGAGCAGATATAAGAAAAGTATTGATGGTATAGTCTTGGACTTTTCACCATATCATAGCACGTTTCTTTGAGAATGAAATAGTGTATTTTTTACCTTCTTTCTATGAAGGATAATTAAGATTTCTCAACGTTTTCCGCAAAGGTCCTTTTTTCGGAAAATTCAAATCGTTATAATTTCTACAAAAAATTGAAAAAAATAACTAATAGCATATTCCTAATCTACGCCCTCGAATGAGTTTATAAACTTAATTTGGTCGATCAATTAAAAAAAAAATTTGCCAAAAATCGCAAATTTTGCCATACATGGAAAAGGGCATCGAATTAATATAATCAATGTCTTTCGTTAATAAAGAGGGAAAATTTTTTATTTCTTTCTATATTAACGAAATAAATAGATTATATGAATTCGAGGTCGTGGATTACGAATATGTAATTACATATGTAATTACAAACTTTGTGTTCGCATATTGCAGCAGTAAGACGTAAACTGTTGTGCTCCTCGAATTAATTCATTTTTTCGGTACTGTTCGTGCTTTGACGTGTGAGCAGGTAATGAATCCTAGATAATCTTCTGATTTCACTCACATTTTCATCCCGACTGGCCGCAATTTCTTAATTCCTCAAGGATACTTCTTCAGTTTTTTTCCTTTGTTATTGTTTATATTCGCGGATAGCCGGCGAGTGGGAAGGCGGTTCTTCAGCGCAGTGCGCCGAGCGTTACGCCAAGCATATCTGACGGTTTCTACGCGCTGTGTGCCACGGCGATCCTTGATCCATTCTATCTCCTGTCCCTTATCCGTGGCCCTCCAACGTCTGTGTAAGACTTTCTTATAGGCCCAAGAAAGTGAAGAGTCCTACTTGTATCCTCCTTTCCTACTCTCGATTGCGCTGATTCCAACATGGTTCGTTCTTGTTCCGTTTGTACCAAGACTATCTCTACCAACCATCAACATATTTCGTGCGTCAAATGTAGCAAGGATTTTCACTCAGCTTGCGTCAATCTAACAGACAGGGAGTTAAATTATTTGAAGGGAGCTGCTAATGTGTGGTGCTGTTCCGCTTGTACTACAAGCGAACGTATCTTGCGCAGTAACTCAGGGGGTGGACGCCCGATTTCACCGTCTCCATCTCGTCAACCCGCTCCACAGGTACCATCGGATGGACCTTTGACTATCCAACATTTCAACATGCTGATGGAGCGGATGATTGATTTGTCGTCGAGTGTTGGGCGGATTGAAAAACGACAGAACGACTTGTTCGAGCAGCTTTCCGCGTGTACGGAGACTCTGTCTCAGCATTCCAATACTCTGTCTGACCATGAATCGGCTCTTGCTTCTCAACGTTCCCAGATTGAGTTGATACAGAATGAGCAATTGGTATTATCGGACAAAATATTGGATATTTCGAGGGGTCTAAGTGAGGTCAAGCCTGGGTTGCTTTCCTCGACTGGTCCACAGTCACTTGTAATTCCTGAGGTTCTTGAGCGTGTTGAAAAGTCCCATAACCTTCTGGCCCTCAATGTTCCAGAGGGGACTGACACATCTAATGATGTTTCCATTGCCTCTGCTATTGTTGACTGTATATCAGAATCGGCTAGTCAAAGCCTGCTTAGCGTCGATCGCTTACCATCTAAGGACAAATCTCGACCTGCTTGGTTGAGGTTGAGATTCTCCAATCCTCGTGTTGTCTCTGGTCTGCTAAGAAACAAATCTCGTCTCTTAGCAGATAGAAATTTTCGCGATATTGTACTGCGGGACGACAAAACGAAGAGTCAGGTGGCCGAGCTTGATTCACTGCGGAGGGAGCTCAAGAGAAGACAGTCCAGTGGTGAAAAAAATATCACTATGAAATATGTGAAGGGATCTCCAACAATCGTACAGACTGCTACTGCATCCGGTTCCACTACCCTTCCTGATGATTCGGGGACTCCAGGTGTGGCCAAAAGTCTATAGTAATGTCCAGTCGCTCTCTTCAAAATTTCCTGAAATATTAACTTATGTTCAATTACATCAACCGATTCTGATATTCTTTACCGAAACTTGGCTTAAACCATCCTTACCTGACAGCGTCTTTCATATCCCCAACTACCTATACTATTTATCGGGATGATAACTTAACCGTGGGGCACTGTGGAGTATGTGTTTATGTTCGGGATACAATATCTGATCGTTTTAAAGTTGAAGCTGTTCACTACGACAGGTCGGGTATCGATAATATCTTTCTTAAAATTAACAACAGCAGATTTTCTCTTTTAACTGGATGCATTCATCGCCCTCGCCCCTGTCCGGGTGACTCTGATTTCGTGGAATTTCTCGAGAATGCTACAACCCATCACAGCAATATTTTCTTAACCGGGGACTTCAACTGTCCGGATATCGAATGGCCTCTTAAGAGTTTACCTCCTTTTGGTTCCCCCTCCTACCTCTATGCAGACCTCATAAGCAAGACCGCCTACCAACAATTAGTCGATAAACCTACTTGATTCAGATCCGGGCAGGAGCCTTCGTTACTCGATATCATCTTGGTGACTGACTCCAACCTCGTTTCCAATATTGATTACCAGCCACCATTCGGAAAATCTGACCATATTACCTTGTCAACGGAACTACAATTTCGACTTCTGTGCCCGAATTCTAAAACCACCAAGGAAATACGCACTATAGATTATAATAAAGCATCCGAACTACTCGAATCTATAGACTGGTCCCTAGTTTTCGAGGATGACAAAGATGTTGACGGAATGTGGCGTTCCTTCTTGAGGGTGATTGATGATATTATAACATCTTGCACGACCATCCGTTCAGTTAGAGTTCACACTGCAAAACCGTGGATCAATGATGATATCTTGAGGATGGCTAGGAGGAAAAAGGCCCTGTGGCAGCGATACCTTCGAACTAGATCCACTTGTGACTTCAAGAATCATCGTACATACTCTAACTGCTTTTCCGCCACATTATATCAGGCTAAGATTCAGTACGAGAAGGGGCTGGCTTCTACTGAAAACAGGAAGAGATTTTTCAAGTACCTTAAGTCATCGATGAGCGGGGGAGTTAGTTTTCCTACCGTTCGCAATCAGGCCGGCCGACTCTGTGAGAATTCTCTCGAGGCAGCAGGGGTATTTGCCGATGTCTTCTCCTCTATATTTGTTCATGAGCCTGATGGCCCCCTTCCTGAAGTTAGGTTTCCTCAAGTCACAGGAGAAATTTCCGACATCGAGATCAGCGAGGAGATTGTTAGAGGTTACCTACTTCAGCTCAAGGATACTGCTCCTGGTCCGGATGGCCTTTCTTCCAAACTTCTCCGCAGCTGAGCCCATTCCCTGGCTTTGCCCCTCTACAGAATATTCTCATGTTCCCTCAAATATTCTATTCTACCTAATGACTGGCTTACTGCATCTGTAACACCTATTTTCAACAAAGGGGACAAACTATCACCGCACAATTACAGACCTATAAGTGTACTATCCTCGGCATCGAAGGTCCTGGAAAGAATCGTGTGCGATAATATCACCCGGTTTGCTTCAGCTAATGGCATTTTTCCAGAAGAACAACATGGATTCCTGTCTGGTCGTTCTACAACAAGCAACCTCATTTTATGCATTGATGAGTGGACTAAAGCGTGGGACCAGGGAGTTCCTGTAGACGTTCTTTATCTTGATTTCTTCAGGGCCTTTGATAAGGTCCCCCATCGTCGACTACTTTCCAAGCTCTCACATCTTGGAATCAGGGGTGGCGTTCTTGCATGGATTAGAGCTTACATGTCCAACCGTACGTTTCGGGTTCGGGTCAATCGATCTTCTTCCGTTCAAGAAGTGTCTTTAACATCTGGTGTTCCACAGGGTTCCGTTCTAGGCCCTATCTTATTTTTATTATATACTTCCGACCTCCCTCGATTACTCCGCTCAGCTTGTTCTATGTTTGCAGATGATACTAAAATTTACAATTTTCCTCTATCCAACTATTATACCCTGCAAAGTGACCTGCATAAAATTGGTGTTTGGTGTGACAATTGGTTACTCCCCTTGAATGTAGATAAGTGCTGTGTACTTCATATCGGAAGGAACAACCCAAGAAAAGAATACAGCATCTGTGGTACGAGGCTAGGGAGTGTTTCAAGTCATTGTGACCTGGGTGTTACTATTACCGAAGATCTACGTTGGACTAACCACATATCTATTGTCACTGCCAGAGCTAGACAGTTGACTTATGCCATCCAGAAGTCATTTAACAGATGCGACACCGATACCTTGAAGCTTCTATACACCAGCTACGTTAGACCATCTCTTGAGTATGCTGGCCAGGTTTGGTGGCCATCCACACGTGCCGACGAACACCGTCTTGAGTCAGTGCAGCGTTGGATAACTCGTATACCTATCGGAACGACTCGTCCTTCCTACGAGGAAAGGCTCAACATCTTCCGATTGTCATCCTTTCTCTCACGACGCGAGAGAGGTGATCTGATATTTTCCTCCCGATCGCTTCGTGGTGACTTCGGTGATCGTATTCGCGGCCTATATACATTGAACAGCAACAACTTGAGAGGTCACCAGTTCAAATTGTCTAAGGAGAAGTTTGGGACCCCTCAGCGCCAAGGTTTCTTAACGAACAGAATTTTCGAGAGATGGAACCGTTTGCCGAGTACCGTAGTGGACGCTGGGACCGTCAACGGATTTAAGAATGCCCTGATTCTCTTCGTACCAAGATCCATATATATGTGAACTTCATTTTTGTATTATTCTATTTGAGTTTATAGGAATTTACCTCTACTCTAATAATTTGTTAATAATAATAATAATAATATAATAATAATAATAATTTCGAGACCTCTAATATTTTGGAAAAAATTCAAAAAATTCCAAAATTTTTCGGAAAAATCGGTCAATTTTGGGAAGCAGATATAAGGAAAGCATTGATGGCATAGTTTTGACTTTTCCACCATATCATGGAGCGTTTCTTCGGGAATAAAATGGTGTATTTACCGTTTCCTTATGAAAGATAATTCAGATTTCTCAACGTTTTCCGCAAAGGTCCTTTTTTCGGAAGATTTAAATCGTTATAATTTCTACAAAAATTAAAAAAAAATACTAATAGCATATTCTTGATCTACGCCCTCGAATTAGTTCATAAACTGAATTTAATAATAATAATAATAATTTATTTGTCAATCAAATTTACAGAGTGAAAGTGGACATTAAGAAAAAGAAAATTCTTAGCCTTTACGGAAGACACATCGAGAACATTTTTGAAACATAGATGAATTCAAAATAGTAATCATCGAAATGAATACCATTTTCAATTCCCGGGCTCAGAGTTTTTTCATCATGAGGTTGGAGAAATGATATTAGATTTTGTCACTGAGATGAGAGATATACCGGTTTCGGCTTTGTTGGGCCTCATCAGTATCCCGCACATCTCAAGACAAAATCTTCATAAAAAACTTCGAAATTTGAAGCAATTGGTTGTGAAATAATGAGTAAAATATTACAAGGTACTGAGGTGGTGACATCCAATTGCGTCAAAATGAAGTTTCACATCTCCAATCAAATGTTAAAAAGAAATCTGTACTTCCTCTTTCACTGAATGAGATGTTAGCAGTGGCTCTATTCAGGGCCCGCTTGCTACTTTCTCAAAGTGATGGAAAACGCCCAATTCTTTTTGTGACTGTGAAGCCCGATGATTTTTTAAGAAAAAGAAAATTCTTTGTCTTTACGGAGGCCACATCGAGGACATTTCTGAAACATAGATGAATTCAAAATAGTAATCATCGACATGAAAACCATTTTCAATTCCCAGGCTCAGATATCTTTCATCATGAGGTTGGAGAAATGATATTAGATTTTGCCACTGAGATGAGAGATATACCAGTTTCGGCCTTGTTGGGCCTCATCAGTATCCCGCACATCTCAGGACAAAATCTTCATAAAAAACTTCGAAATTTGAAGCAATTGGTTGTGAAGTAATGAGTAAAATATTACAAGGTACTAGGGTGGTGACATCCAATTGCGTCAAAATGAAGTTTCACATCTCCAATCAAATGTAAAAAAGAAATCTGTACTTCCTCTTTCACTGAATGAGATGTTAGCAGTGGCTCTATTCAGGGCTCGCTTGCTACTTTCTCAAAGTGATGGAAAACGCCCAATTCTTTTTGTGACTGTGAAGCCAGATGTTTTTAAAAAAAAGAAAATTCTTTGCCTTTACGGAGGCCACATCGAGAACATTTTTGAAACATAAATGAATTCAAAATAGTAATCATCGATATGAATACCATTTTCAATTCCCAGGCTCAGAGATCTTTTATCATGAGGTTGAAGAAATGATATTAGATTTTGTCACTGAGATGAGAGATATACCGGTTTCGGCCTTGTTGGGCCTCATCCGTATCCCGCACATCTCAGGACAAAATCTTCATGAAAAACTTCGAAATTTGAACATGCTGATGGAGCGGATGATTGATTTGTCGTCGAGTGTTGGGCGGATTGAAAAACGACAGAACGACTTGTTCGAGCAGCTTTCCGCGTGTACGGAGACTCTGTCTCAGCATTCCAATACTCTGTCTGACCATGAATCGGCTCTTGCTTCTCAACGTTCCCAGATTGAGTTGATACAGAATGAGCAATTGGTATTATCGGACAAAATATTGGATATTTCGAGGGGTCTAAGTGAGGTCAAGCCTGGGTTGCTTTCCTCGACTGGTCCACAGTCACTTGTAATTCCTGAGGTTCTTGAGCGTGTTGAAAAGTCCCATAACCTTCTGGCCCTCAATGTTCCAGAGGGGACTGACACATCTAATGATGTTTCCATTGCCTCTGCTATTGTTGACTGTATATCAGAATCGGCTAGTCAAAGCCTGCTTAGCGTCGATCGCTTACCATCTAAGGACAAATCTCGACCTGCTTGGTTGAGGTTGAGATTCTCCAATCCTCGTGTTGTCTCTGGTCTGCTAAGAAACAAATCTCGTCTCTTAGCAGATAGAAATTTTCGCGATATTGTACTGCGGGACGACAAAACGAAGAGTCAGGTGGCCGAGCTTGATTCACTGCGGAGGGAGCTCAAGAGAAGACAGTCCAGTGGTGAAAAAAATATCACTATGAAATATGTGAAGGGATCTCCAACAATCGTACAGACTGCTACTGCATCCGGTTCCACTACCCTTCCTGATGATTCGGGGACTCCAGGTGTGGCCAAAAGTCTATAGTAATGTCCAGTCGCTCTCTTCAAAATTTCCTGAAATATTAACTTATGTTCAATTACATCAACCGATTCTGATATTCTTTACCGAAACTTGGCTTAAACCATCCTTACCTGACAGCGTCTTTCATATCCCCAACTACCTATACTATTTATCGGGATGATAACTTAACCGTGGGGCACTGTGGAGTATGTGTTTATGTTCGGGATACAATATCTGATCGTTTTAAAGTTGAAGCTGTTCACTACGACAGGTCGGGTATCGATAATATCTTTCTTAAAATTAACAACAGCAGATTTTCTCTTTTAACTGGATGCATTCATCGCCCTCGCCCCTGTCCGGGTGACTCTGATTTCGTGGAATTTCTCGAGAATGCTACAACCCATCACAGCAATATTTTCTTAACCGGGGACTTCAACTGTCCGGATATCGAATGGCCTCTTAAGAGTTTACCTCCTTTTGGTTCCCCCTCCTACCTCTATGCAGACCTCATAAGCAAGACCGCCTACCAACAATTAGTCGATAAACCTACTTGATTCAGATCCGGGCAGGAGCCTTCGTTACTCGATATCATCTTGGTGACTGACTCCAACCTCGTTTCCAATATTGATTACCAGCCACCATTCGGAAAATCTGACCATATTACCTTGTCAACGGAACTACAATTTCGACTTCTGTGCCCGAATTCTAAAACCACCAAGGAAATACGCACTATAGATTATAATAAAGCATCCGAACTACTCGAATCTATAGACTGGTCCCTAGTTTTCGAGGATGACAAAGATGTTGACGGAATGTGGCGTTCCTTCTTGAGGGTGATTGATGATATTATAACATCTTGCACGACCATCCGTTCAGTTAGAGTTCACACTGCAAAACCGTGGATCAATGATGATATCTTGAGGATGGCTAGGAGGAAAAAGGCCCTGTGGCAGCGATACCTTCGAACTAGATCCACTTGTGACTTCAAGAATCATCGTACATACTCTAACTGCTTTTCCGCCACATTATATCAGGCTAAGATTCAGTACGAGAAGGGGCTGGCTTCTACTGAAAACAGGAAGAGATTTTTCAAGTACCTTAAGTCATCGATGAGCGGGGGAGTTAGTTTTCCTACCGTTCGCAATCAGGCCGGCCGACTCTGTGAGAATTCTCTCGAGGCAGCAGGGGTATTTGCCGATGTCTTCTCCTCTATATTTGTTCATGAGCCTGATGGCCCCCTTCCTGAAGTTAGGTTTCCTCAAGTCACAGGAGAAATTTCCGACATCGAGATCAGCGAGGAGATTGTTAGAGGTTACCTACTTCAGCTCAAGGATACTGCTCCTGGTCCGGATGGCCTTTCTTCCAAACTTCTCCGCAGCTGAGCCCATTCCCTGGCTTTGCCCCTCTACAGAATATTCTCATGTTCCCTCAAATATTCTATTCTACCTAATGACTGGCTTACTGCATCTGTAACACCTATTTTCAACAAAGGGGACAAACTATCACCGCACAATTACAGACCTATAAGTGTACTATCCTCGGCATCGAAGGTCCTGGAAAGAATCGTGTGCGATAATATCACCCGGTTTGCTTCAGCTAATGGCATTTTTCCAGAAGAACAACATGGATTCCTGTCTGGTCGTTCTACAACAAGCAACCTCATTTTATGCATTGATGAGTGGACTAAAGCGTGGGACCAGGGAGTTCCTGTAGACGTTCTTTATCTTGATTTCTTCAGGGCCTTTGATAAGGTCCCCCATCGTCGACTACTTTCCAAGCTCTCACATCTTGGAATCAGGGGTGGCGTTCTTGCATGGATTAGAGCTTACATGTCCAACCGTACGTTTCGGGTTCGGGTCAATCGATCTTCTTCCGTTCAAGAAGTGTCTTTAACATCTGGTGTTCCACAGGGTTCCGTTCTAGGCCCTATCTTATTTTTATTATATACTTCCGACCTCCCTCGATTACTCCGCTCAGCTTGTTCTATGTTTGCAGATGATACTAAAATTTACAATTTTCCTCTATCCAACTATTATACCCTGCAAAGTGACCTGCATAAAATTGGTGTTTGGTGTGACAATTGGTTACTCCCCTTGAATGTAGATAAGTGCTGTGTACTTCATATCGGAAGGAACAACCCAAGAAAAGAATACAGCATCTGTGGTACGAGGCTAGGGAGTGTTTCAAGTCATTGTGACCTGGGTGTTACTATTACCGAAGATCTACGTTGGACTAACCACATATCTATTGTCACTGCCAGAGCTAGACAGTTGACTTATGCCATCCAGAAGTCATTTAACAGATGCGACACCGATACCTTGAAGCTTCTATACACCAGCTACGTTAGACCATCTCTTGAGTATGCTGGCCAGGTTTGGTGGCCATCCACACGTGCCGACGAACACCGTCTTGAGTCAGTGCAGCGTTGGATAACTCGTATACCTATCGGAACGACTCGTCCTTCCTACGAGGAAAGGCTCAACATCTTCCGATTGTCATCCTTTCTCTCACGACGCGAGAGAGGTGATCTGATATTTTCCTCCCGATCGCTTCGTGGTGACTTCGGTGATCGTATTCGCGGCCTATATACATTGAACAGCAACAACTTGAGAGGTCACCAGTTCAAATTGTCTAAGGAGAAGTTTGGGACCCCTCAGCGCCAAGGTTTCTTAACGAACAGAATTTTCGAGAGATGGAACCGTTTGCCGAGTACCGTAGTGGACGCTGGGACCGTCAACGGATTTAAGAATGCCCTGATTCTCTTCGTACCAAGATCCATATATATGTGAACTTCATTTTTGTATTATTCTATTTGAGTTTATAGGAATTTACCTCTACTCTAATAATTTGTTAATAATAATAATAATAATAATAATAATTTCGAGACCTCTAATATTTTGGAAAAAATTCAAAAAATTCCAAAATTTTTCGGAAAAATCGGTCAATTTTGGGAAGCAGATATAAGGAAAGCATTGATGGCATAGTTTTGACTTTTCCACCATATCATGGAGCGTTTCTTCGGGAATAAAATGGTGTATTTACCGTTTCCTTATGAAAGATAATTCAGATTTCTCAACGTTTTCCGCAAAGGTCCTTTTTTCGGAAGATTTAAATCGTTATAATTTCTACAAAAATTAAAAAAAAATACTAATAGCATATTCTTGATCTACGCCCTCGAATTAGTTCATAAACTGAATTTAATAATAATAATAATAATTTATTTGTCAATCAAATTTACAGAGTGAAAGTGGACATTAAGAAAAAGAAAATTCTTAGCCTTTACGGAAGACACATCGAGAACATTTTTGAAACATAGATGAATTCAAAATAGTAATCATCGAAATGAATACCATTTTCAATTCCCGGGCTCAGAGTTTTTTCATCATGAGGTTGGAGAAATGATATTAGATTTTGTCACTGAGATGAGAGATATACCGGTTTCGGCTTTGTTGGGCCTCATCAGTATCCCGCACATCTCAAGACAAAATCTTCATAAAAAACTTCGAAATTTGAAGCAATTGGTTGTGAAATAATGAGTAAAATATTACAAGGTACTGAGGTGGTGACATCCAATTGCGTCAAAATGAAGTTTCACATCTCCAATCAAATGTTAAAAAGAAATCTGTACTTCCTCTTTCACTGAATGAGATGTTAGCAGTGGCTCTATTCAGGGCCCGCTTGCTACTTTCTCAAAGTGATGGAAAACGCCCAATTCTTTTTGTGACTGTGAAGCCCGATGATTTTTTAAGAAAAAGAAAATTCTTTGTCTTTACGGAGGCCACATCGAGGACATTTCTGAAACATAGATGAATTCAAAATAGTAATCATCGACATGAAAACCATTTTCAATTCCCAGGCTCAGATATCTTTCATCATGAGGTTGGAGAAATGATATTAGATTTTGCCACTGAGATGAGAGATATACCAGTTTTGGCCTTGTTGGGCCTCATCAGTATCCCGCACATCTCAGGACAAAATCTTCATAAAAAACTTCGAAATTTGAAGCAATTGGTTGTGAAGTAATGAGTAAAATATTACAAGGTACTAGGGTGGTGACATCCAATTGCGTCAAAATGAAGTTTCACATCTCCAATCAAATGTAAAAAAGAAATCTGTACTTCCTCTTTCACTGAATGAGATGTTAGCAGTGGCTCTATTCAGAGCTCGCTTGCTACTTTCTCAAAGTGATGGAAAACGCCCAATTCTTTTTGTGACTGTGAAGCCAGATGTTTTTTTAAAAAAAAGAAAATTCTTTGCCTTTACGGAGGCCACATCGAGAACATTTTTGAAACATAAATGAATTCAAAATAGTAATCATCGATATGAATACCATTTTCAATTCCCAGGCTCAGAGATCTTTTATCATGAGGTTGAAGAAATGATATTAGATTTTGTCACTGAGATGAGAGATATACCGGTTTCGGCCTTGTTGGGCCTCATCCGTATCCCGCACATCTCAGGACAAAATCTTCATGAAAAACTTCGAAATTTGAAGCAATTGGTTGTGAAGTAATGAGTAAAATATTACAAGGTACTAAGGTGGTGACATCCAATTGCGTCAGAATGAAGTTTCACATCTCCAATCAAATGTAAAAAATAAATCTGTACTTCCTCTTTCACTGAATGAGATGTTAGCAGTGGCTCTATTCAGGGCCCGCTTGCTACTTTCTCAAAGTGATGGAAAACGACCAATTCTTTTTGTGACTGTGAAGCCAGATGTTTTTTTAAGAAAAAGAAAATTCTTTGGTTTTTTTAAGAAAAAGAAAATTCTTTGCCTTTACGGAGGCCACATCGAGAACATTTTTGAAACATAGATGAATTCAAAATAGTTATCATCGAAATTAATACCATTTTCAATTCCCAGGCTCAGAGATCTTTCATCATGAGGTTCGAGAAATGATAACAGATTTTGTCACTGAGATGAGAGATATACCGGTTTCGGCCTTGTTGGGCCTCATCAGTATCCCGCACATCTCAGGACAAAATCTATGCATGTAGACTATGCCTGCAGGCCGTCGCCTCAATAGTAGAACGTAGGACCAATATCGCAGAGCAACATACACTATCAGTTAACCGCCTGCAGGCGGACGTACAAAACTGCAGATTCTGGCCTGATGGTGGTACACACTATGTGTCCAGTGCCTGCAGGCGGAATGCCGATGGCAAAATGAGACTGCAGTTGAGTTTCAGTTATCTCACACAGTTCTGTCCACCTTGCTTCGTCCGAAACGCTGTGCTATTTACCTTCTTTGAATTTTTGGAGGTGGTTTTAGGTGGAAGAGTGCCTCCAAGATAGAGACACAATATGACATTGCTCCGCGAATTTGAAAATGAGTGAAGAAGATTTCCGAAAACTCGTAGATTTGGTATCATCGGTAGAGTGGCACCCATTTAAGCCAAGCAATCAGTGCTGAACAAAGGTTGACTGCGTCATCTCCCGATGATCCCGACTTACTGTTTCTTACTTTTTTTGGTTCTTTTCGGAAATCACATAAAAAAATTTTGTGTTCACCGTATCGACTTTAGCTAATGGCACAGTCTTCTTATGAAATTCTAATAGCACGATCCTCGCCTGTAGACTGCCCACAGACCTTCAGTCCGTGCCAACTGCAGTCCGAGATCTTAAGATTAACTGATCAATGTGTGGGCGATCCAGATCGTGGGCCTTACGATTAACTTTAGTTAAACTGATAGTGGATGGGCCCATTACTGTCCAGCTCTATCCGTCAGTCCAATCTCGCACTACCACTGCAGGAATGAAAATGGCCTGTCGAAATACTGACGACAACAACAGAATCGGAGATAAGACGATCACGAGCCTGCAGGCCAACTGACAGTGTGTGGCGGAGGGCACCTCAGATCACCGTCCGACAGATCTGTGCCGGTCGGCGATCTCTCTTCCGAACCTCGCCTGTAGAGTGCCCACAGACCTTCAGTCCGCGCCAACTGCAGTCCGAGATCTTAAGATTAACTGATCAATGTGTGGGCGATCCAGATCGTGGGCCTTACGATTAACTTCAGTTAAACTGATAGTGGATGGGACCCATAAGACTTAATGGTCACTTTTACAAGTTCGACAAACACTTCCGAAATGGGATCAATACAAAAATTCATTTATGTTGTAAATTGTCTTTTCTAAAAGGAGTTCTTTAACTTTTCTATGGAACCCAACCGCACTCAACTTCTTCAGGCTCTTGTAGAGCTTCGAGCAAGTATAATTTAAGCCCTGTTGCGTTTTATTCAGCCTGGCATATGGAAGGGTGAAGTTCGCTTTCTCACGTGTGTCATAGCCGCAGTGACGGGCCCAAGGGGGGGGAAGGGAGAGGGGATCACCCCCCCCCAATGTTGAACGAAGTTGACAAATTTTCAAAGCAGTTGGAAGATTTTCAGGGGAGTTGGAAAAATTTCAAAGCAGTTGGTAAAAATTTCAGAAGGGTTGTAAAAATTCCAAAGTAGTTGGCAAAATTTCAAAGCAATAGGAAAAAAATCCAAAACAGTTGGAAAAAGTTCTTTTTTAATTGATCGACCAAATTAAGATTATAAACTATCTCGAGGGAGTAGATTAAGAATATGCTATTAGTTTTTTTTCAATATCTTGTAGAAATTATAACGATTTGAATTTTCTGAAAAAAGGACCTTTGCGGAAAACGTTGAGAAATCTAAATTATCCTTCATAGAAAAAAAGGTAAATACACCATTTCATTCTCGAAGAAACGTACTATAATATGATGAAAAATCCAACACTATGTCATCCATACTTTTCTTATATCTGCTCTTCAAAGTTGACCGATTTTTCCTGAAAATTTTGAAATTTTTTGAATATTTTCTAAAATATTGGAGGTATCGAAATTGTAGTTACATGTTCGTAATCTACGACTTCGAATTCATATTGTTACGGTTTGAAAAATTATTGAATATAGAAATCATCATTTCTATTATTTAATGGGTCACCCCCATATAACTCGTCACTTTTTCAATTCAAAGAGCGCGACGGACGAAAGGTATCAGGCGCACGGAGCCGATCGAGAGAAATTTCAGGATTTGATTTTTCCGGCCGACATCGAGAGAACGGAGTTATAGATACGTATGAGTAGACGTTTGAATTTGACTTTCTTCTTAGTTGGATGAATGATAATTGAATTCATATCCATTTATTGGGATTCAAATAAACATACTACAGAGAAGCTTATCACTGTTATAGTGATTCAACTGCATTAGTCAGGATAATTTCTCAAATATATAACTTCAACAAAAGAGCCACACAACATCTAAGGTATGCGATCGATGTGTTGATATTCTTTTATCTTATGAGCTGTTTCATTCCTCATTTAGGCTCTTTGGATTAAGAAGTACTCTCAAACCTCCTGGGTGTACCAATAATTACCATCTTGTCGTCACAGTGTCAGTAGGATAAGTACCAGACAATTTTAATTTCTTGTCAAAGACAATTTGTGGACGATTGATTAAAGAAAACCATATCAGTAGACTAGTTGCTTGTATGAGAATAATAGTTTTTTTCTTCGCAAATAAATTGTTGTACATTAAATTGTTCTGCGAAGCATCTGACAGTTTTCTCCTTCCTTCTAATTTTCGATGTCAAACTGAGTAACAACCTCGCTCGAATTGTAGAACAAAGAACCACACCCTCCGACTGACCTAGGTTATTAACTTACTTTTTTGACTGCTCAGTATAAATTTTGTAAACCTTTACTTCACCGAGAGCAGATTTCAAAGTGTTACAAATGGCGCACAACTAAATTATTCAAGTTGTTATTGGTGAAATTGTGAATATAATGCATTGTTAATATTTTGTAAAAAAATCGAACACAAATTGTCTATAAAATAAAGGTACATTTCGATAATTCGCCCCGGTAAGATCATATTCCGCAGATGATAATTTTTTATGTTCGTTAACATATTTGTTTTCAAACACAGGCACAGATAAGCGTAAAGGAACGATTCCACCAAAATCGTGTGCGGCACAATTGTTCACGAACATTTTGTGCAGTACTTCAGCTGTGCGCGCACAAGCTGTTAACATATTTAGCGACCGTTTCCACCGACAGAGCTGTGCGTAACTTTTGTACGCGCACAGTGCAGCACACAGTGTGCACGAACAGGATCTCACTGTTCTCTCGCAGTGTTTCGCTTTCCTTCAACCGTTGAATATGGAGGATCAAGAAAACGTGGTGCTTTGTGCTGCAGCGTGTGTACACTTTGCATGGAAAAAAAAATAAGAAAGAAACATAGATGTTTCCTTTTTGCAACATCGTAATGAAGAGATGAATCGATTTGTGGAATGATGATGAAAATAAACCCATTGAGTGAATTTTAAAATTTCACTAGAATATCGTGCGAACAGTTTGAGTTCCTGATTAATGCTTTTAGTCCTTTGATTGCTAAACGGGATACAAACTACTTTCTCTCCTATACTGAGCCAAAATAATCTTCTACTTCCGCAAAATCTCTGTCGAGTCACAATTGATTAAATTTTTTCGCTAACTCCTCAGTTGCGTCGTATTTTTTATTTCTGTTCTTGTAATCTCCGTGATTACATCCCACAGAACGGTATAAAGTTCAAATTCTTCGATAAATTCGATTATTTTCCAGTTATTCCACTCCATGTTAGCGCGAACAAATAGATGTTTTCGCTACCGTAGCGGAATCAAGAATGAGTTCGCAAAAACATGTGTGTGTGCGTCGACCCGAGTCCACCGGTAGAAACCGTGCGCGCACAAAAGTATGCAACTGTACTCGCGAACTTTTCAACAGAGTTCGCGCACTTTTGTTGCTGTTAGCTTGGACGAGTCCATCGCAACGAACATTTGTGCGGCACACTGTGCGCAACAGTGCCGCACAGTGCAGCTATCCGGTGGAATCCCTCCTTAAAGAATTCACGTTTACTTTTGTGTGTGATTTTGCTTGAATATTATTCATTCTATATTGACATTTGCTGGTTGGAAAAAGTTTTTAACGATCCATAAGTATTATATAGAAATGGCTTCACCAAATATTTGGAAAAATGAAATTAATCGTCTCAATCAGGAAGATTTAATATATGAAATGCTTAGTAGGGGTTTGCAATCCGGGAGCGTCGAATCTAATAGAAAATCACTTAGAAATATTTTAAAATTGGAAAATAAAGGTGATTGGTCACAGATATCTTATCCCATTAAATTTGAGGATGATATCACACAAATGAATAAAAACAATTCAGAATTAAAGAAATTTGTTTCTGAATTTGATGGAAACACGAAGTCATCTCATTTTGCTCGTTTGACACCATTATCAACTCATAATATGAGAAGAATTCAACACAGCGATCCAGGTACAGATGATACGAACGTTTCTTTAAAGAATACTGCACTTTTAGAATTACATAATATCAAAACGGACTGCGAAAAATTAGTTAAAAAATTCAATCGTCCATCCAATGATTCATCATTAAACTTTGTCGAACCTATAACAAATTCCTCACTCAATAATTCTGATACCGGTTCGGAAGGAGATGATATTTTTCAATCAACTCCAGTACCTCAACAGTTCTCACCTAAGTCAATACCTGTCTTAAAGTGGGATCTGAAATTTTCGGGCGATGATAGTATGTCATTGAGTGCATTCTTGCAGAGAGTTGAAGAATTGAGAAAAGCACGTAACGTAAGTATAGATGAAGTATTCAGGGCAGGATCTGATTTATTTTGTGGCAAAGCTCTCACTTGGTTCAGAGAAAATATAAAACATGCTTCTGATTGGCCTTCATTGGTTAAATTATTACGCGAAGAATTTCAGCCAGCGGACTATGACGAAAGATTATATGACGAAATTAAATCTCGAACTCAGGGTAGTAGCGAAAGTATAGGCATTTATATAGCGATCATGGATAATTTATTTAGCAGACTTCCAGTTACAATTCCAGAGAATAAACAATTGAAGATATTAACTTGAAACATTTCTCCTTTTTATCAAAAACAACTAGGTTTGGTAGATATTCAAACAAAATCCGAATTAATAAGACTATGTAGATTGCTAGAAACAAAAAAATCACAACTAGAACTATTTCACGCTCCTCGATCAAATTCAAAACTATTAGAGCCAGACTTAGCGTATATCGATTCATCACCAAGTACAAGTAAATCTCACGAAGGAACTAACTGCGATATAATATGTTATTTTTGCAATCAACAAGGACACAAGAGAAACAATTGTCATAAATTTCAAAGTATTAAAAATGAAAGTTTGAGGTATTTCAAATGCTGAAAAATAGGATTCACTGTGAAGACTTGTCCTACTTGTGGTAAATGCAATACAAAAAACTTGAATGCACAGCATTAGATCGAGGGAAGTCTGTTAATATCGAAAACTCCTCGATATGCCGTTTTACGGAGTTGAACAACGACAATTTACGATTGCACTTGGATTTCGTGCTGACCAACGTCGTGGGCGATGAAAGAGCTTACCTTAATGTTAAAATTTTGGGAAAAGATGTACAGGGGTTACTCGATTCAGGCGCATCAAGGACTATTCTTGGACAGAAGGGTTGGGACTTGTTAGAATCAATGAATTTCACTTTGGATACTAGTCTGAATCAGAATGTCACAGTAGCTGTTGAAATCAAAAGATAAAATCTTAGGACTTTTTGTTCTCGGATAGGTAATTTTCGGGTGGGTGAAATAAGAGAAGCACTTTAAAACAGTCTAGATATTTATTTCACAAAAACAGTTCAACATCTATTTCACAAAAGTACTTACTCGTGTACGTTCACCACAGTAGAATAACAAGAAGAGTCTTTTTCGTCCGTCTCCGCTCCTTTTACGTCTTTATCCCCACTCTTTTTTATCCCTTCTCAAAATCGGTAATTTCCGAACCCACTGTAACTTTACAGTTCGCAAAGTTGCCGATAGGGGCGGCGTTGCCAGATTTAACATCCTCCCCACACGCGAAAAGAGTGAGGACATCTCAACTTTGCGAGATACGGACATTTGCCAAAATTCAAAAACAATTCCTACACACACGAATAAGTACAAACATAATATAACAACACAATAACAAAAAATCAATCAACAGAATACAAAAAAAACAGCAATAAAAATAAATGAGCTCCACAAGTCTAAGCGTCTAGGTTTTTTCGAAATACGCCCGCTTCTAGTTCGCATCATTTCAATATGTTCGCCTCCATTGTCGTCATCTCTTTCGACATTTTCAAATTCGCGTCTCACGTTCTTTTTAACTGAGACAGGCGCGTTCGCCAGATTATTTTCGTCCCCAAACGACGAATTCAATTCCAGATGATACAGACGTTGAACAGGACGTGTTATTTCCCCTGACGCTGTGGTCAGTTTTGCCACACGCACATTACCGTCTGATCCCACTATCAACTTCTTTACCCGGGCTAATGGCCAATCAATACGCCTGGAATTATCACTCCCTATCAGAACAACGTCTCCAACCCGTATTTCCTTATCGACGCTTTTCTTACGTTTGGGGTAGCTTAAGGCTCCCAAATATTCATTACGGAACCTTTGACGCAAGTCCTGCTTTAACTTCTGCCTGTACGCAAAACGCTTGCTCATAATGACCTCTTCAACCCTATCTAGGTCTGGAACACCGGTCCCCTTCACTTCTTGTAAAAACATAGAAGGAGACAATGGCACAATCTCTTCGTTTCTTTCCGAAAGGTAAGTGATAGGCCGGGAATTAATGATAGCTTCGCAGTCTATCAATGTTGTCAGCATTTCCTCATAATTTAGACACGTTTTTCTAAGTGTCCGTCTTAGCAGTCTTTTGAGAACACCAATTAACCTTTCCCAGAATCCTCCCCACCACGGTGCCGAAGGTGGATTGAACTTCCACTCAATTTGTTCGATTGCAAGAGTTTTCGCGATTGACTCGTAGTCCAAAGTATTCAATTTATTACTTAATCCAACGAAATTCGTCCCGTTATCGCTATAAATCACGCTCGGTCTACCTCGCCTAGCGATATGTCTGCGTAACGCCATCAAAAATGAAGGTACATTCAGTGAATTTACCAGTTCCAAATGAACCGCTCTGTACACAGCACATGTGAAAATACAAATCCATGCTTTCTTTCCACCTCTAAGGAAAATTGGACCCGCGAAATCCACGCCTACTACCTCAAATACCAACGCTTCCCTCACTCTATTGAGTGGTAACGGCGGAGTATTCGTATCAATTGGTTTAGCGTCGTGTCTCCGACAATCTACACATTTATGTACGACGGACCTAACAACTTTTCGGCCTTTAATTACCCAAAATTTTTCGCGGAGCACAGCTAACGTTATTGCAACTCCCGCATGCTTGAGCTCTATATGCTTCTCTCTTATCAAACATTCTACAAGATGATCTTTTTCAGGAAGAATAATAGGATAACGAAAATCAAAATTATCCTCACGATATGAAATTTTGGATTTTGTTCTGATAATACCGTTATCATCCATGAAGGGCAGGAGTTCTTGTATTTTCTCATCGGATACGCCATCGAATTTTTCTGATTGGATCATTTTGAAAAGACAGTTTTCTGCCTCACGACACTCGCTCGCCGTCAAAAAATTTTCCCTTCTACGCGAAACGGAATTTCTACAGTTAAATACAAATCTTCTGATCCAACCCATTATTTTGATCGCTTTCGAGAAACTAGAAAATCTACAGAAAACGTTCTTTTCATCACTACTTGTTAAACTGATTAAGATAGTGTCCTGCCTTCTAGTCTTTTTCAATTCCGACAGCACTTCTGTTTCGTTCACGTATTGTTCGAGAGAATTGGGCCAACTTTCTTCATTCCCCTTGAGCCAATTCGGACCCTCCCACCACCGAGATTCTAATAATTGATCAACAGTACATCCGCGGGAAGGCAAGTCGGCTGGATTCATATTGCCCGGAATATGTCGCCACTGTTTCACTTCCGAAATATCACGGATCTCTTTGACACGATTCGCGACAAAAATGCTCCAATTATCCTCCCTGTTGATCCACGTGATTACCGTTGAGGAGTCCGACCAGTAAAATACTTTGACTCTTTTGAAATCCATCGCGTTAAGAACATGTCTAGTAAGTCTCGCACCTATCGTTGCCGCTAATAATTCTAGTCGCGGTGTGCTTATAGTTTTACTCTTGTCGCTTTTTTCGGGAGGAGTTACTTTGGTCTTTGCTTGTACAAAATGAAGCCGTACGTCCGAACCCCTTTGAATCCGCAAAAAAATTACCGCAGCATAAGCTAATTTACTGGCATCTACAAAAGCGTGTAAACTAACTTCCGCGTCTGTTTCCGTTGGATTGACGCCTAACATACAACGTGGTATCTTTACTTCCGACAATTTTGTAAGATCCTTGATCCAAACCAAAAAACGTTTCTTAATGCTCTCGTTAACTTCCTCATCCCAACCAATTTTTGATGCCCACGTTTCCTGCGACAAAATTTTGGGACCGAGTGATATTGGGCACACAAAACCTAGCGGATCGAAAACGCGATGCGCTACCGATAAAAGAACTCTTTTAGTTATCCCATCAACAGTTATTTTCTCCAAATTCGAAACATTAAGAGCTAGCGTATCGTTTTCTTTGTCCCATTTCAAACCAAGTACCCCGCAAACGTTATTCAACCCGTCACGTGTATGTTCCCATCCGCGTAAATCGAAAAAACCTGTCTGCATTACAGTTTTTGCTTTATTTTCAAAATTTACCAATTGTGCGAAGCTATCAACACTCGTTACGCAATTATCCACATAGAAACTACGCTTTAGCTTTGAGATGTAAAAGTATTCAGATTCAAAAGTGTTGCTTTCACTTTTAAACAATTTCAAATAATTTTCTAAATGTAAACTGATAGTCGCACCTAACATAAATGGGCTACTACAAACTCCAAAAACTACTCGACAATGTCTGAACATGATCACATTACCTTGTGCGTCATACCAAAGAAATCTCAAAAAATCTCTATCTGCCTGATTCACACTTATCTGTAGAAAGGCCTTTTTAATATCAGAAATCACCCCAATCTTGCCTTCTCTGAACCTCAATAAAATGTCCACCACTTCTTCGATCAAGTTAGGCCCTTTTTCTAAGCAGCTATTCAGGGAAGGACTACCTGCGGACGCGTCGAATATGGGCCTCGTCTTTGTTGTGGATTCTTCCTTGAAAACCGGGCGATGCGGCAAATAAACACCCCAGGTATCATACTCTTGGGCTGGTACCTGCTCTATTATTCCTTCTTGGCGCCATTCTCGGAGTATCCCATCGTATTCCTGGAACTTCTGTGTTTCTTGCAGCTTATCGGACATTCTTTTCAATCTCTGCAAGGCCATGTGCTTGTTATCTTCGAGCTCAGGATGACTATCTAACCAGGGCAATTTCACCTCGTAGCGCCCTTCCGGGTTTTTCACAATACCCCGTTTGAAAGACTGCTCAACTTCAATGTCGTGTTCCCTGCGTGATTTATGGTCTATAGGATCGTTTATTCCTATGACATCTAATGACCATAAATCCTTTATATCAACATCCTGCGTCAACATGGAGATGGCTACAACGGCTAGGTTTGCTTCATTCTTGATGATCTTCTTCTTCTTTGAAGGCACTTTTCCCATCAACGTCCATCCAAGATAGGTTTCGATAGCAGTTAATCCATTCTCTAGTTGGTGCACTCGTCCCGTCAGCAATTTTCCTGCTATATCGGCGCCAATGAGAATGGATACGAACTCTTGTTTACTATCGACGTCGCTTATCGTGATGTCTGCGTCGCGATCTTTCAGCTCTTTCAACCACGCACCTCTTTGCACACTTGGTACGTTAGAGCAAATTATTTGTTCTCCGAGCGCTTCAAAGTTGCACCAATAAGTCCCATCTAGATTCCCGACACGAACGTTGAATTTTGGGTGCGTCGCGACATCGGATTTACTCCCACCGAACAGTAAATGCACCATATCTTGCTGCCCTCGCGGCTTGTAGTCCAAATCTTCAGCCAGTTCATTCAAGACATAAGAGTTTTGCGACCCTGTGTCGATCAACGCACGAACGACCACATCTTTCGCGTCATTTCGCACCCGCACTCTCAGAGACTGCATGAACGTCGCGGGGATCTCAGCTGATGAAGCTAAAGCGCATTCTTCCGGGATATTAACCGCACTTACGGAGCTTTCCGAACTAGATCGCGAACTAGTTCGACTTTTCTGTCCAGAGCACATTATGTCCACGTGTCTTTTACCGCACTTTAAGCATTTTACATTTTTCTTACAATGCCTCTTCAAATGTCCGCTTTGCAAGCAACCGAAACAAACTCGTTTTGCTTTTGCCACCTCTTGCTTTTCCGCTAATGACATTTTCTTAGCTCTGAAACACCGCTCACTGTTGTGGTTAGTCTTGTCACAAAAAACGCAAGTGTCCTTTTTCACTACCGACGCAAGCAGATTCCGCGCACTCGGAAAGTTCTTTTCTGCTTTTGGCTCACGTTCCGGCCTTGGTTCCGACTTACCGCCTATGTCGAATCCCTTTACCGCCATAGATATCCGCAACTCGTTTTGGACCTCAGATTCCAAAAAACGGATAAGTCCATCTAGTCGCGTTTTCGACACATCCGACGCTTTTCCTACGTTACCGTTTTCTGCGGAATTGCTAGACCACTGCCACACGCGCAATAAGTCTTCTGGTAACGAGGATTCAACTAACGGATAAAGCATCGCCGCGCACTTATCCGTGGTTACGCCGAGAGTTTCTAATGCCCGAATGTATGACTCGATTCGGTCATAGAGGGAGGCGAGGACGACTTTTCTCTTCAAAACGGCGTTTTCTAACACCAATTGCAGAAGTTCCCTCACATAAACTTCTATTTGTAGGTCTTCGCGCCCGAAACGTTTCTGCAGACCTTCGATTGCCTTTTTGTAGTTTTCGCCGACCGGAGGGTAACTATTCACCAATTCAGCTGCTCTGGATCCCGGCACCATTGACTGCATCAAATACTGGAACTTGTCCTCATCACGAAGTCCAGCGTCCTCGTGGATCTTGCTGAAGAGACTCCAGAATTTCAACCAGCCCCGAATATCCCCGCTGAATTTGGCAAGCTCCACTTTCGGAAGATTGCACCTCGCTCTGGACATAGAATTTTCGCTGCTGCGTACGCTTTGGGCCTTTTCTTCAATAGGAGCCATCCTGACCTCATACTGGCATTTCGCCGCTATGAATTGGCTTTCATACGCATCGTTGTCCTCGGCGGTCTTCATTAGGGCGTCCTCGTCGATGTCTTCCCCCGCGAACATTTCTTCCAGAATCGCCTTAGAAACCTCTTCTAATTCGTGGTATTTTACCACCAGCAATTCAAAAGCTGCTTTGATACCTACAGTATTCAAACTTCCTTCATCCAACAAGGTGTTCAAGGATCTGAGGGCCTTGGTGAAAGAAATGCGGCGGATCGTCCTGTTCTTAGCATTCATCTTCACGGCACGAATATTTTACCCAACACGAAAATAATTTACCTCTAAATTCCGATACAAAATCACGAAGTCCTGTCACGGTCGCCAGTTGTTGAAATCAAAAGATAAAATCTTAGGACTTTTTGTTCTCGGATAGGTAATTTTCGGGTGGGTGAAATAAGAGAAGCACTTTAAAACAGTCTAGATATTTTATTCACAAAAACAGTTCAACATCTATTTCACAAAAGTACTTACTCGTGTACGTTCACCACAGTAGAATAACAAGAAGAGTCTTTTTCGTCCGTCTCCGCTCCTTTTACGTCTTTATCCCCACTCTTTTTTATCCCTTCTCAAAATCGGTAATTTCTGAACCCACTGTAACTTTACAGTTCGCAAAGTTGCCGATAGGGGCGGCGTTGCCAGATTTAACAGTAGCAAATGGTCAGCATTGTCGAATTTTGGGTACAGTTAATATTCCTTTTGACCTTAGAGGAAAAATTAAGGTAATAAAAGCTTTGATAGTACCGGTACTTCCACATGTACTCATTTTGGGCTCAGATTTTCGGAAATCGTTTGGTATAGTTCCAGATTTAAGACATGGAAAATGGTCATTTTCTGAAGGCAAAGCAATCGAAATAACATCCATTTCAGATCAAAATGAGTTGAATTCAGAACAATTTTGTAGGTTAAGTTCATTATTAGAAATAGTCTTTAAAATCATGCCATCTGGTGTCGGTTGTACAAACGCGATGGAGCATAAGATGATTACTAATTCGGAACCCATAAAACAAAGGTACTATCCAAATTCCCCAGCGATGCAAAAACAAGTAGACATAGAGGTAAATAAGATGCTTGAAGACGATATTATTGAACCCTCCTCGTCTCCATGGTCCTCTCCCATCATTTTGGTTAGAAAAAAGGACAACAGCTATAGATTTTGCGTGGACTGTAGACAAGTCAACAAAGTTACGGTCCGCGATGCATACCCGCTTTCTTTTGTCAATAGTATTCTGGATAAATTAAGACAAGCTAAATTTTTATCATCTCTTGATATAAAATCGGCATTTTGGCAAATACCTCCCTCAACAGAATCCCGTCCAATTACAGCATTTGTTGTACCAAATAGGGGCCTATTTCAGTTCAAGAGACTTCCATTTGGCCTTCATAATTCGAGTGCAACATGGCAAAGATTAATAGATTCATTAATAGATTTAGAAGATTAATTAAGGCAAATTTAACTGTAAGTCGAGAAAAATGTAGTTTTTGTAAACCACAGTTGAAGTACCTTGGATATATCGTGAATAAAAATGGATTACACGTAGATCCCGAAAAAGTCAATGCCATTTTAAATTTACCCCCACCCAGGAATATTCGCGAGACTCGTAAAATAATAGGTATGTCTTCATGGTATCGTCGTTTCGTACCAGAATTTAGTTCAATAATGTCACCTATTACGTCCCTGTTGAAAGTAAAGAAAGGTTCTAAAACAAAATTCATTTGGACCGACGAATGTGAATTGGCGTTCGCGAAAATTAAAGAACTTCTCATTTCAGCACCAGTGCTTACTGGTCCAGATTACGAGAGAACATTTATTGTTGCAACCGATGCTTCAAATTACGGTTTAGGCGCTACTCTAAGTCAAAAATTCGATGATGGAGAACATGTCATTAGTTATATCAGCAGATCTCTTACTAAAACGGAAAAAATGTATTCAACTACTGAAAAGGAACGTCTCGCCGTCCTCTTCGCCATCGAAAAATTTCGTCCCTATAGTGAAGGCACAAGATTTGAAGTGCACACGGATCATCATTCTCTAATTTGGTTGAATAGTTTAAAAAACGCTTCAGGTCGTTTGGCCAGATGGAGTTTGAGTCTCCAACAGTATGACTTTGATATTTTTCATCGTCCAGGTAAGGAAAATATCATACCGGATTTGTTGTCACGTTCAGTTCCTGAAGTGGATATTATAATTTCTCCTACCGAAGATTTTCAAAATTATAAAGATCCTTGGTATGATAAAATGATCGCACGTATAGCTCAAAACCCACTTTCTCATCCATTATGGAGAGTAGAAGGTAAAACAATTTTTCGTAAGACAGAAAATAAATATAAAATTTTGGCCGATTCAACATTCAGTTGGAAAATAGTGGTGCCTAAAAGCCACCGAAATGAAATTATTAAGCGTCATCATGATTCTGTGACAAGCGGTCATTATGGTATATTCAAAACTTTTCATCGTATAGCTAACCATTATTATTGGCCAAAGATGAAATTTGACGTAAGAAATTATACAGGGTGGCCATTTGAAAACGAAACAGACGAGATTACAGACGAAATAAATTTTTTCGATAGAAATGCTCGGACAGGTCGATTTCTGTTTCTAGGGGGACAACTTTAGATGTAGGTTACGGACGCATAGCGCTTCAACCCTTGCGACTACAACCATCACCCCCAATTTTTGAATAGGGGAGGTGGGGTGAGTGATACCTCATTTGAAAGGTATTTTTATACTGATTTCAGCACAGAAATTTTTTTTTCATTCTATGCATTAGTTCTCGAAATACAGGGTGGCCATTGGAAAACGAAACAGACGAGATTACAGACGAAATAAATTTTTTCGATAGAAATGCTCGGACAGGTCTATTTCTGTTTCGAGGGGGACAACTTAAGATGTAGGTTACGGACGCATAGCGCTTCAACCCTTGCTACTACAACCCTCATCCCCAATTTTTGAATAGGAAAGATGGGGTGAGTGATACCTCATCTGAAAGGTATTTTTATACTGATTTCAGCACAGTAATTGTTTTTTCATTTTATGCATTAGTTCTCAAAATATTATTGACTAAGCATTTGAAAATGAAGTGGTGTTTTCATGGCACTTGTAGTGTTTTTTTGTGAAAAACCTTTCAAATGAGGTCCCAAAATATTCAGTGATGGATAACGGTTCACAATTCAAGTCTTTTTTATCTAGAAACTTAGCAAGTTTTAAATACAATGTTAGGTTGTAATGTTGAGGAAAACCAGAAAAACTGGGATGAAAATCTCCAGAAGATTGCACCCAGCAAACACGGCGATGCAAATGTAACTCTTATGCGATGTACTGTTTACCTCTCCACGCGCTCGCATATGCATCCAAATGTCCTCCACATCAAGTACGCATTTCGGAACAATGAGTAGTTGAATATGCGATCGCAAAACTGGTCACAAATGATACTCCATTTCTTGTCACATTTGAGACGCTCATGCGAGTTAATTTTGAGAATACTTTTCTTTATTTATTTTCGTCGTCGCATAGGAATTTTGATGTGATATTAAAAGATATCTTCAGCCATTTCTTATCGCATTTAAGACATATTTTGTTATACTCATTGCGTTGACTAATGAGAGGTTGATAAATATCAAACCATTTTTACTGCAGGTGAAATATTGTTATTCAATTTGGATTTTATTACTTTCTATATGTGACGTTATTCGAAATTTTCAATTACAATATTCATTTCGCCCAATAAAAAGATTTGCTCCAAATTACATTTTATTGACTGTCGGAGAGCAGATTTACCAATAATAAATTTACATATATTTTAGATTAAATCATTGACTGCATGGGATAATGAAAAAATTTATTCGAACAAAAAAACTATAATGATTAAAAACATTAAGATAGAATAAAATAAAAAACAAAAAAATGGAAAAAAGTAAACAAAAAAAGATGCAAAATAGGTTTGAGTATATACTATGTAGTAAGTTTCTTCATCTGTCTTTCTTTTCTCTGCCTGGCATGTCGCAGCCATTCCTTTACATATATATTTCGAAGTCTTTTCCGAAATGCCTGTATTCTTCCTCACCACATCTGAAAAGAATGAAAGTATAAGTTAAAATATTTTTTTTTTCAATATCAAGTTGAGTAATTTGAACAATTTCGTTCAATTATTCAATTTATTGGTTCAACATATTTTAATTGATGAGAAGATAAAAATATAATTGCCAACGTTTTTAAATTTTATTCGTATAGGTGTCTTAGGGTCGGTTTCACAAAACTTCGATTGTAGCGTTAAATTAATTATAGCCACCGCGATTCGTTAAAACTTCAAAACGAGTGATTCGATTGGTTCTAATTTACGTAAGGTTGTTGAATGGTACAATCAAAGCTTTGTGAAACCCGCCGTAGGTCATTGAAAAATTTCTGGACAACAAATTTACAAGAATTATTTGAATAACTGCAAAGGTTGTGTTTTACATTATAGTGGCTACACCTCAAATCAATTAAAAAAAAACTCAAATCAAATACTCACTGAATAAAATCTTCATAACGGGACTTTCAGCAATTTTATAATTTGACCTCTGGCCCGTCCATGAAGAAAGTTCGGCAGTTTCGTCGGTGAAAGTCCTTTTGAGGCATCTCACCACGAAATTTTTGCTGCCGTTACCCCCAACGGCCTCATAAGTTTTGTACTGAAAAATGTTGAATTTGGATAAGGTAAACATTAGTTTTAGAAATTATAAGACATAAAAAATCCAAATAAGATCAGATTTCAAAGCAGTTTAACTAAAGATATAATAATTAGTTAAAATCTAGGCTTTCCAATTATGGTGATATAAAAAAAAGATATGAATTACTAAGAAATCAATACCGATATCACATCATATTTAAAAAAATTAGACCAGTGGAGAATTCAAGGGACTAATTTCTTTCAAGTATAATAACTTTCTCAAGAACCAAAATTTAAATTCATTCGAATGCTTCAATTGTGTTTTTGTGAATTTCGCATTGAATTTCTTACCAATCTATTCTTCAATGTTGAATCACTTCTCATTAATTTGAATTCCAGATGATTGAAACCGATAATAAATTGAAATTATAAAAAAATAAAGGTATCGTGAAATGGTTTCTAGTGATGGTTTTCACAAAAAGAGAGCCAAAATCGAGCAATTTGGGATACAATGTACATGTACAGCATTATTTCAGACAAGTAAACTGGAACTCAATTTTAAATATCTTCAGAACCAAATGAAATATTATAAATTCAACGGCAAAAATCAAGACAATTCCCAGAAGAAAAATTTTTTTTCTAAATCAAAAAGTTCTGCTCCAACACACATATAAAAGTTTGAGAAAAGCAGTTCTTACAATGAAAAAATGAAAATTTAACCCCGAAATCTGATAACTCAGAACCCCAATATTGATTCACATTCAAAAGTTGAGTCGAAGAAAATTTATATTTCAGAAATAGCAATAGACAAAAATATCAATGAATAACCAGCATTTTTCGGTACTTTCCCAAATGAAAAAGCTTATTTTTGGCATTTTCGAAACACAAAACTAGCATATTTTGCTTCCCCTGAGATAACAACACTGAGTAACTCAACACTCTTTGGCTATGAGTCACAATACGAACGAATATTTGCATCGCATGGGAATCACATTTGAGATATCTTTATTCATCGTCAAAATGTCGAGAATTTTTCTTCCACATTTCGTTAACAAAGCGATATCACAAAATTACTAGGTTTTGGACGTGTTCACGCCAAGTGAACGGAGAATAATTTCATAATATTAAATAAAGTATCATTGTTTCCTTTCATAATTTGAAATCAAAAATAAATTAATTCTTCGGCTCGAATTCAAATTCGTGATATGTACCATATGTTACCAGCTGTAGGTTTTCTTGAGTCGACGCATATTTAATTTTATTAACACATTTTTATTCCTTCATAGTCAGTAAGAGAGAAAATTCGACTCACGAAGCATCTGCTACCACCATTTTTCAACAAGTTTATTTCGTTTCCGATAGTTTGATTTAATTCAAAGTTTTCATATTCATAACATAAAGTTTCCATATACTCATTTCAATCTCGCGATCTCAATCCGAGAACATCAAATTGCAATTTAGTGCAACCTTTGGACAATTCAAAGACTGTGTATTTTCACTGCGTATTCGAGTCAGTGGCGTGACTCGCAAACGGTCACAAGGATAAGTGAAGAAGTCTTCTCAGTACGACAGCTTCAGGATCAGACGCCCTGCCCTGTGTTCGGTTGTTGAGCTCAATCAATCTGTTCATTGTGGTGGTCAATACATCAAGATCCTTAACAACTACCCTCTGCTGGAGAAGGTAAGAATTTTTTATTTTCGACTTGTTCACTTATCCACTTCGTATTGTGTTGGGACATTGTTTCCTAATTTTAATTCTACAAACTACAGTCCAATAGCTCATCAATTTTGTTTAATTTTGATAAATTTCAAATTTCTTAATTTTCCGGATATTTCAACTATTCTGAATCCATCTAGTTTTCACATTTTTGAACCAACCCCAACACATTATTTGGTCCGTCGAGCCGGATTATTTGCGCTCTTCGATTAATAAATCAGAAAGAATATTAGAAATTCCTTCATTTTGTATAATACTCACCCTCTGTGAAAGATTTCCCTTTCACCAGACATTCATCAACGTATGGCAACATCGCCTACAGCTGGTAAGCCCGCGTATTTCGATTTCAAGTTTTCAACATCTGTTTCAATTCAGTTCATCAATCGGATTGAAAACAATCCTTTTTTGCTTGCGTTCGTTTCCAGTTTCTTTGTATTAATATAAACGAAGATGGCACCGAAAACTGACACTGGCAACGCTGCTCTGAACAAAATAGTTGACAAGAGAGCTAATGTTTTTTCGTTTGTAACCGGGATTTGGGATCTAGTGAAGCATTTCGATCTTTCAAGGTTATTTGAACTGGAAGCGTATCAGGAAAAAATTCTTGCTTATGAATCGAGATTTCAAGACATACAGGAGGAAATAATGGAGTTGAATTTTACTCTTTCCGCGGAACAACGTGTCGACACGAATAGCGCAGAATTAGCATTCAGTGGCGTAGTTACTCAAATCAGAGCCGTATTTTCATCTTTAAAACGCCAAGAATCATCTTCAACCTCTTTAATTAATTCGCAAAATTCCCAGTTTAATTCCGATTCACCTCTTTTACTCCCAAAAATTAATATTAGAACATTTGCTGGCGACAGTTCAGAATGGCCAGAATTCTTTCAGCTGTTCAACTCGTTGGTACATGAGAACCAAAGTTTAGCACCCATTCAGAAATTTCAGCTCTTGAAGTCATATTTGAGGAATGACGCCCTCGCTGTAATATCGGGTTTACAATTATTGTCAAATGCTAACTATAATTTAGCTTACGAAGCTTTGCAGAATCGATTTCAGAATCCAAGGCTTCTTGCAACTATGTATTTAAATGAAATCTTGAATTTCAAACCTTTCCATAATAGCTCGGTTGCCAATCTGAAGGAGTTTTTGAATTGTCATCAGACAGCTGTCAATGCTATCAAAGCATTACAGATCAAAGACTTAACTGATTTTTTACTATTTTCGTTGGCGTTACGGAACGTCGATACTCATACGAGGAGATTATTTGAAAATCAATTAGGTACGTCTGAAATTCCAGAGTACAAAACTTTAATGGATTTCGTTACCCAGCAACTTCAGGCACATGAATTTTATGAGCAAAACTCTTCCAAGACCACGTCCAAACCAAGTACTTCCCGTCAGGCTAATCCAGTTAAGCCTAAAACGCACAATATGTTTATAGCTAATTCTGATTCCACTTCTCAAACTCGAACTACGGACGAATCTCGCAGAAACCCAAATCTTCGAAAATTTCGTTGTCCGAAATGTAATGACTCGCATCCATTATTCACCTGTTCACAATACACCAGTATGTCACGACAAGCTAAGCTTGATTTTTTGAAAAGTTCGAAACGCTGTTTCAATTGTTTAGGTCTACATAATATTAAGGATTGTTCGTCAAAGAATTCATGTAAGTTCTGTGGCTCTAATCGTCATCACACCAGTTTACACACCGAAAGTGTTTCTAGTTTTGGCGGTCATGTCTTCCCCAAATCAGGTGAACATACTCGTCGTTCACTCGTTGCTTCAGTCAGTGAGGAAGGTGTCAAGTGCGACGCCCAAACTTCTGGCGACAATGTAGTCAATTCTTGTCATTTAAATAAGAAGGTAGCCACCGCCAAGCAAGTTCTCTTAGGTACTGTTCAGGCAAGAATTGAAGCAGTAGATGGTTCGATGGTTTCCGTCAGAGCTGTTCTGGATCCAGGTTCCCAAGTCTCTGCGATCACTGAACATTTGGTTAATAGATTAGGACTAAAAGTCAATCCAGCAGCTGTTCATGTTTCTGGTATCGGTAAATCTAAGACTAGGACATTGGGTATGGTAGAATGTAAATTATACCCAATATCAAATTCAAATGTGCTAGAGTTGCAGGCTGTCGTATTACCCCACATAACCAATAGCTTACCTTCTACGTCCTTGTCGTCCGAAGTTATTGAACACTTCGAACATTTAGATTTAGCTGACAGAGATTTTCATTTGTCGCATCCTGTGGATATGTTATTAGGAGCCGACACGTATTCGGTGGTGTTCGATAGGAATGGTCGTTTGTCATCCACTGGCTTCCCGACAGCAGTCGATACATTTTTCGGCTGGGCTATTATCGGTCCTATACACACAGATAGAATAATTTCTACCTCCAATTCGATGTTGCTCACTGAATGTGCTCTTCATGATGCGTTTCAGAAATTTTGGTCGTTGGAAGAAGTTGCCGAAGCTCAAGTGTTGAATCCAACCGACGAATATGTAGAGAAGCATTTTCAAGAGACTCATTCCCGCGATGAAAGCGGCCGATATATTGTTTCTTTACCTTTCAAACGCGAGGAAGAATGTTCAGAACTCGGTAATAATTCCAATAGGTCATTCCGATCTTTCTTGTCACTGGAGAAGAGACTTCTAAAAAGTCAAGATTCGTTTGATGCTTACAAAAATTTTATGTCAGCATACCTGGACTTAAACCATATGTCTCTTGCGAAAGTTCAAAATAACTACGTCATACCTCATCATGTAGTTCGAAAAGAATCAAGTTCAACGACAAAATTCAGAGTTGTTTTTAATGCCTCGGATTCTGATTCGTTCGGTAAGTCGTTGAATGATCGTCTGCTCAGCGGTCCTAAACTTCAAAAGGACATAAAAAACATCCTGATATGTTTCAGGTTGTATCCAGTTGCCATTTGTGCTGACATCGAAAAGATGTATAGGCAAATTTTATTGAATCCTTCTGATCGAAAATATCAGCATATATATTGGCGTGCTTCCCCTAATCAACCGGTATCTGAATTCGAATTAAATACCGTTACGTACGGCTTAAAACCATCGGCGTATTTGGCAATTCGAGTACTCAATCAGTTAGTTAATGACGAGGGCAAAAATTACCCAAAAGCATCCAAAGTTATTCACAATGATATATACGTAGATGATATTATAACTGGAGCTTTCGATATTCAACAAGCAGTTGAATTGCGTCACGAACTCCAAAGCTTATTGGAAAAGGGCGGTTTTTCATTGAAAAAATGGTCGAGCAGTCGTCCTGAAGTTTTGAAGGGAATACCTTCAAATCACATCGAATCCAAATTGAACTTTGACGATGATCAGTTGGGACTCAGAATTTTGGGTTTGAATTGGCTTCCTACAACCGACAAATTCAGTTTTAACGTCATTACATTCAATGAAGAGCCAACAAAAAGATCAATTTTGTCTTACATCGCACGCATCTTCGATCCCATTGGTTTCTTAGCTCCTATAGTTGTTTGTATGAAAATTCTTATACAAAAATTGTGGCTTGAGAAGTTAAGTTGGGATGAGTATGTTCCCGCCATTCTTCGAAACGAATGGTTCAAAATTATTGATCGGATATCACTCGTCTCCGAGGTAATTATTCCACGAAAAGTAGTTCTCTCCCGAGAATGTCAAATGAGATTGGCAGGTTTCTGCGATGCGTCTGAAAAGGCGTATGCCGCCGCCGTTTATATTTCTGTCATAGAGGGCAACTTCATTTCAGCTCATCTATTGGCTTCTAAAACTAAGGTAGCCCCTCTGAAAACATTATCCATCCCCAGATTAGAGTTATCCGCGGCATTATTATTAGCCAAGTTAGTGGCGGATATTTTGAAAAATAATACCCCTATATCAATTTCTGGAGTCCATTTATTTTCTGACTCCGAAATAGTCCTCTCCTGGATCAACTCATCACCTCATCTTCTCAAAACTTTCATTGCTAATCGGATCGTAGCAATAGGAGAGTATGTTCCCAATGCCTCTTGGCATCACATTGAAACTGAAAGGAATCCCGCCGATTTACCTTCTATAGGTGTGGCGCCTCAGCAGTTCGTGGAATCAAAAATGTTTCAATTTTGGTTGCAAGGTCCGGAATTTTTGAAAAGGCCTTTTTCTGATTGGCCAGAACCTTTTCGTTATTCCCCTAAGTGTGTCGTCCCCGAACTGAAAACCAATATCAATGTAGCCGCCGCTGCTCCAGTTCCTGGTAACACATTGTTGGAAATTATAGAACGCTTTACAAGTTTGAATAAAGTCAAGAAAATTTTTGCTTATATTCGGAGATTCATTCACAATTGTAGTTCGAAATTGAATTTTCGAGCTAAATTGTCTGGCCCGATTGATCCAGAAGAATTAAAAGCCTCTCTTCATACAATTATATTGATAACTCAGTAAAGTCATTTTTCAAATCTTCATCGGGATTTGAAAGAAAAAAGATCTATCAGTAGATCTTTGAGAACATTAACTCCTTATATTGATTCACTTGGATTGATCAGAGTGGGCGGAAGGCTTCAATTTTCTTCATTGCCCCAAGAAGCCAAGCATCCAATTCTTTTACCGAAAAGATCCGCGCTTAGTCGTTTAATTTGTATCCATTTCCATTTAATTTCTTTGCACTCTGGTCCTAATACCACCATGAGTTTAATTCGTCAACAATATTGGATATTGTCCTTAAGAGGTGTCGTAAAAGAGTGTGTCAGGAATTGTCCCACTTGCGCAAGATTTAGAGGCACTACTTATCAGCCTCAAATGGCCCCTTTGCCTTCAGTGAGAGTAAACGTATCACGGCCTTTTAGTAAAGTGGGTGTTGACTTTGCTGGACCATTCTTGTATAGATCAAATAACTCTAGAAAGCCAACCATGTTGAAGGCACACTTAGCGTTGTTTGTCTGTCTAGCCACCAAGGCTGTTCATTTAGAGTTGGTGTCTTCTCTTTCTGTAGAGGCTTTCCTGTCGACTTTAAACCGATTCATTGCTCGAAGAGGACTTCCTCAAGAAATCTGGTCAGATAATGGTCGTAATTTCGTTGGAGCTTCGCGATATCACTCTGAGGTTTCAAATTTCTTGAAGAAGAACAATTTGGACATATGTGACAGTCTTTCCAATAAATCCATCAGATGGAAATTCATTCCACCGTATTCGCCCCATTTCGGTGGAATATGGGAAGCCGGGGTAAAAGCGGCGAAACGCTTATTCACTAAGCAGCTTGGTTCTGTCGCGTTTACCTTTGAAGAATTAGCTACTCTATTTTCTCGTATCGAGGCTGTATTAAATAGTCGACCAATATGTCCTCTTTCTTCAGACCCTTCTGAATCGAGCGATTTCTTGACACCTGGTCATTTTTTGATCGGTGCTCCCTTATTGTCTCCACCGGATATCTCGCATTGCGACAATCATACTCCCGTAAGTAGATGGGAACATCAACAAAAGCTGTTTCGACAATTTTGGAAAAAGTGGTCTCAAGAGTATTTGCATACGATAATGCAACGCAACAAATGGCATGTGGATAAAGCTTGCCCAGCTATTGGCGACGTAGTCCTTATTAAGGGAGTAGATTCAAATCCGGCTCTTGGCCCATTGGCCGAATCATTGAATTGTTTCCCGGACCCGACCGTATTTCTCGAGTTGCGTCAGTTAAGACGGCAACCGGTACTTACACTAGAGCTGTAGAGAAATTAGTCCCGCTAAATATTTAAAATATTCATTCTAATATTAACATTTTTTTGTATAATATTTGTCATGTAAAATTAGGTTAATTTTAAGTGGGCGGATTGTTCACGCCAAGTGAACGGAAAATAATTTCATAATATTAAATAAAGTATCATTGTTTCCTTTCATAATTTGAAATCAAAAATAAATTAATTCTTCCGCTCGAATTCAAATTCGTGATATGTACCACCAGCTGTAGGTTTTCTTGAGTCGACGCATATTTAATTTTATCAACACATTTTTATTCCTTCATAGTCAGTAAGAGAGAAAATTCGACTCACGAAGCATCTGCTACCACCATTTTTCAACAAGTTTATTTCGTTTCCGATAGTTTGATTTAATTCAAAGTTTTCATATTCATAACACAAAGTTTCCATATACTCATTTCAATCTCGCGATCTCAATCCGAGAACATCAAATTGCAATTTAGTGCAACCTTTGGACAATTCAAAGACTGTGTATTTTCACTGCGTAATCGAGTCAGTGGCGTGACTCGCAAACGGTCACAAGGATAAGTGAAGAAGTCTTCTCAGTACGACAGCTTCAGGATCAGACGCCCTGCCCTGTGTTTGGTTGTTGAGCTCAATCAATCTGTTCATTGTGGTGGTCAATACATCAAGATCCTTAACAACTACCCTCTGCTGGAGAAGGTAAGAATTTTTTATTTTCGACTTGTTCACTTATCCACTTCGTATTGTGTTGGGACATTGTTTCCTAATTTCAATTCTACAAACTACAGTCCAATAGCTCATCAATTTTGTTTAATTTTGATAAATTTCAAATTTCTTAATTTTCCGGATATTTCAACTATTCTGAATCCATCTAGTTTTCACATTTTTGAACCAACCCCAACAGGACGCATATGCGATATCACAATGAAGATTTTATTTTATGTTGAAAATGTAACTCCACAAAAGTGTCAGGCGATGTAACGTGTTTGCTGGGCATGTACGATTCGTTCGGCTAAAAGCGAAGCCACTAATATGTCACCATATTTCATAAATTTTGGTCGTGAAATGAATTTGAGGGGTGAAGGAGCGAAATATTCAGATATACTCGAAAACGAAGTTGTTGTGAATCTAGATGAACGATATCTGGAAGCTCGATCAGAGGAGTTGAAAAAGGTTTTTCAAGACGTTAGATTTAACTTGGATAAGGCTTCTAAGCGCGCCGCTAAATTTTATAAATTGAGACATAGAAATGAACAATTCACTGTAGGTCAGAAAGTTTGGAAAAAAGACTTCATTTTATCAGATGCAACAAAATCATTTTCAAAAAAATTAGCACCCAAATTCGTAGGCTCTTTCATAGTTCATTAAGTAGTTTCACCCTGGACCTATACTTTGAAGGATAATCATGGAAAAATATGTGGCACCTACAGTATGAAAGATTTAAAAAGTCACCCTCCAGACGAATAGGCTTTAAAAGTGAAAGGTCAATAAGGTGATGGTTGTTTCGGAATAAATTGAGTGGTAATAGGCTTAATAGAAATAGGTTAAATAGAAAAAGGTTAAAAAAAAAACAAAAAAACAAAAAAAAATTATTCTCATTCTTATCGAGAGAAATTTCAGGATTTGATTTTTCCGGCCGACATCGAGAGAACGGAGTTATAGATACGTATGAGTAGACGTTTGAATTTGACTTTCTTCTTAGTTGGATGAATGATAGTTGAATTCATATCCATTTATTAGGATTCAAATAAACATACTACAGAGAAGCTTATCACTGTTATAGTGATTCAACTGCATTAGTCAGGATGATTTCTCAAATATATAACTTCAACAAAAGAGCCACACAACATATAAGGTATGCGATCGATGTGTTGATATTCTTTTGTCTTATGAGTTGTTTCATTCCTCATTTAGCCCGGTCGTCCACTGCAAGCGTTTTCGAGCGTTTTATGGCTCTCGCGAAACGAGCGTATACGTGCGGCAAGTGGCTACAGATCCCAAGCATGTATTCCAATGCAGCTGCGTCCAGTACAGGCGACTTCGAGCGGGCGTACACGAGCGGCTACGAGCTTCGCCGCTTGATCCGCCTGAAATGGGATCTGTAGCGTGTCTACGCTCGAACGCTAGAAGCGCTGGCTCTATTTACGAAGTAAAATCCAAAGATTATAGAGTATAAAGATGGGAAACGAAGCGACTACAGTGATGTCAGCGACATCTGTTTTTCAAAAGTAATCGGTCTATGGTTAAAATATTTAATTAGGGTCCATTTGGTATAGATTATATAGAGATTATTAGTAGGCTGTTGTCAATTTTGAAAGAAATACTTTGAATAAATATTTTTGCTGAATGATGATTATATTTTCTCGCGTATTTTCCACCGAAATAACTCGAAATCTACAAGAGTAGCACCTAGCTCACTCCATAATCTTGGTTTGTGTGTTTTTCTGTTATAAATTTTGTGTTCAAAACTGGCCGACATTCGAAATGCATGGTGATTAATTGCAGAAATAATAGAAAGAATAATCTTAAATGTGCATTTTTTTCATAACCAAAGAGAATGGAAATGTAAGTTTTGAAACTCGTATCATGTAACTGTCTTGTTCATCGCTTTTTATTTTCAGTGTTGTCAAATGGATAGAGGTTTTGGGGGAAAATATATTGTTCTGGATAATTTGTTTGAAAACCGATTTTTCTTCGGTCTCATTCATTAGATCAAAAAGTTCCACTCATAGAGGCAATGGTGGTCAGAAGAACGACTTATAGAGGTGGTGGTTCTCTTGACGACCCTTCCAGCAGTTCGACTCATCTACTAGACCCTCTAGACTCATTGAGGTTAAAATACACTGGGTAAGATATGTATGAATCGGGTCCAGAACAACTGTTTGACTTATCGATGTTCGATTCATCGAGAGTTTACTGTATGAATAAGTTCTTGAAATTGTTATAATAATTCTCTAATATGTGAACAAAATTCTGAAATGTTCTCAATTTCATAATTATTGTATTGTAGTTGATTTAACACAATCATTTCGAATGAAAATATAAAGAATCCAGAAGCGTATTTCATTTGATTCAAAACAATGTGTAGATGGAAAATATCATCCTGATCAAAAAACAGAGCTCTGCTTTTGTTTTGTCGATCAGGATGTTTCTCTAAAAGCTCGACAGAGAATACTCAATTTAATGGAAATTTATGAAAAGTATAATTCGAATTTCGCGCCTGTTAAAATAGTTTTCTGTACTGAATTATGTTTTCAGCGCCATCTAGGTGTCAAAAGTAAGAAACTAGCCAAAAATCGTAGTCGGATTTTAGTACCACAGATGTAAGGGCGTTTCCTATCTTTCTAACTCTATAATCTTTGGTAAAATCCTTTCCGCGTAGAGAAATTCGTATAGAATTCGTTGGACATGGATCCTCCTCAAAACTATCTTTAATGAAATTAATTTCATTTTTTCTTTTTTCAGTCGAAGATGAATTAAATGACCCCAATCATAAAGTGTTTTCATAAAAGCTGTTTTAACACTCATTTGATATCGATTGGCGTGTCTTTTTTCCTGAACACACTTGTCTCTCATATGAATGAAATTCAAGGAAATCTTGATGTCAAATTTTGTGTGATGAAAAGTCTGTGGTGCAATGCCTAAAGACTTGATGACGGTATGCCGATGATGTTTTCGTGATTTGACAACATGGCAAAGAAGAATCAAGTGTTCCAGAAAAAAGTCACACAACAATCGATATCTAAATATATATTCAAATCAGTCAAATGAGTGGTATTATAAAAACACTTAACGGTGGGGCTCATTTAATTTCATCTACAAATGAAATGAGAAATAATTTCATTAAAAGTATTCTTGAGGATATTAAATATCCAACGAATTTCATTTGAAAAATTAATTCAAATTTAGAGAATATATTGATAATCAGGGACCAACAAGAAACCGTCAAGAATAAATATGTCATTTAATTTGATTTCTCATGTTCATGGAATTTCAGGAAAAATTCAAAGAATTGGTTCTAAATTCAATATAAGAACCGTTTTCAAAACGCGAAATGATTTAAGATCTAAACTTACAAAAACTAAACCTTCAAATAAGAAATTGTATTTACAATATTCCTTGTATTTATGGAAAAACCTATACTTACACGAGAAACATCAACACCTTTCGAAATTAGAAAATTAGAATAACATAAAATGTAGAAATATTGGTAGATCGCG
This sequence comes from Hippodamia convergens, assembly GCA_038502775.1. NCBI lineage: Eukaryota > Metazoa > Arthropoda > Insecta > Coleoptera > Coccinellidae > Hippodamia > Hippodamia convergens. The sequence goes on along the minus strand of JAVSIQ010000074.1, from coordinate 204,539 downwards.
ATCATGTGACTTCCAATAGGCGATCACATGATGGATTGGAATAACACGAAAAATCTGATGATGGAACCTGACAGTTATAAAAGAATGATAATCTGTTAAATTGTTCGGTGGGTGTGGATCGTATTTGGAATGATTTGTTGAAAATGGAACTGATCTCAGGGAATTTTGAAATGAAGTAGCAATAATTTCACCATCATAGTTATTAATATTAATCTAGGATCATCATGGATTGGTGAATGTCAATTGGGAAATCAATAATTCCCAATATTACGTAAAGTTCATGTTGGGAAATTGTCTGAAAAGGGAGACTGATATAAACTCCGAAACGTTACAAAGATTGAGAGTTCGAAGTGTTGTCCCAATGAAGTTTTATCGTTTCTCAAATACATTCAGAAATATTCTTTGCTTCTTCCCATAGGAATTGAAAAATCGCTCAGGTTATTTTTCTAATTATTGATTTTGGAGATGTTTGAATTCTCCCAAGGATTTTTGGTTCTGAAAATTGGATGCATCCAATAACGGCAGGACCTCTGTGTTTCCGTCGTCTTTTGACTAAATAACTTGACTCTAGAATGTACAAGTCCTCCGGATTCAAAGCATATTGCAGTCAATGCTAAAAGAATACGAACGATGTCATTTTCGAAGACAAACTATGGTCTTTGTTGGTTATATCACTGAATGGAACGCAAGAAGCCGCAACCGTCGCCGCTGCCAGTGGACGAACCCTGCAGCCCATTGCCGCCTGTGTTGTAGCAGCTACGGACGCTTATTTCGCGTGAGCGCGTTGCCGCCTGAATACGCTTGCAGTGGACGACCAGGCTTAGGCTCTTTGTATTAAGAAGTACTCTCAAACCTCCTGGGTGTACCAATAATTACCATCTTGTCGTCATTACCAGACACAGTGCCAGTAGGATAAGTACCAGACAATTTCAATTTCTTGTCAAAGACAATTTGTGGACGATTTATTAAAGAAAACCATATCAGTAGACTAGTTGCTTGCATGAGAATAATAGTTTTTTTCTTCGCAAATAAATTGTTGTACATTAAATTGTTCTGCGAAGCATCTGACAGTTTTCTCCTTCCTTCTAATTTTCGATGTCAAACTGAGTAACAACCTCGCTCGAATTGGAGAACAAAGAACCATACCCTCCGACTGACCTGGGTTATTAACTTACTTTTTTGACTGCTCAGTATAAATTTTGTAAACTTTTACTTCACCGAGAGCAGATTTTAAAGTGTTACAATATAATCCATTTATGTCGTTAATATAGAAAAAAAAAATTTTTTCCGACTTGGAAAAATTTCAAAAAAAGTATACCGAATATGAAAATTATTCTAAGTCCGAAAAAAAAATTCTTTTTTCCTTTTATAATAACGAAAGATATAGATTATATTAATTCGTTGCCCTTTCCATGTATGGAAAAATTTGCGATTTTTGGCCAAAATTTTTTTTTATTGATCGTCCAAATTCAGTTCATAAACTAATTCGATGGCGTGGATCAAAAATATGGTATAAGTTTTTTTTTCATTTCTTGTAGAAATAATAACGATTTGAATTTTCCGTAAAAAGGACCTTTGCGGAAAACGTTGAGAAATCTAAAATATTTTTCATAGAAATAAAAGTAAATACACCATCTTATTCTCAAAGAAACATACTATAAACATGATGAGAAGACCAAAACTATACCATCAATACTTTTCTTATGTCTGCTCTTCAAATTTGACCGATTTTTCCTAAAAATATTGGAATTTTTTGAATATTTTCCAAAATGTTGAAGGTATCGAAATTGTATATACATATTCGTAATCTACAACCTCGAATTCATATAATCTATTCATTTCTCAAAAAAATTTCAAAAAAGGTATACCGAATGTGAAAATTATTCCTAGTCCGAAAAAAAAATTTCTTCCGAAAAATTTCAAAATTTTTAAAATATTTTCCAAAATATTGGGGGTATCGAATTGATATAAAATCTACGTCATTCGTTAAATAGAACAATTGGATTCATTTAAAAATAAAAATAATCCATAGTGTGATTCCAGAGCAAACCGAATACTTTTAATTTTGTAGTTTCCTAATCGGATTCAAGCGACAAGGAAGCTGCCGATCGATGTGATTCCGGAATATCCGAAAGCAAACGGGTTTCGTTACTTGACCACTTTCGCAATTCAAAACCCCCACGGTTCTTTAAATAAATAAGTTCGGAAATTAGAACCCGACACTCTTCTATAATTCTATAGTAGCGGCACCGGCTATGAAATCAACATATGATGCGTTTCAAATTGTGTCCGCAGTTGAAGGAAAATCTTTCCCTTCATCCTCTGCCAATTTTAATAAAACCCTCAGCGCTAAAAAGGGCTAACTGGAAATTCCATATACTACGGTGGTTAGGGTATAATCTCTTATGGTCTCGTCAGTGGAAAAAACGCCACAAAATTCTCTGATATTTTCTATCGGAGGGATGCATCGATCTCATTCGATACATACTTTCAATAATGAATGACAAAGGCATGACATCTGAAATTAATGAGAATAGAAACGATATCCTGAGCATGTTCCGCAAGTGCGGATTTTTCTGTCTGATTGAGTCGACAGCATCGTTCATGCTCCTTAATTCTCGTATTGATACTTCGCTTCGTTGTACCAATGTAGACTTTGCCGCAGTCACAAGGTATCCTGTAAATACCGAGTTGCTCTGACAGATGGACACAATATTGTTTTCTGAAAGGCAGAAGCTATTACAAACATCAAAAGTTTCTATCCTAGGATGAACATGGAAGCCATTGAGATATATAAACATAAGAACAATATGAACAGAACGGAAGAAACTCCTTTGGTACATAGCGCATGGTTGCTGGTGTTGGAAAAGACCAAAATCAAGCCAATACGAAACGGAAGCGATAGACCAATCAACATCGCGCGCGTAAACCCACTACCTTCTCCCGCCAATGAACAGGGTATAAGTGGGGCCAACGGATCGAATCCAGCGTCACTTTCGGAAATTCAGCGGTCGAGTTACAATCTAAGACCAAGAATCCTCTGAAGATGCCTACCGCAGTTGTGGGCGAAACGTTAGGTGAAATAATTCCTAATAGACCACGGCCAATAAGCCCGGAAGACTCTCTTAGTGTCAATATATCCGGTCGTGAAAGCCTGAAACTATTCATATGTCTCTTGTTCCCAAAAATGAAATATTCAATAATGCTTATTATATTCCACACCATTGTGTTTTGAAACTTGAAAGTCAGACAACCAAGTTAAGAGTTGTTTTCAATGCTTCAGCTAAACTGCCAAGTCAGAAATCACTTAACGATTGCCTCTACCGGGCCAATAAGCCCGGAAGACTCTCTTAATGTCAAGAGACATATGGTTTTGATTAAGATTGTCGCGCATGAATTCTACATATTGGGTATAGACTTGAGGTTTCTTGAGGCGCCGACGTTCTAATGAATAAAATTGATTCAACACCAAATCTCGAATTCCCGAAAATATTGGGTTAGGTTCCCGAAAAGAAAGACACACCATATAACGGCCAGTGTCGTCCCTAGAATGAGTGCTTAAAAAATGACTCTCACACGTTTCGTCGTCCGGTGATGCTACAACTTTCGATGGAACTTCTTACACTTCCCGAAATGATTTCAGTCTTCCATCAATATCAACGGAATGGGTAGAATTTATGAAGAATGAAGACAATGAAGGAGTAGGAACGTCAATTTTCCCCATTAATATATATCCATCATCATATTGGCGGGGGTCCTACAGCCTATGCCGCATCCCGCATTTTGATCGCCACACTTCCCTATCCTTCCAATCTTCCTCCTCGATGGCTCGATCTCTCATATTTTTCTTAATCCCTTCTATCCACTGAGTCATCGGTCTTCCTCTTCTTCTCCTGTTCGCTGGTATGTACCTAAGAGCTCTCTTGGGCCATCTCGTCTCCTTCATTCTCATCACATGCCCGTACCATAATAGCTGCCTTGTTTCTACTCTTTCCGCTGTTGTTAATATCCGCCCAGTTTTCCTTCTAATATCTTCATTTCTAATATGTTGCAGTCTGGATATATTGCACGATCTCCTCAGGAAATCCATCTCCACCGTGTCTATCACCCCTCTCTCCCTCTCTGAGAGTTGCCAGCATTCACATCCGTACGTCAAAATTGGCTCTACAATTGATGCGTAGATAGTCATCTTTGTTTGAAGTTTTATTCTGGTTGACCAGAGTAACGAGTTTAACAATCGGATTGCCTTCTTTCCTAACTGTGTCCTGTTTTCTATATCCTTTTTTGATGTTCCATCTTTCGAAATTATGCTTCCTAAGTATTTGACTTGGCTACATTTTTTCAGATTATGAATTTGCAGTTCTGGGTCTTCTTCTTGTTGGTCTCCTACTTTGAGATATTCAGATTTGTTCATGTTTATGGTCAGACCCCATGCTTCAAATTCTTCTTTCAACTTTCTGAACATATAGTCAGCATCGTTCTCGTCGTTAGTTATGATAACTTGGTCGTCGGCGAATAGGAGTGTTGATAGACATTCATCATTCACTTGTATTCCCATGTCCATTGTTTTCCTTCTCCAGTTATAAATAGCTTCCTGGATATATATTTTGAACAATGTAGGTGATAAGCTGCATCCCTGCTTAAGCCCCTTTGTTGTGTGGAATTTTTCTGATTGGGTGTTCCCCATTTTTACCAGGCTCTTACTGTCCTTGTACATATTCCATATGGCGTGTACATACGTTTTCCTCAGGCCAACCCTTGTCAACACTTCAAAAAGTTTCTTCAAAGGTACCGTGTCGTATGCTTTTTCTAGATCAACAAATACGAGGTGGGTAGACAGATTACGAGACATTCGTTTTTCTAATATTTGTTGTAATACAAATATGTTGTCAACACATGATCGTCCAGCACGAAACCCTGACTGCTCTTCAATATCTTCTATGTCTTGTTCGATTCTCTGTTTTATTATTCGGCCGTACAACCTCCCCACCGAGTTAGTCACACTGATGCCCCTATAATTTTTACATACCCTTTTGTCGCCTTTTTTATGAATAGAGCTTATGTGTGCTATATTCCATTCTTCTGGAATGTTATCACCGTCCAGTAAGCACTTATTGAAAAGGTTTGCCAGATTTTCAAGTAGTATACTCGGCCCATACTTGACCAACTCAATGTGGATATTTCCGGGCCCAGCAGCCTTTCCATTCTTTGACTTCATTAAAGCTTTCTTTATTTCTGCTACCGTTACTTCCCTTATTTCTCAGTTTCGGGGCTATTCTATGTCCATGTTTGTTATTTTGAATTCTTTTCTGTTTTCTGTAAGTAACGCCTTATAGTGATCTACCCATTTGTTCAAACCTATCAGCGGTATCTTACTCTTATATTTTCCCTCTTTTCTTAGGCTTCCTATAGTTCTCCAAGCTTCAGCCACTCCTGTCCCGCCAATATATCTGTCCACTTCCTCGCATTTCTGTTCCCACAGTTCATTCATTCTTTTTGTTTTTTCCTTTTTTACTTCTCTATTCCAGTGAACGTATGTCCTTCTATCCTCTACTCTTCCTGTACTCAACCATGTGTTATAAGCTCTCTTTTTCCGTTTTACTAGATCGTCTATTGTTTCCGAGTACCATTCCGGGTTTCCCTCCTTATGTCTCTCCTTATATCCCAGTGCTTCCTTTGCTGCTTCGTGTATGCAGTCCTTGATCTGTCCATACAGTTGTTCTGCCGATAGATTGGCATTTTCCATGTTTTGTAATTTATTAGCAAGCCTTAATTTGTACAGGAACTGAGTTGACTCTTGTTTGAGGCTTTCTATGTTAAATTTATATTCCCTTGTATCATTGCACTTTTGCTGGTTCTTATCTACTGTGGCGTTTGTCTTTCTGTAGTTTACTATTATCCTGGCTACAAGTAAATGGTGGTCTGATCCACACTCTGCTTCACGGTGTACCCTCACGTCAGTTGTCTTCAGTTTCGAATGCTGTTTTTGGATGACATAGTCAATTATGGAACGTAAATTTCTGACTGCTTGTATCCAAGTGAATTTATGTATATCTTTATGGGCAAAATATCCGTTCATGATCTTCAGGCTCATGGACTCGCATAAATATCTAAGGCGCATTCCGTTGTTGTTGGTTGCAGATTCTCCGTACTTTCCTACTACACCACTATTTTCCTCCTTCCCGGTTCGTCCGTTTAAATCTCCCAATATGATCACCTCTTCAGTATCTCTTATGTTGGTAAGTACGTCAGTAAGCTTTTCATAGAATTAATCTTTCACTAGTGTGTCCGCATCATCGCTGGGTGCATACACCCCCACTATAACAATTTGATGACCGTTTTTATTGAATTCCATGGTCATTATCTGCTCATCTATTTCTTCCCAGCCTTTAATATGCTCTCTATTTCTTTTGTGTACAGCTATCGAGACTCCTCTCCTAGCTCTAGCATCTTTCGGTACACCACTGTAAACGTGTATATATTCACCGATAGTCTCACTACCAACTCCTTTCCTTTTGGTTTCCGTGAGAACGCAAATGTCAACTTTCATCTTTTCCAGTTCCTGGAAGACTTCCCCCTGTTTTGTTCTCAAGCCTTGTACGTTCCAGGTTGCCAATTTCATAGTCCTTTTCCTTAGCATATGTCTTTTCCGTTTAAATTCATCCATGTTCCGAGGCGAATGATCAAAATTTTTAGCGGTTTATGTTCTTTTACAAATGACGAGTTGCTAGCCCGTCGATTCAACCTCCAAACTTGTAGGGCCAGGATTTTCTGTTGGGGTTTTTTCCCTTAGCCGGTATGCTCTAGTTTTATAGAGCGCTGGAAACTCGCTCTTCACCCTCTCTCGTTTGCCACATAACATACACCCATTGCATGCCTTGTGCCCAGTAGCTACGCGAGATACATTATATCTCTTTGGGGACGTGAGAGTAGGATTTGTTGGCAGAGCTGAATTCGATCTCTCGAATCTCCGAACAGTTATCGGAAATCAGTGGGCATTACTCAGGTTTTTGTTACTGCATAGACACCAGCAGCCTACACAGCTCCCAAGACCCTTTACCAACCTTTAGCCACCTAATATATATCCAAAAATATATATCCAAAAATGGAATTCAGAGCGTAGAGTCCGCTTTCATTTCCACTGATCCGTCCATTCCAAAGAATTTGAGGAAAAATATCAGCTCCGAGAAGTACGTCTATAGTGCCAGGAATATTAAAACTAGGATCGGCCAAATTAATATTAGCGAGGTGTGACCACGAATTGGTACAAAATCTTTGTGAAGGTAAACTATCACAAATTTTGGGGAGAATTATAGCATCTAAGTAAAGAATAGGAAGTTTTTGTTTTAATGACTTAATTGAAAGCGTTATTTACCATTACTGAAACGAGATTTCATTTGGTTTATACCTTGAATCTCCACAGCGAAATTCCTCTTCGGCAAACCTAGCTTGTTAGCAGCCTTTTGCTTAATAAAAGACGAAATGCTTCCTGAGCCTAATAAACAACGGAATGTTTGAAAGTTACCCCGGTTGTCATAAATTTCAACCAAGGCTGTGGACAAAAGTACACTTGTCGATGTGTTTTCTATACCAACAAGACAAGAAGTGCTTGTCGATGTGGTTGGTAATGAAGACTCATCAACTGAGGGTGATTCAAGTTCTGAATTTCGATTATCGTTCCTGACTTGAAGAGATATTTTTGATTCCAACGTTTCCAAATATCTTGTTGAAATTTTTTAATCATCTGGAATCTAGGCAATCTATTAACCTTCAGATTCGCAAAATCTGGTGTTGGTAGCGTTGAAATATACTTTTTTATTTTCTATAAGACCGTTTTTCACTGAGATACAGGCTGTTGAAAATCACCAAGAAATTTTGAATATTTTTCATCCTTTAATTATTGCTCGAAGTATATATTGACATTTTTGAAACATAGATGAATTCAAAATAGTAATCATCGAAATGATTACCATTTTCAATTCCCAGGCTCAGAGATCTTTTATCATGAGGTTGGAGAAATGATATTAGATTTTGTCACTGAGATGAGAGATATACCGGTTTCGGCCTTGTTGGACCTCATCAGTATCCCGCACATCTCAGGACAAAATCTTCATGAAAAACTTCAGAATTTATAGCAATTGGTTGTGAAGTAATGAGTAAAATATTACAAAGTACTAAGGTGGTGACATCCAATTGCGTCAAAATGAAGTTTCACATCTCCAATCAAATGCAAAAAAAGAAATCTGTACTTCCTCTTTCACTGAATGAGATTTTAACAGTGGCTCTATTCAGGGCCCGCTTGCTAGTTTCTCAAAGTGATGGAAACGCCCAATTCTTTTTGTGAGTGTGAAGCCTGATGTTTTTAAGAAAAAAATATCTCTCATCTCAGTGACAAAATCTAATACTATTTCTCCAACCTCATGATAAAAGATCTCTGAGCCTGGGAATTGAAAATGGTATTCATTTCGATGATTACTATTTTGAATTCATCTATGTTTGAAAAATGTTCTCGATGAGCCTTCGTAAGGGCAAAGAATTTTCTTTTTCTTAAATATATTGACATTATTTGAGAAATTTAAAATTATTATATGGAATTTTGTATGTGCATAACGTTGCGTAGGTACCTTTTTTTCAGGTTTTCGATACTCATGGGGGGGGGGAGTAATTACCCCCCCGTAAATCCGCCCGTGACTATAACGCATGATCGATAATATCAAGGGAATACTTCTCTCAGTGTAGTAAACCGTATTAGCTAAATCGGGTCGAGTTCCTATAGTAACATACATTAATGAAGCGATTGATGATCTGCATCTAAGTTCTAGAGAATCATCAATTAAACATTCACTACTAGTAATTTTAAAGTTACATTTCATCGGAGTAGCTACAGTTTTACAATCATTCATACCATATCTGAGTAGTACCTTTTTCAAATACTCTGACTGATCTAATAATATGTTGTAATTGGTCTTTAAAATTCCCAAATAAGTCAAACCATTAGAACCCATATCTTTCATCATAAATTCAGAATACAAAAACGATTTCAACTCAGCAATTTTTTCTTCACTATCGCCAATATAATCATTACTTATAACAAAATATATAAATTACCTTTCATGTATAAACAATAATCATTTTCTGATCTAGAAAACCCGAATTTTGTTATTAATTGATTAAAACGATCATACCAATGTTTTGGTGATTTTTTAAGTCCATGCAGTGGTTTTGTGAGTTTCAATACTAGACCATTTTTCACATTTACACCTTTAGGTGGGTTCAAATAAACTTTTTCATCTATTCTCCTATATAGAAATGCCCCTTTAACATCCATCTGATGTATGTCATAATTATTTTGTATAGCGATTGCTATATCAATCTCATAGTTTAAAGTACAAATGCAGGAGCATATGTGTCCTCCAGTTTGCCCCTCTGTTGTAAACCCCGAACTACCAGTCTGGCCTCATATATTGGTTCTTTATTTCTGACTTCTTTTCTCCAAAAAATCCATTTAGTGTCAATTGCTTTGATATTTTCTGGTTTCTAAACTTGTATACAAGTCTCTCTTCTAACATCTTCGCAACACCCCTTTTTTCTTTTCGAACTTTTAATTGTACCTGTGGGTTTTTCTTTTATTTCGAAACGATCGTTGAATCAACAAATCGAATTCTATAAGTTACCATTTCTTTTTCATTCATTCATTAATTTCAATTGTCGGTAAATACGTTGGGAAATCTCGGACTACATATGGAGACATATATGGACGAGAGATAATTATTCTCATTCATTCTCGATTCACGAAGTATATATTTCGTAACGAAACTCCAAGTATTTTCATTTCGTGATTTTTCTATAATTTTCCATATTTTTCATTCAGTTGTAATAGTGTGTGAAGACAAATAGACACCAGGATTGTACCAGTGACCTATACTGGCGTTCATCCCAACAAATAGTAAGTTCGAGTGCTTCCTGCGTATATTTGATTCTCCACTATTTTCTGCAATTCAAAATTCACTGAGCTACCGTAACATTGGTCCAATTCGAGCCAAATTTTCTTTTATTTCCGTTGCTTCGACGATTGATTCGAAACTATTTCATTTCTTTATTTCACATTCGATTCTTTTTTTCATTAGGTATTGTTTTTTCGATTCGCTTAAGGAGTGTTGCATTACAATTTGATTTCTTATATTTGCAATCAATTCAAATTATTCAATATGAGTGCAAATTAAATAAAACAGAATTATGCTATTCGACAATTACAAATTGACGATGTTGAGGAAATTCTTTCTTTAGCGACAGCAGCTGTCGATGATACAAGCCGCCATGTCAGATTTCAACTTCGATTTGAAGAATTGGAGGACATTCATGAAAGGTTCCAGAATGTTCACCATTCAATAATATCACTTCTTTCAGTTTCAGAAAACCCTAATTTAGAGACAGAAAAACATATAATGTCTGCATTTAATGATAACTATTTCACAATAAAAAAAATTCATTGCAATTTATTTCCTACAATAAATGATGATGTTTCGGTGAGATCTTCGAAAGCCACATTTCATTGTCATCATTTAGCGGAAATTATGAAGATTGTCTTTAGTTTTGGAACACCCTGTGCGCGATTTGAAACAAGTGCGTGTGACCGCCGTCATAATAAGAAAATATGTTTTTACCAAAGATTATAAAGTATATATATATATATATATATATTCTTATGAAAAGGAGAGCTAAAATAATACATTAAATGTTGAAACAAAAAGTACCTAAGCTGAGGTAAAAAAAGAACGGGGTATCATAACATTCTTTGTATGATACTATAGAATCATACGATACTATCAACACTACTATCATACGATACTATACAGCCAGGGGAAAAAACCTCAGCCGAAAAAACCTGCCTCCCCGTAAACAAAATAACATAAAATATCAAAAATATCAGGAAAATCTTGAAAGACATCAGTGTGATCATCTTCATGTTATCCGTCGATGGGCTCGGATGCACAGATTCTTCCCAAAACGACTCGTAATTCTTAACCTGAAATGAAAAAGGACAAAAGCAGAAAAGAATCCGATTATTCAGAATAAATCGAATGCATTTTGGAAATGCATTTGCTACTTTAAAAAACATCAACATTAAGATTTCTTGGCCAAATAATGTTCGGAGGTTTATAAATATTTATGACAGAAATGTCACAAAATTTGAAAGAAATGAAAAAAAACTCCATCAATTTCCCCTTTCCGAATCTGTTGAATGTTACGAAACTGATAATTTTTCAACATAACAAGCTAAACTTGTAAAAAATCAATTAATACATAACCTTCCAACTGTCCTCTTTCACGAGGATTTTTTTTCTGTTGCCGTGTGGGTTTCTTGCAGAAGAATCTCTTTGATACCATGTTCATCAGCTAATTTGGAGACGCAATCACACTTTCCTTTCGAAATTCCTTCGATATTCAAATTCAAAATCCACAAATTGTTGCTCTCTGGTCGTGAGGGTTTTTTCAAACCAGATACGACCTTCCAGGTGATGATTTTTCGGCACTTCAGATTTTTGAAGACCGCTACGGGACCCCAATGAAAGGCAATCATCTCCCATAGATAAACCAAACATGTTATAACACAAGAAAACAGAATATTTTTCAGGAGCAAAAACTAAAGACATATTACGAGAATTGTCATTCTGACAATTCAATTATAAAGTATAAAGATGGGAAACGAGGCGACAACGGTTTTCAGCGCCATCTGAAGAGTCACGTGTTGACTAAAATTTAGCACGTGATTGATTACGTGCTAGCTTCGTGGCTGTCAAGGCGCCAATCGGCCATCTTGCTTGTTGATTGACTAGTTTCGTAGTTTGCTTGGTTTTTGCTGTCGTGTGTTTGTTCGGTATTTACATATATTATTATTTATTATTCTTCAACTTTAAGATGAGTTCTGGATCGTGTTGTATGGTGAAGAACTGTTTCAATAACAGAAGGATTAGCATTTTCCACATTACCAAAGAAAATGGAAATGTAAGTAATGAAACACGACTTCTGTAACTGTGTTGTTCATTCCTTTTATTTTCAGTGCTCAGAAATGGATAGAATTTTCAGGGCGAGAGGATATCGATTTCAATAAATTTTACACAGTATGCAGTGAGCATTTTTCTCCAGAACAAATCAGGTACAATTACCATCCAGGTAGCATTCCATTCCTGGAGGGGCCTTATTCGAACGAAAATGAATGCTGCAATAAATTCTGTCGGTGAATCTAAGCGAATATTAATATAATAAAAACACATGTCTGTCATTGAATTCGCTCATTAAAACTTCTCCTTTTACAGAAATTCCAACATCTAGAGCTTCCAAAACAGATGCTGCACCACAAATTGAGAATTGCCGAATGCTCAGAATTTCGTACATCTACCATGTCAGGAATGATACAGTTATGAAACGGATGCAGAAGGATCTGGAAATACTGTAGTGCATTAAAATCAGGAAAGTGTCATATCTGGGACATGTATTACGTAATGAAAAATATCAACTGCTTCAACTGATTTCACAAGGCAAGATAGAAGGAAGACTGTCTCCAGGGCGCCAACGAACATCATGGATGCAGAATATCAGGCAATGGACAAGGATGACGACCATTCAAATATTCAGGACAGCTGTAAGCTGACATGATTGCCAACATCCACAGAGGATAGGCATCGATAGAAAAAGAATATGGCAAATCCTAGTGAATGCTCAAATAATAACTGTAAGTCTCTCCATTAACCTCATAGCTTCATCTTTAAATGTTTCTTAAATGTCTTACTGACTTCATTAACAATAAGTTTTGAAACTCAACCATTTTCATGAAGACATTCTAGCTTGTAAATGTAAATTCGAGATAATTTTCATTCAAATTAATGAATGACCTAATATTCCTCTTTTTCAGCTATTTCTTCGAGTGAAACTGAAAAAAAGGGGAAAAATCATCTATATAAGAAACCCCTAAGACAAAATCAAGAGGATGAAGGCTACAATCAACTCTATGCGGTGCAAAATTAATAGGATGAAAGTGATCCGTCACTCCTTTAAAGGTCAGCCTCTCATATCCAGTAATAAATTAGCAATAAGTAAATTGATTAGATAATCAAAAAGTTATCTGTCTAAGGAGGCACATACGTTCAATATGGTTCCGACCTATACCGCTTCCGATAGGTAACAGTATCGCTTTGTGCTACGTCTGCTGAATGCGACCATCTATTGCTGGATATGCTGTAGGTTAAAACAGAATTAATTTGCACTCATGAGTTGATATGTTATTATTTTTTGACGTCTTCTCTGTTCATTCATTATTCAATTTAAATATTGTTTCATGAAGAAATACTGAATACTGAACGGAAATTATTCCTATTCCAAGCTTTCATACCTGATCCTGTATGCGATGCAGGTATGTCGTTGAATGGTATCGGATAACATCCTGAACACCTCTATAATTGTGGTTCTGATTATTCTGTAACTAATATGTTTTTCTCTAAGTATGTGTCAAATCCTCATAAAGATGACTCGTTCTTGAATTTTGAACTCGTGTAAGAATATCAATGCTTTCTGATCTTGTATCATAAATAACTATTCTTGAATTGGTAGTTTATTTTAAATTGCTCTGATACTGCTGTACGATATTCTCGAAATGTATTTATCTCAAATAAAAACATAACAAATTAACGGCGTGTTTTATTTATATGAATTGAGTTGAAGTCCGAGTGAAAAATAAAATCCTGAGCAGAACAAGAAAGAGCATTGCTTTTTGTTTTGTCGCTCAGGATGTTATATTCTGGGCCTGACAAAGTCGAATTTCAATTAAATACGTATGATTTCATTCAAATTTCGCGCTCTTCGTAGAATGCCGAAATCTGTATCGACAAATTTACTCAGCGCCATCTAGCCTGTCGCGTGTTGACTTAATCGAAAATCGTTGTCGGTTTTTAGTACTGGAGATATAGGGTCGTTTCCTATCTTTATACTCTATAATCTTTGGTTTTTACCATATGCGATACTTAACGAACATGCATTGCACTGTACGACACCGAATCAGAACCATTGTAGTCAAGAAATTCAAGATTGTTCTAATTAATTAATAAATATCAAAAATCCAAATTACTATCCATCATTTGTGTTTATCCAACAGCGCATTCATTTTGGTGACCCCGAGGTGATTTGAAAGCAGTGGAAAACAATAATTTTCAACAATACGAGCCAGTTTTTCCGGAGGATTCACCTTGGGATATCGAAGCCATATTGCTGCAATCATCGTTTTCGAACCTGAGGGAAGTGCATTGTCTTTTCCTTCTTTCATTTTCCTTTATTTGCTTCAATTTGCGTAAATTTATTGTATTCTATTCTTCAACTTATTCAGAATATTAACCAATTATATTTTAAAACTGCATAATTTCAGGTTAAGGTGATTTCTGAAAACTATATAACAGTTATTTGAAAACTAGTACAACAGGTTATTTTCAATTGATAACTATTTGAAGTCGCTTCATCGCTGCAGAACCGTCCAGCCGTCCACCAGTCCAGCAGCTGTGTTATCTGGAATAACAGTAACGTATAACGCATTCATTGTTCTGATGAACAACTCGTTTCTTTGTTTTTTATTCATTTGATCTTTTTGGGTTATACTTTTTTGCATCGGCAAGATGAGTGATTTGAAGGATTTGATAAAACAAAGAGGCAGTTTTCTTAAACTGCCGTTATACGTGCTCTTGCACGTATAACGCTTTTTGAGAAATATTTAACACCGTTAATGAATAGCAAGAATTTGTCAAATTTAGTTTTGAATGAACTCAGTTTCAGATTACATAAAATGCATGAATGATCGTGTAATTTTGAGGAAATTCAATCGAGAATAGAACTGTTAGATGAAGATATTTCTAAACAAATGGAGGAGCGAGAAACAACGGGGAATATTTGTTATAATTTAATGGCTCAAGCTCAATCACTGTTAGATTCTTTTCAAAATAATGCTAATGATGCATCTTCATCTAACACTAGTAATAAGACGAATAATTACAGTAACCTCATATTACCACCTTTAAAATTTCTACCCTTTAATGGTGATCGAAGCAAGTGGATATCATTTAGAGATACTGTTAAATCTGGCAACGCCTCTCCTGTCGGCAACTTTGCGAACCATAAGGTTACTGGGGGTTCCGCATGTACCGAGATTTGAGAAGGGATAGAAAAGAGTGGGGATAAAGACGTAAAAGGAGCGGAGACGGACGAAAAAGCCGGCTCTTCTTGTTATTCTACTGTGGTGAACGTACACGAGTAAGTACTTTGTGAAATAGATGTTAAACGGTTTTTGTGAATAAAATATCAAGACTGTTTTAAAGTGCTTCTCTTATTTCACCCACCCGAAAATTACCTATCCGAGAACGAAAAGTCCTAAGATTTCATCTTTTGATTTCAACAGATACATATATGTCTTTAATTCACGATAATAGCAGTATTGACAATGTCAGTAAGTTTCATTATCTTTTATCATTTCTAGAAGGAACAGCATCGTCAATACTCAGTTCTATTACAGTATCACATGACAATTATGCAATAGCTTGGGATTTATTGAGCCAACGCTATAACAACAAACGTCTTCTCATTAATGAACATTTGAATTGTCTTTTCGCTATTGAACCATTGCATCGGGAGACTGACAGTGGTTTGCGTCACATTATTGATACATTAAATAAAAATTTGAGCGCCTTGAAATCTTTGGAAGAACCTACAGATCAGTGGGATACACTAGTAATTTATCTTGCATCGTCAAAGTTAGACACCCTGACTTCTAGAAGATGGGAGGAGTTTAGAAGTGATTTAGACTCAGTTACCTTAAACGAATTTTATTCATTTCTTTGGCAGAGATGTGTTGTCTTAGAAACTATGAATGCTTCTAAATCTATCAAGAACAGTGATAAACGTCATAGCTTGCCGAAGATAAATAACAAATCATTTATTGCATCTTCACTTGATCTCTCACCGACTAAAGGGTGTCTTATCTGTAAACTCGATCATAAAATATACACGTGTGCCACATTTAAGTCATTGCCTGTAGAAGAGCGAATTTCTAAGATTTCTTCATTAAAACTTTGCAATAACTGTCTTCGAGGCGGCCACCAATCCTATCAATGTAAGTTGGGTGGTTGTAGAATATGCCATCGACGACATTATACTTTATTACATAAGTCATTACCTTCAACACAATCAACAGAACAAACAAAAAATGAACAATGTACAATTAACACTCATAACAATAATTTAGATACACAGAATTCAAATTTTTCAGTCGAGTCATCGGTAGCATGCTCAAAGGGCACTACTTCTATTGCTATGTCTGCTGTCTCCACCAATCAAGCCCTTCTTTCTACGGCATTGGTCAAGGTGACAAACAATGACAAAATATTCATTCTCAGGGCCTTGCTCGATTGCGGCAGTCAATCGTCCTTTATCAGCCATAATGCTCAGCAAAGGTTAGGTTCCTGCAAGATAAGAAAATATCATCAACATGTCTCCGGTCTAGGAAATATGATACTTATGGTAAATGAACATTGTAACATAAATATAAAGTCACTGCATAACAGCTTCAATACGAACATAAACTGTTTCATTTTAACTGAAATTACTGATAAACTACCAAATTGTACATTGCTTATAGAAAATCTTGGTGTTCCTAGTTCCTTGAAGCTGGCAGACCCAGAGTTTTATCGGTCCTCAGAAATAGATCTTTTGTTGGGTGCTGATATATTTTGGGAGCTGCTGATGCCAAATAAACTAACTCTGGGACATCAAGGCCCTATATTGCAGGAAACCTACCTAGGCTGGATCGTAGCTGGCCCCATGGGTTGGAATCCTCACGATAGTGCCCAAAGTACGACATTACATTGTAACTTATCAAGTTACAACAGTTAACAAAATTTTGGGAACTGGAGCAAACTCCTCCAAATAATAAAATTCATAAAAATAACTACTGCGAAATTCTGTTCAGTCAAACCACTCATCGTGAAGACGATGGTAGATTTTGTGTTCAAAAAATACCACTAAAGGAAAGCTCGTCAGTTCTAGGTGATTCATATAAGATTGCGGAAAGACGATTAATACAATTAGAAGAAAAATTTAAGCGTAAGCCTGCTTTCAAGGAGCAGTATCGTAATTTCATTCGAGAATATGAACAACTGGGACACATGACTGAAATTCCCAAACCTATATTTGGCTGCTACCTTCCACATCATGCGGTACTAAAAGAAACTAACGAAACAACAAAACTGCGTGTTGTATTTGATGCTTCTGCAAAAACCTCCACAGGTAAATCATTAAACGATATACAATATATCGGACCAGTGGTACAAGACGATTTGTTCTCAGTTTTATTGAGGTATAGACATCATAGATTCGTGGTATCAGCTGATGTCGAAAAAATGTACCGCCAGATCCCCGTTAAGCCCGAGCAACGAATGCTGCAATTAATTTTATGGCGCGATGATCCGGATCAGCCAATTAGAGTATTTCGTCTGAATACCGTGACATATGATACTGCATCAGCACCTTTTTTAAGTACGAGATGTCTTCATCAGCTTGCATTAGATTGTACTGATGAAGTAGTCTCAAGATCGATAAAGGAAGACTTCTATATCGATGATTTACTTTCTGGGACCGATGAACGAGCTGATTTGCTCCATATACAGAAATCAGTCACTGAAATTTTAAAATCGGCTGGTCTTCCGTTACAAATGACGTACAAATTGTCCATCTATTTTTCAATTCGAGTCAAATATTTCTGCACCCAAGGGCTTGGATGTCTCTTCACCATCCAATATCTTGAGGTTAAAATGGGATCCATTAAGCGATGTTCTGCGACTCACAGTTGAAAACATTACCTTTGATAAAAATGTAACTAAACGTTCAATTTTGTACAATTCTGCCAAACTATTCGATCCATTGGGTTTGCTAGGCCCATGTACTATCGTGCCAAAGATAATACTTCAAAAATTGTGGATGTCCAAATTTGGATGGGACGACCCAGTAGATGCTAAATTAGATTCGGAGTGGCAAAATTTCATTGTAAATTTAAACGCAGTATTGAAAATCGAAATTGGTAGACACGTGCTCATCAACCAACCTATCATTATAGAATTGCATTCATTTTCAGCAGCATATGCTGCTGTTATTTACCTTAGGTCGATGGATAAGTCAGGCAACATTTTCGTCAAACTAATCTGCGCTAAAACCAGAGTCGCTCCAATTAAACCTACTACAATAACACGCCTTGAGCTGTGCGGGGCATTACTGTCAGCACGGCTAAGTTCAAAGGTTACAAGGGCACTGCGTTGTAAAATAACTTCTTTCGTTCACTGGACTGATTCATCTGTTGTTTTAGGTTGGTTGGCCTCTGATGCTTGTGACTTGCAACCTTTCGTTTCAAACCGTGTCGGTGAGATACAAGAACTGACTGCATCTGGCAGTTGGAAGCATGTTCCGGGCGACATAAATCCTGCTGACTTGGCCTCTAGGGGTGTGAACCCTAAGCGAATGCAGTCAGCCACACTCTGGTGGAATGGCCAACCATAGCTGAGGATCCTTGTAACTGGCCTCATACGATAAACATAAAAAATAATCCTGATTTACCCGAAAGGAAAACTGCTGCTAAATACTCACTTACTATGACTGCATTAAAACCTTACATTCATGTTAATTCTCTGATTAACTTTGATAAATATTCAAGATTTCCAATTTTACTTAGATCCATGACCTACGTTCTACTTTTCATTTCAAATTCACGCAATAAAAATAATAAACTTACCAGTACGTTATCTACCACTGAATTAAATTCTTCACTTGAATTATTAATAAAACTCCACCAGAAGGATTGCTTCTCGAACGAGAAATTCTCAATGGTAAACAAAACTTACCCTCTAATTCTCGAATGTTATCGCTCAGTCCATTTCTTGATGAAAGTGGCATACTTCGTGTTGGTGGCCGCATACAAAATTCGGAAGCTAGCTATGATAGAAAACATCCTGTTCTGTTAGACATAAATCATAATTTTACAAAATTGCTCTTTTCTTATCATCATATTAAACTGTTACATTGTGGACCTCAGCTCTTGTTAAGTGATTTAAGAAATAAATTTTGGCCTCTTAGAGGTAGAATTTCAGCAAGAAGCACTATAAATAAATGCAAGGTTTGTAGAATAACGAGAGCTAAATGTTTGAACACAATAATGGGTAACTTACCTGCTTCTAGAATCGTCCCATTTTCTCCATTCCAGGTTAGTGGAGTCGATTTTGGCGGTCCATTTTTAAACACAGACCGCAAGGGTCGCGGTTGCAAAATAACGAAATGTTATTTGTGTCTTTTCATCTGTTTTGCCACTAAGGCCGTACATTTAGAGGTAGCAAGCGATCTTACATCGGATGTTGTTATTTTATGCTTGAGAGGGTTTATATCTCGAAGAGGAAAGCCTCTTCAGTTGTTATGTGATAACGGCACCAATTTCGTCGGTGCAAGCAACGAGTTTTTGAGATTCTTAAAATCAAACAATGAAAAAATTTCCGGTTTTGCAGCGAATGAGGGTATTACTTTCAAGTTTTCACCTGCTCATTCCCCTCACTTCGGTGGGCTTTGGGAAGCGGGCATAAAATCCGCCTAATATCATATCACTAGAATTTTAGGTGACAAACATTTAACATTTGAAGAACTAACGACATTATTTACGCAGGTTGAAGCAATCCTAAACTCAAGACCATTAACTCCACTATCTTCTGATCCTACAGACCTGAATCCCTCAACTCCAGCACATTTCCTCCTAGGCAGGCCACTAACATCTTTACCAGTTGAAAACTTACTACAAACAAATTCTCATAGGCTCAGCAGATATCAGAATCTTGAAAGCATGCGTCAACATTTCTGGCAGCGTTGGAAGAACGAATACCTCAGCGAATTATGTACAACAAAAATCCAAATGGCGCATCAAACAAGAAGGACTCAAGGAAAGCGATCTAGTTGTCATCAAAGAAGCCAACGTTCCTCCTTTGAAATGGCGAATGGCTCGAGTGTCCAAATTGTTTCCAGGAGCCGATGGAATTTCAAGAGTAGCTGTCCTGTACACCCCCAAGGGTATCATCCGAAGAGCAGTGCACAATCTTTGCCCTCTGCCAGATACACCGACAGTGGAAGCTCGAAGTCCTTGGGGACTCGAGGGGGGGAACACCCTGTGCGCAATTTGAAACAAGTGCGTGTGACCGCCGTCATAATAAGAAAATATGTTTTTACCATATGCGATACTTAACGAACATGCATTGCGCTGTACGACACCGAATCAGAACCATTGTAGTCAAGAAATTCAAGATTGTTCTAATTAATAAATAAATATCAAAAATCCAAATTAGTAACCATCATTTGTGTTTATCCAACGGCGCATTCAGATTGGACAACCTTTCATGATATATTGAAATAATTTAAAATCAAAAGTTTAGTTTTTTTAGGATTTCAGCAGAAGGTAAGTGAAACTCTTTTGTCTTAATGCTCGAGCTTTGGAGAATATATTTTTCTCTTCTTCAGGAGTTCTACAACAACATGAGCACATGTGAGTTATTTGCTTAAAAGAAAAACATGAAATACTTACAGACACTGAGATTTTTACCAAAGATAGAATTTGTTAGTGAGGTAGAGAACATTTAGAATATGAAAAGTAATAACACTTGATGAGATGAATGAGGTTGGAGATTGACATCTTTCTTCACACTGACATTAGATTATTTTTACTCCCAAACCACAGAACTGTGGTCGAATAATATCTAACAACCTTCCTCTACTAGTTCATCTACCAAATTAATCGAAGGTACAAAATAAAGAGTTTAAAACAATCACTGAAAAGTCTTCGAAACCCTCCCTGTACAAGAAAATACAACACAAATCAGGTTGAAAATATCACTACCGTGTCATCAGAGGCACCTCCTTCACTTCAATTAATCTATTTCAAACCTTGTGGCATCATTGTTCACAACTTCTCTAGTCTTTTTATCAATTTCTAATAAATTTGCGTAAATTGAACTTATTCCCTCTAGGTCTCTTCTGGAATTCATCGTTTGGGAATGCTGATTTATTCTAAATAATTCCAAGAATCTTCTATTCAACATGTGCCGTTTGTGACGGCGTTTTTCTCCTGGTTGCGACTTACACCTACCACTACCTTTCCAAGCTTACTCGGGCGCCAATTGCGATGGTTTTTTTAAGGTCGCAATTCCTTACGTCGCTCACAGTTGTCCACCAGGGTAGCTTTTCTACAGTTGGAGACAAGGTTCGATTCAATCTGGGGTGGTAGCGATTGATATGTTGTTATTTCTTCCACTGAAGAGGAGCGACTTTGAACTAAATAAATAAAACTCACTTCGACGAGACACAATATATTACTAAATACAAATACTTTGAAACCACACGCAATGCTGTAATTCATTGACGGTGCTACAATGAAATGAATGAGGTGAAAAGCAGCAAAATTAACAATATACACCAAGAAGTTACAAAGGAAATTCAACAGAAATGACGGACGGAATAAAACGAAGCGAGGTGAGCGGGCGGCGTATGTGAAGCGGTTAAAATGCGTGGTGTAAAAACAGTTTAATAAGAGAGCGACAGCCAGTAACCTTATTATCTTGATTACCAGTGAAAAGCATACAATGTAGCGGGTGAAAGGCGGTACACGCTGTCTACCTGTCAACAAGTTATTCTGTCCTGCGCGCGCACGCGATCTACGGTCCCCTCCCCCTTGACTAGAAGAGTCCTGTCCAATATCCCCCAGACAGGCGCAAAGAAAACCAGGACTGCGCACGTCGGCCAGATGACAGCTACAGTGGGGAAATATAGGACAATTTACCCCTTTCCTCAAGGTTGAAGAGTCTGTTAGTGTTCCCGCGAAGGAGAGCCACAAGCAAGGAACCCTAGACCGACTCTACCTGAGGGGTGAAAGAGTATCAACTCAATGATACCTCTACCACCGGGGCCTAAACGTAGACTACGCGAATAAATACTGAGTAACAGTAACCTAGGTTTAGATCGTATTGGCACACCCGCCAAAACGAGTTGGGGAACAGAAGATGTGTATATCTGGCAAGAAGGTAACCGAACCCGGAAATGAGGACACCGGCCCCTTTTCCTCAAGATCGAAGAGTCTGTTCAGAGTTCCCGCGAAGGAGAGGTACAAGCAAGGAACCCTAGACCGACTCTACCTGAGGGGTGAAAGAGTACCAACTCAATGATACCTCTACCACCGGGACACAAACGTAGGCCAAGCGAAGAAATGCTAAAAGCACAACAATGATGAGTATAAATTCCGGATGTCGCCTCCCGTCGAATAGTGCAGGAAAACTTGCCGGCCACGTAGACAGGTGAATAAAATGGGTCTTACCAATCCTGCGGATTTCTGGTTTCGGCACAACACTTGAGTCCTATCTCGTTCGTTGGAAACACCGAATATTAGGAGTTGGAACAAGCACAAAACTCTTCGGTACTACCGACTCGAAAACTTTCGGAACTGAAATCCCGTCGTCGGAAAACTAAAAAACCTCGGAAAGCTGAAAACTTAAAACTCGCCTATCGGAAAATTCGAAACTCTAACAGAAGTGAGAACTGACTCGGTGAATTCAATACTCAAGGAACTAGGTATCGGAAAATTCGGAAAACTATCGGAGAACTCGAAGAAAACTAGCTATCGGAAAACTCAAAAAACTATCGGAGAACTCGAAGAACTAGCTATCGGCAAATTCGAAAAACTATCGGAGAACTCGAAGAACTGACTGTCCGCCTGAAAACTGCCGAATTTATAAGGTCGGTTGGAGGGGGAATATTTCGAGTCTCGGATATCGTGAAAACAATTGCCGCTCCGCACAAAAAACACATATGGTACAGATAACGTCGCCGACTACGGCGAACGTAAGTTTTTTCTACATAGGCAGGAATCTGAACTTGGCTTCTTAGATTTTCACGATATGAAACTCGAAATAATTTTATGTTTGAATTCAAAATTGTTGAAAACTATACAGGTTGATTACGGTAACGAAGTTCACAATACGATAAAACGAATACTTTCGTTTTTGAATTAAGAAATGTTTGGAAAATATATAGACTGTTCTCAGTGACGAAGTTCGCTTCGTTACACACCCCCTCCACTTACCGAAAAAAAACGAAAGTTTTTTTTTTAACCTCATCGTCGCCAGCCACCTCGCCATTCGGCGGACCATTGGCACAGAGCCAACAGCACTCCCGGACGAATCTCCAACGGCCAGGGTTGGAGGTTCGTCAGGGGTCGTAGAAGTTCGCACTGACCCCCACAGATCTGGTATTCGATCTGTCTGACCTTTCGTCTTGACCAACGCCTTGTCTGGCGCTCGATGACCTCTCGGACGAATTCTCCTGGACCGTGGACTGCTTGATGGATGGCTTGGCAGGAACGCTCCCTTGACATGTCCCTCCAGTCTGGACCTGATTCACAGTCTTCTTCCATCAGCAGATCGTACCTGGCTGTCATGGGACCCACCACCTCGGCGTCGATTCGATCCCAACCCTTTTGTGGACATCTCTGTTCTGAAACTCGAAAGTTATTAGTATCTCTTAATCGGAATTCGTCGGTGAAGACAGACGATCTCACTCCTGGGGAATCCGAATCCGCCTTGTGGTCTCCTAAGGTTCAACAAACTGGGGTGTAGCCAACCCTGCTCTCTTGGGGGACAGACCTAAAACAGTATCCTCTTGCACTTCCACGTCCGGTCATAGGTTGGTTGCCTTCTGAGAATCCACGACACTTGGTCTCATCATCGTGGTTCCAAACCTGGGCGGCATCTCGGCTACCGACGGTTTAATTTCGCATGCTTTTCATACTATATCCGCTGGTTGCCAGCGGATGTCGACGGCTCACCGCTCAGCTCACCTTCGTGAAACGGTTTCAAATCCTTCACGTGGATATGACGGAGATATTTTCCCGACGCGTCCTTCAAGTCATAGACCACGGGAGACACTACCTTTACAACCGTATACGGATCGGAATATTTGGGGGCCAACTTAGACGCGAAACCGCCAACCGCCGACGATAACGGATGTTCCCGGCGCAACACCTTGTCTCCGACCCGGCACGACCACTCTCTCCTCCGGAGGTTGTAATAACGGCTTTGCTGATTAAAAGCTCGGTCCAACCGGAGCCTGACGAACTCCCGTGTCTCTAGTAGTCGTTTAAGACGAGTCGCATACTGGTCTACCCCTCGGACAGGTGGTTCTTCGGTCGAATCCTCTGCAACATCCCTCATTCCTTCGTTGCGACGGTTCGTTTCGGGAGAGCGGAACTCCCGGCCGAAGTTCAGGAACGCCGGTGTGAATCCGGTAGATTCATGTTTGGCAGAGTTCAACGCGAATGCCAGTTCTCCAAGATGCTCATCCCAGGAGCGATGATCTTGCTCACAGAACTGCGCAATCATGGTTTTGATCGTCCTGTTCGCCCTTTCTACGGGGTTGCACTGCGGAGAGTAGACTGGAGCGAATCGGTGGTGAATGCCCAAACTCTTCAAGTTGCCCTTGAATAAGCGGCCGTCGAACTGTGACCCGTTGTCACTTGTTACGGTCTTCGGGCATCCAAACTTCAACACCACCAGGTCGTAAAAAGCCTGGAATACTCCCTTGCCTGTAGCTGCTCGAAGAGGTCTGCATTCGATCCACTTCGAGAAGCGATCTTGGAACATAACCAGGAAAGTATTTCCCTTCTTCGAACGGGGTAAAGGTCCTACCAGGTCCGTACTGACGGTCTCCCACGGCTCGCTGGTGCGATGCGGCTGCATCTTCCCTGCAGGTTTCTGCTGACAGACTTTATACCTCTGGCATTGCTGGCACCTACGCACGTATTGGGCCGCTTCACGGAACATCCCTGGCCAGTAGTAGTTCTGGGCCACTACTGGCCGGCTACTGGCACATCATGATTCTCCCGCAGAACAGACTGCCGATCTTCAGTCGGGATGCACAGTTTCCATGGTTTTCCCATTTCAGTTTCCGTGAAGTCATCCGAACTCCAGAAATGCCGGTACAAACTTCCTTCTTGGATCCTGTAGTCCGGAAAATCTGAAGGGTTCTTCGAAACCTCCTGGAACTTCTTGACATACCAGGGGCATCTGATCGGGTTCTCGGTTACACAAACTTGTTATTCGGACGATAGGGGATCTCTCGACAAGGCGTCCGCTACTCGGTTTAGGGCACCTTTTCTATACTTGATCTCGAAATCATATTGCTGCAAGAAGACACACCACCTTGCAATCCGACCCGATGGGGATTTTATGGATTGCAGCCACCGCAAACTCATGTGATCGGTGATAACGGTGAACCTATAACCTTCCAAGAATGGCCTCATCTTGTCTATGGCCCATACGATGGCCAAACATTCCTTTTCGGTCACCGAGTAATTCTTCTCGGCACCATTCAGAGTGCGACTGGCATAGGCGATCACACGCTCGCGTCCATCACAGACTTGGGTTAAGGCCGCTCCGAGGCCATTCTCGGATGCGTCTGTCTGCAGCGTGAACGGTTGAGAAAAGTCCGGACAGGCTAAAACCGGTGACTCGGTGAGCCTCCTGTTCAGCGCATCGAAAGCCTGCTGCTGCGCATCATCCCATTTCCACCTTTGTTTCTTCTTCAGCAACAACGTGAGTGGCGTAACTATCTTCGTGAAATCGTCCACGAATCTTCGGTACCAGCTCGCCACTCCCAGGAATCGGCGAAGTTCGCGAACATTCCTCGGTGGCTTCATAGAATTGATGGCAGCGATCTTGTCAGGGTCGGTTGCGATTCCTTCTGCGGTGATCACGTGGCCTAGGTACTTGAGAGAACTTCTCACGAACTCGCACTTTTCAGGGTTTATCTTGAGGTTTGCCTCCCGGAGGCGACGAAACACCACCTTCAAGTTCTCCAGGTGTTCCTCGAAAGTCTCCCCCAAGACCACTATATCGTCCAGATACGCAAAGGCAATCGGGTCCAGCTCCGGACCGATAACACGGTCCAACAGTCTCTGGAAAGTTGCGCCGGCAGAGTGAAGGCCAAACGGCATAACCCGGAACTGGAACAAACCCCTTCCAGGCACAACGAAAGCGGTAATGGGCTTACTCTCCTTCGTGAGAGGAATCTGCCAGTATCCCTGTTTCAAGTCCAACGTAGAGATGTACTTCGCTCGCCTGAGTTTGTCCAGTATGCCGGCGATATACGGCAACGGGTACGCATCCTTTATCGAGACCTCATTCACCGCTCGAAAATCTATGCAGAACCTGGGACTTCCATTAGCCTTCTTCACGATAACGACGCAGGAACTCCATGGAGATCTCAAGGGTTCTATGATACCCTCCTTCAACATACGGTCTACTTGCTGGTCGATTATCTCCTGCATCTTCGGGTTACACGGACGGTACCTCTGCTTGATCGGCTCGGTTCCTGGCTTGATCTTGATCTCGTGTTTTGCCATCTTCGTCAGTCCTTGGACTTGATCAAACCCTGCCAGCTCCCGCTCCAGGAACTTCCGGAGAACCTGCTCCTCCCGCTGGCCCAAGGAACTGATCGACGAGTTGTGCAGGATGACGGCTGGAGAAACGGCTCCTTCCAACAACTCGCCCTTCAGATAGCATTTCGCTGACTTTAAATCGATCCTGAAGTCGCGGGAACTCAGTAGGTCCATTCCCAGAACGAGATCTATCGGTAGATTGGGCACCAAATAAAGCCGGGCTTTGACCTCCTCTTCTCCGAATAGTATTCTCGGCTCGTACACCTCTTCAACGGCGACTGAATTCCCGTCAGCCACAGTGGCCAACACGTCCGAAACTGCAGACGGCCGAACGAAAATCCTACGGCAGGCCTCTGCCGCCCTGCTGCTCAGGAATGATCTGGATGCGCCAGTATCCAACTCTCACGGGTTGTTGCCCGATGTGAACGACGACGATTGGCCGATTGTCTTGCGGCTGCTTAGGTTGCTGGGTTGGGGATGCTGTCGGATGGAACTGTCTCCTCCCCGCGAGGCGGTTCCGTTCTAGTTTTCCGAACATCGGCATTCCTTGGACAAGACACATCTTTTCCACATCGGGAACAGAAAATCTTTGGCGTCGCTCGGCACTCTCTCCTAAAGTGTCCCATTTCTCCACAACGCCAACACTGGATCCTGTCAGCCCTTACATTAGCGAAACGAACAGTTTTCTTCTCGCAGCGTGGCGGTTCGTCGGACTGGGCCTGAGTCGAGTCGGACTTCCTGCCTGGCGGCTCTGCGTCGATCCTAGGCGACGCTCTTGATGCCTCTGGCCTCACAGGCGATGGGGACTCGACAGTCAGCGTCTGTGACGGTCTTCGACAGGGGCCTTCATATACCAGGTGTGGATCATCAATCAGCCCTTTTCGAGTCGGGGGTGGAATGTACTGGTCGGTATTCCACTGGACCAACTCGAACACCTTTCTTTTGGCCAGCAGTTGTGCGTAAGTTTTCGTCTCCTGGAAGGCCAATGCCTTCTGCAACGCCGGTAACAGCCGCTTCCTGATTATGGCCACCTGTTCTTCCTCGGAGGGTCGTTTTACGGTAAGCTTCAGGAAGAGGTTCTGCATCCTGGTCACGAAAAGTAATAGTTTTTCGCCTTCTCCTTGGGTACGTTTCCTGATCTCTTCCAGGAGGGTTTCCTCGTAATCGAGGGGGAGAAAAGCTTCACGAAGTTGCTCTTTAAAGTCCTCCCAATCGTTGAAACACCCTCTCCTAGGGATGTACCAGTCCCTAGCGTCCTTCCGCAGCAGCTCGAATATCGAATCCAGCAGGCATTGCTGCGTAACTCTGCGAGTCACCGCTAGCTGCTCCACCTCCTGCAGGAAAGCGTCCACGTCTGCCGACCCGTCGAAGTGCACGTTCCACTTATACACCGGTATAAATGGCTGACTAGGTTGCTGTTGGGATGTCCCATCCGGTCTCGTTCGGACATCCTCTCCGGTTCGGCCTCTCCGACTCACTGGCAACCTCTCCGACTCACTGGGACGATCTCGCTCTCTCGGTGCAACCGTATATGTTTCGACTTCCTCGGTCGGCCTCACTTCCTCTGGCTCCAGAAACGGGAACGAAATCCGTCGAGTCGATTCCGCTACCGCCCTCCGGTTTCCTGGCACGGGCGATCCAGACCTTCCGTGGTCACCTGTCCCCCAGAAACTTGTGAAGTTCAGCCGTCGACGAACAGCTTCACAAGCCCTGTCGTGCAAATTCCGGAAGAAACTTAACGAAAGACCTCCCTCTTGGTTCTCCGGTAGTCCTGTTCGGTTCAGCTGTGTGTGGTTCCGAACAGCTTCCGACTCCCTGCCGGCGTCCGGCGTGACCTTAGCATCTTCCTCGGAGTCGCTTCCCCTTTCCGAGTTGACAGCTCCTGAGTTATCCAGTGGAGGATCCTCGAAAGAAATCAGCGGTTCAGCACCCAACGGCGTGCTCAAAGTGGCCCTGGCTTCTGCCAGCAGTACGGCGTCTCTCAGCATCTCGTCCGTCTGCCTCCACAACTCAGTGAGCTCTTTGGCTTTTTTCCTCTCCTCCGCTGTCGTCGGCCTCATCTGACTCAGACGATTCTGGAAATGGATGAGCCGACTCCGGATGCGGGATTCCTCATTCCTAGCGTTGTCTTCGTCGAACTCCTGAACCTGTTCCACCAGGCTCCTCAGGATTCGACCTGCATCTTCCAACTCCTCTTCCATGTCTCTGTCTACGGGACAGAACTGCGCATTCTGCGTCAGCGCCCTCCTCAATCCCATTCGGTTTTCCTGGACAGTCCTTCCGACCCGCTGGCCACGAGCTCTCAGCTCCCATCTCAGCTCTTCAGCTCTCAACCTGTTCACCTCCATGTCAACCCTAAAAACCTTTCTGTTCGGCCTTATTGTGAAGAAATTAGGTCCCTGCTCGGGCGCCAAATTGTGACGGCGTTTTTCTCCTGGTTGCGACTTACACCTACCACTACCTTTCCAAGCTTACTCGGGCGCCAATTGCGATGGTTTTTATAAGGTCGCAATTCCTTACGTCGCTCACAGTTGTCCACCTGGGTAGCTTTTCTACAGTTGGAGACAAGGTTCGATTCAATCTGGGGTGGTAGCGATTGATATGTTGTTATTTCTTCCACTGAAGAGGAGCGACTTTGAACTAAATGAATAAAACTCACTTCGACGAGACACAATATATTACTAAATACAAATACTTTGAAACCACACGCAATGCTGTAATTTATTGACGGTGCTACAATGAAATGAATGAGGTGAAAAGCAGCAAAATTAACAATATACACCAACAAGTTACAAAGGAAATTTAACAGAAATGACGGACGGAATAAAACGAAGCGAGGTGAGCGGGCGGCGTATGTGAAGCGGTTAAAATGCGTGGTGTGAAAACAGTTTAATAAGAGAGCGACAGCCAGTAACCTTATTATCTTGATTACCAGTGAAAAGCATACAATGTAGCGGGTGAAAGGCGGTACACGCTGTCTACCTGTCAACAAGTTATTCTGTCCTGCGCGCGCACGCGATCTACTGTCCCCTCCCCCTTGACTCGAAGAGTCCTGTCCAATATCCCCCAGACAGGCGCAAAGAAAACCAGGACTGCGCACGTCGGCGCGCCTGACAAAATGGAGTCCGAACAAACGTTGCGGAATTCGCTGGCCAGATGACAGCTACAGTGGGGAAATATAGGACAATTTACCCCTTTCCTCAAGGTTGAAGAGTCTGTTAGTGTTCCCGCGAAGGAGAGCCACAAGCAAGGAACCCTAGACCGACTCTACCTGAGGGGTGAAAGAGTATCAACTCAATGATACCTCTACCACCGGGGCCTAAAAGTAGACTACGCGAATAAATACTGAGTAACAGTAACCTAGGTTTAGATCGTATTGGCGCACCCGCCAAAACGAGTTGGGGAACAGAAGATGTGTTTATCTGGCAAGAAGGTAACCGAACCCGGAAATGAGGACACCGGCCCCTTTTCCTCAAGATCGAAGAGTCTGTTCAGAGTTCCCGCGAAGGAGAGCCACAAGCAAGGAACCCTAGACCGACTCTACCTGAGGGGTGAAAGAGTACCAACTCAATGATACCTCTACCACCGGGACACAAACGTAGGCCACGCGAAGAAATGCTAAAAACACAACAATGATGAGTATGAATTCCGGATGTCGCCCCCCGTCGAATAGTGCAGGAAAACTTGCCGGCCACGTAGACAGGTGAATGAAATGGGTCTTACCAATCCTGCGGATTTCTGGTTTCGCCACAACACTTGAGTCCTATCTCGTTCGTTGGAAACACCGAATATTAGGAGTTGGAACAAGCACAAAACTCTTCGGTACTACCGACTCGAAAACTTTCGGAACTGAAATCCCGTCGTCGGAAAACTAAAAAACCTCGGAAAGCTGAAAACTTAAAACTCGCCTATCGGAAAATTCGAAACTCTAACAGAAGTGAGAACTGACTCGGTGAATTCAATACTCAAGGAACTAGGTATCGGAAAATTCGGAAAACTATCGGAGAACTCGAAGAAAACTAGCTATCGGAAAACTCAAAAAACTATCGGAGAACTCGAAGAACTATACTATATCCAGCGAGATCTGATAGTGGAACTCAACAACTAAATGTACGCTTACAAGGTTATGAATATTATCATTGGCTCCCGTTTAGTGCTTTCTCCGCCTTCTCCAGATCTGTATTAGGTACGACAATTGAGTGATTTATGAATATATATTTTAAAATTACTGGTCGTTTTTGATTGAATGTATGTACTTACAAAGTCGGCTATAATCTGGGGGCACGGTAGTGCCCCCGCCAACACGAGCCAAAGGAAGCGGGCGCCGGGGCACTACCTATCTTTTATCGAAGTGTTTCGTCGTATTTTTGAACTCTCATTAACTTGAGTATGGGATATAGAAGATGAACAAAATTCTCAGGATACAATGCAAGTAGTGAACTCATTAAAAGTGCAAAGATTTAAGTGCATAGCTCCTACACTTCAGCCTCAATACACAAACAACGAAAAAATTCTTATATTGAAACTTTCACCCCCAACCCTTAGGACCAGGCGATGTATAAGTTTGTATGAGACTTCCGCCAATTTTGATGCTAGTGGTCTGAAAATTGATATATACAGAGGGCTGCTTATTAGAAGTGTTAAACAAAAAAATTCTAGAATTCTCAGGGAAAATTACCCCACATTTTGAATGAGGGGATAAAAAGAGCGCCCGTAAAACGCCTCATATGTATTTACACTAAATACAATTTCCCTGTAATAACCTCAACCACAGTTTCCATTGAGCAATTTTCCGTTGTGATCATTCTATAATGATAGGAATCTTTATACAATGGTTGTGATGGCAGCTGTCAAATACATCGCCATCGCAGCTTGAACCTTGTTAGATAAAGGTATATTTCTCCAATTCGTACATTGTTGATTGTGAACATGAATAGTGAATTAATTCGACTTGAAATAGATCTCGCAATAATGATATTTTCTTTAATTTTTATTGGAAAAAAAATTTACAAAATGAAAAGATTTTGTCATGAGCAACGTACAAAAAGAATTGAAATCCAACCAAAAACATTTCCATGTAGAATATTGCTACGATGAAGCCGTATTTCTAACATTGTCAAAAAGTTATCAGATCTCATGTATGCTAACGCTACACACTTCATCTTCACAAGTTCTTATTTCATTCAACTCTATGCCTTGGTCAAAATAAGTGACTTGGCCCTTTTGTTACTATAAGAACTATTGTATAACACAAAAATGTTATGAACGGCGACTTTATTTTTCACCTCACGCTCACGGGGCGGAAGAGAGACAGCCAGGTCGTTCATTTCGATCAAGGCATAGAGTTTGTGAAATAAGGACTAGTGAAGATGAAGAGTGTAGAGTTAGCAGCTTGGCTCTACATGAGATCTGATAACTTTTTGACAATGTTAGAAATACAGTCTCGTCTTGGCAATATTTTACATGAAAATGTTTTTGGTTGGATTTATTTTTCTTATTCCATATATGATATATGTACTCACAATAAAAGGTGCATAGTTAAAAAACGTATTTCTAAAAACAAACATTATTTATGAATACAGGAAACAGGCTGGTTTAAAAATAATAATTGAGATTAGTGGGATGATAATGAGAATAAATAAACAAACGAGGATTAAATGCAAAAAACTTTTTTATAGCGAAATTAGCTTGGTGTCGTCAAAAATAATTACGTATTTCGCTTACAAAAAAGGTAGAGCAGTTTTTTGGATACAAGCCACGTTTGTATTCATTTTCATAATTATCCCACTGATTTCAATTATTATTTGTAAACCAGCCTGTATCCTGTATAGATGAATAATGTTAGTTTGTAGAAATACGTATGCACTTAGTATTGTAAGTACATAATATCATATATGGAATAAGAAAAATGATTATTTTTAACGAAACTCATGTTTTCTTCACCTTGAAGTCGTTAAAAATAATTAGGGAAAACTGGAACTATCACTATCACTATGGGCACCAATTTCTATAATCAAAGGTTCAACCGTGACCTCCATAATGTTATCAAGTTCCCAGAACTTTTTTTCGACTGTGTTCTGCACATGCTTCACACACTTTTTCCATTTCTCAGGAGTAATGTTGTTAAGGGCATTAGTTAAAAGAATTTTGACATCCGCAAATTTAAAAGTCTTGTTGTTAGCCGCGACAAAATTTTTAGCATCAGCCCAAATCAGCTCAATTGGATTGAGCTCACAGTGATAAGGTGGCAACCGTAAAACTGTTTTATTCTGGACTTTTGCCAATTCATCAACAAAATATTTATCATATTCAGCCTTATGCGGTGCCACTAATTGTAGAAGTTCTACTTTGAGCATTTCGTCATCGAAGTGGATATTTTTTGATCTTAACCAATCTTTTATTTTTTGTTTTGTCCAAGCTGAAGTAGGTACTTTTTCACTTTTTCGCGAATGGTACGGAGCATTATCGAGAACTATTACACAGTTGTCTTCTAAAAGGGGCAGAATATTAGCAAACCACTTTTCAAAGCTGTCGGAGTCCATTTCCTCGTGATAGTCGCCACTCTTTTTTGATTCGAAAACCCATAGGCCACCTTCTACAAAACCTGTTTCACTCCCAATATGCGTAATAATCAGCCTTTTTCCCTTGCCAGATGGATTTTTTAGACCTGGTGAGAGACCTGACAAAAACGCCTGCCTGGAAGATTTCACCGTTTCGTCGACCCACACATGAGATTTTGTATGTCCTGCATTTACCCACGTCTCATCTAAATAATAAATTTTCCTATTTTCTTCCCGAAATTTTTTTATAGATTTTAAAAAATTTCGTCTCCATAAAATAATCTCTTCTCGTTCTAATAAAGCACTATTTCTACCCCTACGTACATATTTAAAATCTAATGATTTTAGAAGTTTATGGAAAGTACTTCGTTTAAAATTTGGCAAGCTTTCGTCGTCGTTAACAGCTCCAAGAACCTTGTCTATAGTTGGTATCTCGTTCCGAAAAAAAATTGATGTACTATTCGACGTATAACAGTTTTATCGCAATCATCCACTTTGTCCTGTATGGTTTTTCTGGGCTTATTCTTTTTCGGTGAAGAAAATCCTGCTGTACTATTTTTCTTTTCCTTAATAATTCTGTACACAGAAGCTTCACCTACTCCGCTGGTAGAAGCAGTCCGTTTAACTATTTCCGATATTAAAGCTTCTGGACGCGATTCCATTGTCGATGTATAAACATTATTTATAATGCTTTTTTCCGTACTACTGAATGCACGTTTTTTTGATCGCTTTTTTGTTGTAAATTCCTGGGCAGAATCTGTAGAACTCGTCATTGTTTTAAAAATTATAACACGCAATATGTTCGATATGGGTAATCACCACGAAAGATATTTATCGACTGAACTGAAATCTGATCTATATATGTAGCGTATGGTTAACATGAAAACATAATTCTTCGGAAAATCTGAAATCTGGAACATTGAAGATTAAACCCGGTTCTGATGAATTTGGCTCCGCCTTGTTGTTGTGAAGCGGTATCGTCTCTCGATGGATGAAGTGTAGCTATCGGAAAATTCGAAAAACTATCGGAGAACTCGAAGAACTGACTGTCCGCCTGAAAACTGCCGAATTTATAAGGTCGGTTGGAGGGGGAATATTTCGAGTCTCGGATATCGTGAAAACAATTGCCGCTCCGCACAAAAAACACATATGGTACAGATAACGTCGCCGACTACGGCGAACGTAAGTTTTTTCTACATAGGCAGGAATCTGAAATTGGCTTCTTAGATTTTCACGATATGAAACTCGAAATAATTTTATGTTTGAATTCAAAATTGTTGAAAATTATACAGGTTGATTACGGTAACGAAGTTCACCTCGTCACAATACGATAAAACGAATACTTTCGTTTTTGAATTAAGAAATGTTTGGAAAATATATAGACTGTTCTCAGTGACGAAGTTCGCTTCGTTACACGTTCTTCGTCTATAACCTTTACTTGTCCAAAATTTGGATTGTGTCCGTTATCTATCGAATGTTTAGCCAAGGCACAACTAGTTATTCTTCTTTTGATATCACTTCTGTGAGAGTTGATTCTTTTATTCAGAGTTCTTTTTGTTTCACCTATATATATTAAGTCACAGTTCATGCATGTTATTTTATAGACAACATTTGAGTTTTTGGTATCAGGAGTGATATCTTTCAATTTTGTGAAAAGAGATTTCGACTTATTCGTGTAAATATAAGTGAAACGGTAATTATCTTGTCTTAGTACCTTGGTCAGTCGATCAGATAACCCATCGGCTCTTGGAGGACTATAGTTTTCATATTTTCAGTTAATCCTGCTGCTTCATTTTGTATGCTAGCCACAGGTTTCGTCTGACTAGGTAAAGGGTCTGGTACACTAGGTGTTCGAAAAATTATCTTTTTTACCCATTGTTTGGGGTATCCATTTTCTAGCATGATATCAAAAAGTCTCTTAAGGTTTTCATCTAAAAAATCTGGATGTGAGATTTTATTTATTCGAAACTTCAAGTTGAGCATAACATTCATTTTCATTCTTAACTGATGAGATGACCTATAATGTATGTATCTGTTCGAGGCCATTGGTTTAATATACCAGTCAGTTTTTAGAATATT
The DNA here is from genome assembly GCA_038502775.1 of Hippodamia convergens. NCBI lineage: Eukaryota > Metazoa > Arthropoda > Insecta > Coleoptera > Coccinellidae > Hippodamia > Hippodamia convergens. Next base: position 169,364 of record JAVSIQ010000074.1, on the reverse strand, counting down.
ATTTTGTCTAATTGGTTTGGTATCGAGAAATGGAACTGAATCCTCTACTTCTTCATCAATCGTGAATCTTATCCTTGAATGGAAAGTGTGGAAAACTTCCAAAATTTCTTGTTCAGTTCCTATTGGTATAGCTAATATCAAGTCATCGACAAACTTCTTACAGGATGGTTTTTGAAAAGACAACTTTGGAATACATTCATCAAGTAATTGATCCATAACATACTGAGCCAGAATTGGTGAAAGTATTGATCCCATTGGAGTACCAATTTTTTGTTTGTAAAATTTTGTATTGAACGAAAAATATGTTGATTGGATGAAGAAGCCAAAGGTTTGATGACCTATGATGCTGTTTGTCCGAAATTCTATGGTCTTCCTAAGGTACACAAACCAGAGTTAGCATCAAGACCTATCATATCCTCAATTGACAGTCCAACATCTAGACTCTCAAGATTCCTCAAAGATATATTAAAATCCTCGTACAACACTAATAATAGATATTTTGTATCGGACTCTTACCAGTTTTGTGAATTCATAAATGGTCCTCAACTTCCACAAAACTACAAAATTATCAGTCTAGATGTAGTGTCACTTTTCACGAATGTAACACTGGAAATAGCCATACAAAGTATTAGAAACAAATGGGAGGAAATAAAAACAAATTGTAAAGTATCTAAAGAGAAGTTTATAGAACTCATTATATTAGTTTTCCAATCAACATATTTTTCGTTCAATACAAAATTTTACAAACAAAAAATTGGTACTCCAATGGGATCAATACTTTCACCAATTCTGGCTCAGTATGTTATGGATCAATTACTTGATGAACACACTCTCTGACGTCCAAAATTCAACAATTCAAGTCTTGATGCCCGTTTTTTCTTCACATATTTCGCACATGTGTCCAATGACGTCGGTCGCTTCGAAACAGAGCTATCTTACTTTAACAACATTCATCCAGTAATTGATCCATAACATACTGAGCCAGAATTGGTGAAAGTATTGATCCCATTGGAGTACCAATTTTTTGTTTGTAAAATTTTGTATTGAACGAAAAATATGTTGATTGGAAAACTAAAATAATGAGTTCTATAAACTTCCCTTTAGATACTTTACAATTTGTTTTTATTTCCTCCCATTTGTTTCTAATACTTTGTATGGCTATTTCCAGTGTTACATTCGTGAAAAGTGACACTACATCTAGACTGATAATTTTGTAGTTTTGTGGAAGTTGAGAACCATTTATGAATTCACAAAACTGGTAAGAGTCCGATACAAAATATCTATTATTAGTGTTGTACGAGGATTTTAATATATCTTTGAGGAATCTTGAGAGTCTAGATGTTGGACTGTCAATTGAGGATATTATAGGTCTTAATGCTAACTCTGGTTTGTGTACCTTAGGAAGACCATAGAATTTCGGGCAAACAGCATCATAGGTCATCAACCTTTGGCTTCTTCATCCAATCAACATATTTTTCGTTCAATACAAAATTTTACAAACAAAAAATTGGTACTCCAATGGGATCAATACTTTCAACAATTCTGGCTCAGTATGTTATGGATCAATTACTTGATGAATGTTGTTAAAGTAAGATAGCTCATGTTTCGAAGCGACCGACGTCATTGGACACATGTGCGAAATATTTGAAGAAAAAACGGGCATCAAGTCCTGAATTGTTGAATTTTGGATGTCAGAGAGTGTGTTCTCTTATAAAAATCACCTCGCTGAAATAAATCAAGTGTCGCATAGAAAACAAGTTAATGTCGAATAACTATTCCGTTAAGACGTTAGTTAATTATTAGTATAAAATCTAGACAGTGACTATTATTTAGTGTAAGGTTAACAGAAAGTCCGCTCGCTGCGTGAATGTGCGATTGGAGGAAGTTCTCCCAGAAAGAGTACGGAGAAAGAGAGGAACACCGAATAGGCCTATTCGTGAAGACAGAAGGCAGCCCCCAGGTCCAGCTTCTGGAAAGTCCGAGTAAGTGATGATATCTATACGGTGTGTTCGTCCTCATGTCGGCTAAGATTGGTTCAAAAAACTCATAAAAGGGTCTTACAGTCCACCCCCAGCGAAACCAAACAAACTGAGCTATTGTTTACCGCAACATTGGTCCTTCGGGCCGGATATTTCCATTTTCTTTCATTCAATATTAACCCTTATCTCTCTGGTTGATTTCACTACGATTGCAAATACACGCAAAATCGCTGTTATTCAAGTTCGCATATTGTTTGTTGACTCCGCTGAATTTTCTTGATATTTCTCCGCTAATTCGCTGAAAATATTAAACGATATTACCTTTGAAAAATTGCGAGTTTCGAGATTTCCCAAAGTCAGGAATTTCGAAATTCTCAGTTTCCGCCATATTCCGCAATTTAGTACCGGTGGGAGAAAGCAAACGCTCATGGTCTCTCCCCCCTTTAATTTTCCTCTGCGCATTAAACACAAGTTTAGTCTTCGGAGTCAGAGATCGCCTCGCATTTCAATCAGGATTGTCAGTTGTCATTCAAGAGAGTTTTGTTTATATTTTCGAAATGGAAAAAATGAAAAAATATAAAACCTATCGTAACACCGCAATGAATGATATACGCACATTATATGATTTGTCACAAAAAGCTAAAGCGGATGAATCAGTTTGTACTTTATTCAAAGTTAGAAGTGAGGATATGCAGCAAATTTACGATGACTTTCATAAACAACATAATGAGATTATTTCGCTGTTGCTTAAAGATGAGGAAGCAGACGTGGAAAAGGAAAATGTGATACGTAATGCTTTCCTTTCCGAGTACTACGCAGTTAAATAACTGAGTTATTTAATGGATCAAATGACAGTGGCGGCCTTAGGGGGTGGCGAACGGGGCAATCGCCCGGGGCCTCGCGCGCAAAGATTCGAACAAATTTTGATATTGATTCAGATCCCTAATTATTCATTAAAGTTAAAACATAAGCGTAAGTTCAAATAAAGTTCGTTCACCAATACATTCATTCAAAAGAAAATTGAAAAAAACATTATGTAGTTTTTTAATATTGCGCCTTGTCGGAACGTCCAAATATGTAATTGAGGAACCAGATGTCTGACCCACCAGATCAGTAGGAAAAATAGAATGTAGAATCACACAACACAATTAGGGTAAAAATTATCTAAGAATTTAGGTACGATGTTTACTTATCCCAGATGTTGGAACCTCATAAAATATTTATAGCCCTGTTGACCGTTCTTTGGCGGTCCCTTTGGAATTTCCGTTCAATTATCGTCTTACGCAGGAATTCATTCCATTGTAGTGAATTACGGAAGGAAGAGCGCAAAATCTGTTTTTTTTTTCGAATCTAGTGATTAGGGATGAGGGGATGAGTTCAGTTTTGTTATATTCTATTTTTACTAATGAAAAACTTCCATTGTTTTTGGTTCTCTATTCACATTAAGAGGTCATGTTCACATTTTTCGAATAAATTCAATTTTTTTTCTTGTTATTGAATTAAGAAATTAATTCAATTCATTGGTTTCTGAAACCTATTTTTTCATTGTGGCTTTTGTAAGTTTAAATTTGGATACCAAGTATCCAATGAATTCATCCAATACTTAATAGTTCAGTATCGGATACTCAAAAGTATCTAATTTGCGCAAGACTACCTCGAACTGTTCTGAGCTTGATACAACAGGGACTCGACGCCCTCAATCAAACTGACCATTAGTGGCTCCTCTATCGCTCGGGCAAACCAGAAAAAGTCATATATGGTGAATTTTGCAGAGAAATTTTCGATACAAATATTATAAGAAATCACTGTTTTCAATAGAAATATGCATACAAGATGGTTAGTGCCATTTTCCATGGAACTTTCTATTCTGTTCATCTGGATCATAAAAATGAATAGTTTAATTTTTACGATCTTCTCTTCGATACCGAAAATTTAATACAAATACAGCTGAGATTCAAGAACATTTCATTGTTTTTCTAGCCGTCGAAGAAAACCACAGCTGAGAGTTTGACCGATTACATAACAAAAGAATTAGATCAGTTGATTATATCATTGCAAAAATGAAGAGGTCAATGATATAACAACGAAGCCAATAAACGTGGTGAAAAAAGTGGTGTCCGAAACCATTATTCTTGAAATGAATCAACTTGCTTACTTTTTACCTTCTGGGAGTCATAGCTGGAATCTCATCCTAGGAGATGCAGCACCGTCTTGTGTCCAAGCAAAATCTTTTTTTGGTTTTCTACAAAGGTTGTATACTCTGTTTGCCGGCTCAACTGAGAGGTGTGCGATTTTAAAGGATCATGTTAAAGCCTCATCACTAACACCGCTGTGTGAAACTAGATTCACGAAGGTAAAAGGGCCTCGCGAAAACCTCCCGCCCAGGGCCTCGCAATGGGCAAGGCCGCCCCTATCAAATGATACAGGAAATCTGGTGAATACCGGACAAACTTCAGGTATTTTAGGATTATCGTCTTCGAATGTTCGTCTTCCCAAAATTGATCTTTTAAAATTTGATGGTCAATTTAAAAATTTTGCAACTTTCCATGATCACTTCAATGCTTTGATACACAAAAATAATCGATTAAGTAACATTGAGAAATTTACTTATTTGATTTCCTCGCTGGAGGGACAACCTTTGTCACTTATAAGATCTATACCCCTCACTGAATCAAATTACGCACAAGCATACGAAGCCATTGTATCTCGTTATTCTAATAAACGATTGAGGGCTCAAAGTCATTGGGTTGAAATTGAAAATTCGACGAGAATAAATGTCCAAACTCCTGGTTCTCTCCGAAAATTGTTAGATACCTTTACTGAAAATTTAGACGACTTGAAGACGTTAGGTTTTCCTACTGAACAGTGGGATTTCGTAATGTTAATGTTACTTTTGAATCGCCCAGATGTTGATACTGTTACTAGATTTGAAACTGAGCATGGATCCGCAGAAGTTCCTCAATACACGAAATTAATTGAATTTCTGAATAGGCAATGCACTGTCTTAGATACCTTGGCTTCTCCGCAAGTAACTCGAACTAAAAAACCGCTTCCAGTGCAATCGCAAATGAAAGTTACTCGCTCTAATGCATTTCATGTGAATAAATCGCCTGCTACTAATTGTATTCTCTGTAAACCAAATCATTCGTTTTATACCTGTTCTGCCTTCAAAAATAAAACGCCTGCTGATCGATATAACTTTTGTAAATCTTCTCACTTATGTTTTAATTGTCTTAGTAGCGCTCATACTTTGAATTCATGTCGTTCCACTTATAGCTGCAAAAAATGTAACTCAAAGTATCATCATACTTTACTCCATCATGATAAAGGAAATACTTCGCAAAATCAGGAGGCACCCACTTTATTGAATAAGTCACCTACTGAAAACCAAAGTAATTCAAGTTTTGTTGGGTCGGGCATCGACTCGAAACCGAGTGATGTTTTACTGGCAACGGCTTTAATAGATATCGGTGACAAACAAGGTAATTTTCTTCCGTTGAGATGCCTTCTAGATTGTGGAAGTATGACATCGTTCATTACTGAAAAGGCAGTTCGCAAACTAGGTCTTAAAAAATCTGAATATGTGATGGATATACAAGGAGTTGATTCTATGAAATCTAGAATTAATCGAGGAATTGTTTCGCTTACACTCAAACCTGCCAATAAAAATGCACCACTTTTAATCACAGACGCGGTTATTTTGAAACAAATTTGTGATAATTTACCTGCCTACCATCTACCGGTGGAAAATTGGTCACATTTGAATTATATCGAGTTCGCTGATCCCAAATTCAATTTCCCTGCGAAAATCGATGTTTTGTTGGGTGCAGACATTTTTTCGAAAGCACTAATTGGTGGCTCGATTGCAGGTTCATCCAATGAACCTGTCGCTGTTAATACCATATTTGGGTATATTATTATGGGAAAAATAAATATTAAACTTCCTACTCATCATAATATGTCGCTGTTTTGCGAATCGTCCGATATTTCGTTAGATAATATCGTAAAAAAATTTTCTCTATTTCAGTATCGCAATTAGTTCATTACAGTACTGAAAATAGTGCTGTAATGAAACTCATTACAGCATTGTTTTCAGTTATATTTTTCGTTTTGTGGTTGTCAGTACTGATTTCCGATCCAATCAATTTTCGAATCAAATCAATTCTAATTCTGTGATCTGTCAAATTTCGTAAGTCACACCAACTGCCAAGCTACAATACAAAAGTCACTAATCTGAATTTTCATTTGAATTTCGAGAGTATTTCATGAAACTTGACTGAAATAGAGAAAATATCGTCTAATACTCGTTGCAGAAGGCAATTCCACCACTCATGCTCGTTTTCGAACTTCGCATTCGTGTTGGAATAGGAGCTCATTCTGCAACTTGTTTTAGAATATACTATTGGGAAATGGAAAATGTCCCCGCCGTTATCACACGTAGTCCGGAGGATGAGAAATGCGAACGGCATTTTTTGGAAAATTGTCGTCGGGATGAAAATGGTCGCTACATTGTATCTCTTCCTTTTCGAGATAATATTGGGAAACCTTCATTTCCCGGAATGCGAGATCATGCGATTTCTAGATTTTATTCACTAGAAAAACGTCTACAGAAAGATCCCAAATGGAACCTTCAGTATTCTGACGTTATGAAAGAATATTTAGATCTCGGACATATGGAATTGGTTCGCAATTATGAAATATCCTATTCAGAAGCTACTACTTACCACATCATTGTGTTATTAAACCTGATAGCACTAGTACAAAATTGAGAGTTGTTTTTAACGCATCCGCTAAATATGCAGGAAACAAATCGCTTAATGAATGTTTGATGATAGGATCCAAATTGCAGAAAGATATTTCGCGACTTTTAATAAATTTTCGCCTTAAACCTTATGTCTTATGCGCTGATATTAAAATGATGTATCGCATGATATTGGTTGATCGATCTCAAACTGACTATCAACGAATTCTTTGGCGATTTTCACCGCAAGAGAAACTCAAAGATTATCGTCTTTTAACACTCACTTTTGGGACAAGTTCAGCACCATTCTTGGCGATACGGGTTTTATTAAAACTTGCAGAAGATGAAGGCAGACGCTTTCCGCTTGCTTCGGAAGCTATTCGTGAATGTTCTTATGTCGATGATTTCGTGATCGGTTGTCAATCCTTGGCTGAAGCTATGAAGCTTAGGGATGAATTAATTTCATTGTTGAAACTTGGTGGTTTTGAATTACGCAAGTTTGCAAGTAATGAACCCGCAAAATATTGCGGGTGACATTCAGGCAAACCTGATAATAATCAGGTTTGCCTGAATGTCATTTATCGCAAAGTCCGATTTCATTTTCTAATACGAGTACAACTGAGGAATCTCCGCTGAAAGTGTTAGGTTTGAGATGGAATTCAGAACATGATTATTTTTCATTTAGAGTTAAAGCCATGGAAAATGTAGGTTGCAGTAAACGTGTGCTGTTATCGGAGTTGGCTCAGGTGTACGATCCATTAGGTTTCTTGTCCCCGATAACCTTTCTTAACAAATACTTAATTCAACGCTTATGGATGTCAGGCACTGGTTGGGATGAAACCCCTGACGACGAGATTGTTAGATTATGGCGACAATACCGTGACGAATTTGTTCATTTAACCGAACTAAGGATACCAAGACTTATCATTCCATTCAATACTGATACCATCGAACTACATGGTTTCTGTGACGCGAGCGAAAAGGGTTTCGACTGTGTTATTTATTTTCGCACCTTACATACTGATGCGGATATTTCCAATCATTTTTTATGTGCCGCTCAAGCGAGTAACAATTCCTCGTTTGGAATTATGAGCTGCTGTTTTGCTCACAAAATTGGTGCACTCTGTTTTAACAAGCATCGAAAACAAAATCAAAATAAGTAGAATTTGTTTATGGACCGATTCTCAAATAGTTTTATATTGGATAAAAGCATCGCCTCACCGATGGAAAACTTTCGTCGCGAACAGAGTTTCGTTCATTCAAGAAAAATATCCCATAGATCACTGGTTTCATGTAGATGGGTCAAACAATCCTGCTGACATAGCCTCAAGGGGTTCATTGCCAGCTAATATAATTCATAATAGTTTGTGGTGGCAGGGTCCTTCATTTCTTCTCACTTCCTCGTTACCTTTAAGACCTTTTGCAACAGATTTCACTTACCCAGTGAAGGAGGAGCGAAAATTGCTCCATGAAAAATCAACATTTATTTCAATTCAACGTGTTTTGTCTTACATATTAGGATTTATCTATAACTGTAAAAACACAAAAATGAAACGAAATGGTTCACTTGCGCTACAGGAATTGCACGAGAGCTTGAAAGTGTTGGTCAAATATACACAGCAAGTTCATTTCTCAAAGGAATTTAAAAATTCTACTTTTTCGCGACCGTTCAGAAAGCTAGGTGCGTTTCTTGATGAAGATGGGATCCTTCGAGTTGGAGGTCGCATCAATCAATCTAACTTGTCCCCCAACTCCAAGTATCCAATGATTTTGCCGCGCTCCTCACGTCTCACTCAATTAATTGTGGAATATTACCATAATAAATATTTTCACGCGGGATTTAAAACTACCCAATACCTTTTGTTGCAAACTTTTTGGATATTGTCGCCTAGGAAAGCCATTAAGTCTATTTTATCGAAATGTGTTCGTTGTTGGAAGATGCATCCAAAGACGTTTCAACCTCCTATGGCATCTTTACCATGGCCTCGGGTTAATCAAGTACAGCCTTTCTTACATTCTGCGGTAGACTTCGGAGGGCCATATTGTGTAACGATGAGTAGACATCGTGGAGTTAAAACCACAACGGCTTATTTGTGCCTTTTCGTATGTTTGGCCACGAAAGCGGCCCATTTGGAATTGGCCTCTGATTTATCCACCGAGACTTTCCTGACCGGCTCTTCAAAGATTCATAGCTCGGCGTGGTCGAATCGCTAGTTTACATTGTGACAATGCCACTAACTTTGTAGGAGCTCATCGTGAGCTCAACTTGTTGAAGAATGCTGCGCAGAAGGAAACCATTGAATTTCTGTTTTCGCCTCCTTCAGGTCCACACTTCAATGGTTTAGCTGAAGCCGGGATAAAATCAGTAAAAAATCATTTATCCAAAGTTATTGGTGATCAAATACTGACTTATGAAGAGTTTTATACCATCCTAACCTTGGTCGAATCTAAACTGAATTCACGTCCCTTAACGGCCATTACGTCAGATATCGAAGATATCAATGCCCTTACGCCAGGGCACTTTCTCACAACGGAACCGCTAACTGCATTGCCTGTACCGGAGTTTTCTGCGGTTTCTATCAACCGACTTTCGAGATGGCAACTGATTCAAAGAATCCATCAAGATTTTTGGCGCCGCTTTCGGTTAGAGTACTTACATACTCTTCAACAGAAGGAAAAATGGTTAGATTCAACTTCACCTCCTACCATCGGTACACTCGTCGTTATAAAAGATGAAAACGCAAGTCCTAATAAATGGGCATTGGCGCGAATAACTGCGTTACATCCTGGTAAGGATAAGGTGGCTCGAATTGCCACTGTGAAAACTGCCAATGGTACACTGAAGCGTCCTTTAGTGAAGTTGGCCCCCCTTGCTATTGTTTAATTTTTCTTTATCGAGTGATTAAGTTCGTTACATTGTAATTTCGCGATCAGTTTTGGATGTTTTTGCAAGAAATCACCAGTTATAATTTGCATCATTTACTTTATCATTCAATTCAATCAAAAGGGTACCTTAGTCCCTTATGGCCCGGGAGTATGTTAAAGTAAGATAGCTCATGTTTCGAAGCGACCGACGTCATTGGACACATGTGCGAAATATGTGAAGAAAAAACGGGCATCAAGACTTGAATTGTTGAATTTTGGATGTCAGATAGTGTGTTCGCTTATAAAAATCACCTCGCTGAAATAAATCAAGTGTCGCATAGAAAACAAGTTAATGTCGAATAACTATTCCGCAAAGACGTTAGTTAATTATTAGTATAAAATCTAGACAGTGACTATTATTTAGTGTAAGGTTAACAGAAAGTCCGCTCGCTGCGTGAATGTGCGATTGGAGGAAGTTCTCCCAGAAGGAGTACGGAGAAAGAGAGGAACACCGAATAGTCCTATTCGTGAAGACAGAAGGCAGCCCCCAGGTCCAGCTTCTGGAAGGTCCGAGTAAGTGATATCTATACGGTGTGTTCGTCCTCATGTCGGCTAAGATTGGTTCAAAAAACTCATAAAAGGGTCTTACAGTCCACCCCCAGCGAAACCAAACAAACTGAGCTATTCTTTACCACAACAAATGTATTCCAAAGGTGTCTTTTCAAATACCATTCTGTAAGAAGTTTGTCGATGACTTGATATTAGCCATACCAATAGGAACTGAACAAGGAATTTTGGAAGTTTTCCACACTTTCCATTCAAGGATAAGATTCACGATTTAAGAAGAAGTAGAAGATTCAGTTCCATTCCTCGATACCAAACTTAGACAAAATAATATTCTAAAAACTGACTGGTATATTAAACCAATGGCCTCGAACAGATACATACATTATAGGTCATATCACCAGTTAAGAATGAAAATGAATGTTATACTCAACTTGAAGTTTCGAATAAATAAAATCTCACATCCAGATTTTTTAGATAAAAACCTTAAGAGACTTTTTGATATCATGCTAGAAAATGGATACCCCAAACAATGGTTAAAAAAGATTATTTTTCGAACACCTACTGTACCAATGAAGCAGCAGGATTAACTGAAAATATAAAAACTATAGTCCTCCCAAGAGCCGTTGAGTAGAAGTACTGCTGAAATAAAAATAAATGAACCTGGTCCACATCATATCAATTTTGTGAATGATAACTCTATAGAGAACCCTTCTCCTGCTGAGGAAACTTTCATTCAGGTAGAAAAGAAGAGGAAACATAAAAAAGCAGACCGAAGCCTAATCGGAAGTGGAAAAGGACCAAAAATTGGTATTGAAGCTGCTCCTAGATTCAGCTTTGTACATGTGTGCAGATTACACCCTACTCTGGGGGAGGACATCTTAGTCGAACATTTGAAAGCAAACGGCTTTTCTGACGTCACATGCCTGAAACTTGAATCAAGACGGCCTGAGGAATACTCGTCGTTCAAAGTTGGTGTACCAACGAGAGACTTCGAGGCGTTGAAAAATCCCGAAATTTGGCCTGAAGGTAGTAAAATAAATAATTTTTTACTGCATCTTTCGCAGAGAAAAAAGAACACCTAGTTGACTGTGTATTGATTCATCAGAATGTACAGTCGATTGGAAATTGTCTAAATCGCCTGGAGGTTTTTATCAAAAGTTATAATGCATCTATCATTGCAATAACTGAACATTGGAAAAATAAAGTGGAAATTGAATCGTATAAAATTCATGGTTTTCAACTCATTTCGAGGTTCTGTAGAGAATCATCGGCCCATGGAGGCACTGCAATATTTTGTAAAAATAATATTCGGGGTAAAGAGCGTTCAGATCTGACAACCCTGAGCGTTGCTCATGTGTTCGAATGCTCTGCGATTGAAATTGAATTAACTTCCTACAACGTGGTCGTGGTATGCATTTATCGTCCAAATACGCTCCCGCTGGCGAATATTGATATTTTTTTGTACGAAATGAATATTATTCTTGATAAGTTCTTGAAGTCGAACAGTAAATTCATAATAGCGGGTGATTTCAATTTGAATTTGCTAGATCCGGATTCAAACACGCAGAAGTTTGTATCGCTGGTTGAGAGTTATGGGGGGAATTTCATGATTCGTCAGCCCACGCGTATAACATCAAATTCAGCGACATGTATCGACAACATTATTACGAATTTGAATCGAGGAAATGCAGAGGTCACTGCGTCCCATTTATCTGATCACTCCTTCCCAGTCAAGCAAGAAAGTTTAAAGAAAATCAGTAAACGAATCCGTCGAATAAACGATTTAACCACCAGCGTATTTTTGGATAAACTATCCGAGATAAGTTGGACATACATTTTAAATGATGAAACAACCGATCCGGAGTCCCTATGGGAGACGTTCTTCGACAGGTATAAAGAGGTTTTCGATGAGTCTTTTCCACTAGTGAATATAACTGTAAACAACGAAGTTAAATTTTCAAATACACTCAAGCGCAATCCTGAAATAATAGAATTAAAAAAAAGGTTAGATGAATTGTTCACAATCTCAAGGTTTAATCCCCAATTTCAACAAGTATACAAGAGGGAAAAGTTCAGATATGAGGAAAAAATAAAAAACCTCAAACAAGCATATATTCGCGACAAAATCATTCAGTCGAATAATAAATCTAGGACGGTCTGGCAGATTGTTAATAGTCTTACAGGTAAAAAAACAGGTAATGCCAAATATGATAACAAATCTGATCCTCAAGTTCTAGCCGACTCTTTCAATAAGCATTTTGCAAATGTAATTCCCTGTAGACAAAATCCTCCCACGCGTGATTGGATTAATTCCAACATCAAAAATAACCCAAATTCGTTCTACTTATTCGACATCGAAGCAAATGAAATTTGTCAATTGGTCAGATCCCTCAAGAATACTCGATCATCTGGATATGATGAAATACCAATGACAGTAGTTAAAGCATGAATACACTTAATTGCGCAGCCATTAGCCCACATTATCTATGCTTGTTACAGAGAAGGTATCTTTCCGAGTAGTCTGAAGATAGCAATAGTGAAACCTTTGTATAAAAAAGGTGACACTTCGAATCTGGATAATTATCGTCCAATAAGTTTGCTAACATCGTTCTCAAAAATTTTCGAAAAGGTTCTAGCTACTCGTGTGATGAACTTTTTTCATAAGTTCAACATAATAACCCAAAATCAACATGGTTATCTGAAGGGAAAAGGTGTTGAAACGGCAATTTTTGAGTTGATTCGATTGATCATGAGAGCTTTGGAGGGGGGGCAAATCCCTCTAGGAATTTTTCTCGATTTCTCCAAGGCGTTTGACATGGTTGACCATCGGACACTATTGGAAAAGTTAAAAGCTTACGGTATTAGAGATAAGCAATTGGACCTCTTTCAGAATTTCTTGAAGGGGAGGGTACAAAGAGTGAAAATAGAAATTGATGGTAAAACTTTTTTGTCGTACGACGAGTTATTAGAAAGCGGTGTAATCCAGGGTAGTATACTTGGCCCGTTACTCTTTTTAATTTATATGAATGATCTCATCTCATCAGTAACATTTGCGGATGATACAACCTTCATTATTCGAGAAAACGATATAAATTCAGTCATTTCATCGGCTAAACAAACAGCGACATCTGTATATCAGTGGTGTCAAAGAAATAGCCTCATATTAAATTCCACCAAAACTGAGTGTATGTTTTTTTCCGCATCTAGGAAGTCCACAAATTATCCTAATTCGATCGACCTTCTGGATCACACTGTTCCCTTTTCTTTAAACACAAGATTTTTAGGTGTGACTATAGATTCATATTTGACTTGGAATGAACACTTAGCGTGTCTCAAACAAAAACTTGTTTCGGTCGTGTATTCTTTGAGAGTGATGGCGAGACAGGTGGATCTCAATGTACTAGAGATACTTTACTATACTAATTTCCAAGCACTTCTATCGTACGGAATAATTGCTTGGGGGGGGGTGTACTGGTGTTGATCGAATTTTCATTGTTCAGAAATCGGCTATTCGAGCAATTTATGGTCTATCGTACAGGCAGTCTTGTCGTGGTTATTTTAAAAAGAACAAAATTTTAACACTAACTGGTCTTTTCATCTACAGATGTCTCTTATTTTTCCACGAAAATAGAGAAATTTATTTTAGCACATATGAAAATATGAATAAAACCAGGCGCATGTTCCCTTTGCATTTCCCCAAACATAATCTCACACTAACTGAGAGAAATGCAGAGTATAGCTGCATAACCCTTTTCAATAAAATTCCAAATGTCATACAAACCATAAAAACTTTCAAGTCTTTCAAATCTGACTTGAAAACATTTCTGATAGAGAGAGAACCCTACAGCATTCAGGAGTTCCTCTCATCTTAGATCTGAGCGCTCTTTATCTACTCGTAGGTTAGTATTTGTTACTTTTCATTTTGACGTTATCTCTTTACATAATGTATGGTGTTTATGAGAATGAATAAATCTATCTATCTATCTATCTATCTATCTGATCGACTGACCAAGGTACTAAGACAAGATAATTATCGTTTCACTTATATTTACACGAATAAGTCGAAATCTCTTTTCACAAAATTGAAAGATATCACTCCTGATACCAAAAAATCTAATGTTGTCTATAAAATAACATGCATGAACTGTGACTTTATATATATAGGTGAAACAAAAAGAACTCTGAATAAAAGAATCAACTCTCACAGAAGTGATATCAAAAGAAGAATAACTAGTTGTGCCTTGGCTAAACATTCGATAGATAACGGACACAATCCAAATTTTGGACAAGTAAAGGTTATAGACGAAGAACGGAACATGTTGAATAGAAGATTCTTGGAATTATTTAGAATAAATCAGCATTCCCAAACGATGAATTCCAGAAGAGACCTAGAGGGAATAAGTTCGATTTACGCAAATTTATTAGAAATTGATAAAAAGATTAGAGAAGTTGTGAACAATGATTCCACAAGACTTGAAATAGATTAATTGAAGTGAAGGAGGTGCCTCTGATGACACGGTAGTGATATTTTCAACCTGATTTGTGTTGTGTTCTCTTGTACAGGGAAGATTTCGAAGACTTTTCAGTGATTGTTTTAAACTCTTTATTTTGTAACTTTGATTAATTTGTTAGATGAACTAGTAGAGGAAGGTTGTTAGATATTATTCGACCACAGTTCTGTGGTTTGGGAGTAAAAATAATCTAATGTCAGTGTGAAGAAAGATGTCAATCTCCAACCTCATTCATCTCATCAAGTGTTATTACTTTACATATTCTAAATGCTCTCTACCTCACTAACAAATTCTATCTTTGGTAAAAATCTCAGTGTCTGTAAGTATTTCATGTTTTTCTTTTAAGCAAATAACTCACATGTGCTCATGTTGTTGTAGAACTCCTGAGAAGAGATGAATATATTCTCGAAAGCTCGAGCATTAAGACAAAAGAGTTCCACTTACCTTCTGCTGAAATCCAAAAAAAAACTAAACTTTTGATTATATATATATATATAATTTTCAAAATTCTTGTTTGGGTACTCGGCATAGGGCTTCAATTTATTCAATACAACATTTCGTCTTTTAACATCTATATTTCGGTCCTTAGTTTGGGACCTTCATCAGGATGCTACAAAAAATCACGTCAATGGGCAAAATTAATACAATTATATAAAAAAATCTTACATAGGACAAGTTGTGAAATGAATGGCAAAAGGCAGCATACAATAGAAAACACTTCTCATTAAGATTGAAACATGAATAATTCAACTATCCAGAAAAGTGCATTATAAAAAAGTAAAAACTAAAAATGACATAGCAGAAAATGGTCGTGTCAGATAATATAGAATCTGATATAGAAAATTGTCATAAAATTGAGAGAATGAAGAAGACTAGGAACATAAAATAGAGTGTTATTAGTTTGATTTGGTGAAACTATTATCAATGGATAAAAGGTAGCTATAAATACTACTGAGTCCTTTAATGTCTGTTTTTTTGTTAACTACATTTTTTTGTTCATTATTATAACACATTTCCAAAAAAAGTCTTTTGTCATTGTTTGTTTCGATGGATAAAATTTTAGTATTATTAAAATTGAATATATAATACTAAATATAATATAATAATATATAATACTAAAATTTTATTCATCGAAACAAACAATGACAAAAGAGTTTTTTTGGAAATGTGTTATATTAATGGACAAAAAAATGTAGTTAACAAAAAAGCAGACATTAAAGGACTCAGTAGTATTTATAGCTACCTTTTATCCATTGATAATAGTTTCACCAAATCAAACTAATAACACTCTATTTTATGTTCCTAGTATTAATTTTGCCCATTGACGTGATTTTTGGTAGCATCCTGATGAAGGTCCCAAACTAAGGACCGAAATATAGATGTTAAAAAACGAAATGTTGTATTGAATAAATTGAAGCCCTATGCCGAGTACCCAAACAAGAATTTTGAAAATTTGATATTTACGGCAAATCTCCTTTAATAGATATATATATATATATATATATATATATATATATATATATATATATATATATATATATATATATATATATATATATATATATATATGTTGGTGAATTGTAAACTTGTTCAGTTTTGTTTTGTTGACATGATAAAATTAAAGGTTAATTTTGTTACTTCATACTTCATAGGTTACTGTCAATCATAGAAATACATGTGTAAGTGAAATATATTTTTATGAAATGTATCATAGAAGAGAGAGAGAATAAATAACCTAAAAAAGTGAAAGACGTGTTCTTCAAGAGTCATATAATAAAATATTAAAATATATCGTTAAAAATACAAAAACCAATAATTAAAACGACAGGTTCTGGGCTCAGTGCACGCTGCATCAAAAAAATTGCAAGTAAAACAAAACAACACAAGGAATATCAAGAAAAAACTAGTCGACAAAAATCAACGTGGTCAGCATGGCTTTGGACAACGAAGATATCTCGAGCATAACTAAACTGAAAGACACCAGTACATTTTCAATGTGGAATTTTGAAATCAAAATTCTCTTTAAAGCTAAACAACTTATGGATGTTATTGATGGAAGTTCGCCAATTAGTACGTGCGGAACTGATGAGGCAAAAATAACGAAATGGAAAGCCAAGGACGCCATGGCTCAACACGCGATATTGAGAACTATAGACAAAACCGTAAAATTACACTTAATGAATTACGAATCGGCTAAAGAAATGTATGATGCACTTCTTCGCATATATAAAAGAGACACCAATCAAGAAAAATGTTCCCTCCTACAGGAATTCTACAATTTTAAATATGATAATACTAAAGATATACATCACAACATAAGTGGAATTCAAAATTTGGTTTTCAAACTCAAAATATTACAAGAAGAAATTTCTGAAAGTATGATAGTGTCTAAAATACTCACCATTCTACCAGAAAAACATCAATATTTCAGCTGTGCATGGGATTCAACCCCCACAAAGGAGAAAACCCTAGAAAATTTGATAGCTAGATTGTCAGCAGAAGAAGACAAAAATAAAACGAGACAATTAGAAACACCGGTATCCTTTAAAACAGTAAAACAAGGGAAACATGAACCTGTTTGTTACGCATGTGGTAAAAAGGGCCACATTAAACCACAATGCCCTGTTAAATATAAGAGACAAGAAAACTCAACAAAACCCTGTACAATCTGTAAGTTAATGGGTCACTTAAGAACAAATCATACTGAAAGTACCTGTTTCAACAGGGATAAGGCATGTAAAATCTGTAAAAAGACTAACCATAAAACAGAAGACTGCTTCTTTGATGAGAAAAATAAAACCAAAAATCATAAAAATGACTATGCAGATCAAGACAAAAAGATTTCATTCCTAACTTACATAAATGAATCCTTAAACAGTGAAAAACAAGATATAGAAATGATCGTTGATAGTGGATGTAACAAAATGATGATCAAAGAAGAAAGCATGATTCCAAATATGAAGAAATGTTCAGATAATGTTATGATAGCTAAGAAAGGTGATACAATACCAATAGAAGGATATGGAAAAATTGACTTTGATACTTGTACACTAAATGAAGTCTATTATGTACCACAATTGTCAAGAAATCTGTTATCAGTTAATGTCGTCACTCAAGCTCAAGGCGCAGCATATTTTGATAATGAAAAAGTATACATCCTTAAAACAAGTATTGAAATCCCAAAAGATCACATTGCAATAGAAGGAAGGAAGACTGAAAATGGTCTCTATGTGGTAAAAATGAGGAAAACAGAGAACACTGCACTTATCACCGAGAACGAAACACAAATTAAAGCCTGGCATAGAAAACTAGGACACCTCAGTTATGGACAAATGGAAAAAATTCCAGAACTATGCGATGGAGTTTCATTTAACATAGATAGAAGCAGGAAAGCGAATTGCATCATATGTGCCCAAGCAAAACAAGTAAGACTACCCTTTAAGACTATTAGAGAAAGAGCAAATCGTCCTATGCAAATAATACATACTGACATAGGTGGACCTATAGACCCACCAACATTTGATAATAAATTTTACTTTCTAGTATTTTTAGATGACTACACTCATTTTTGTACTGTGTATCTCTTGGAGACAAAAACAGCCAGTGAAGTTTTTCTAAGTATACAGAGATTTATTCATGAGGGTGAAGCCTATTTCAACCTGAAAGTAAGCAAACTAAGAATGGACAATGGAGGTGAATATCAAAATAATCTTCTTTCTGAATGGTGCAAAAACAAAGGGATTATACAAGATTTCACAATACCACATACACCGCAGCTCAATGGTAAGAGTGAAAGAATGATGTTGACTCTATTAAACAAAGCAAGAGCACTAATATTTGAATCTAATTGTGATAAAGACATGTGGGGAGAAGCAGTACTCACTGCTGCATACTTAACAAACAGATGTCCTACCAAAGGAGTAGAATGTACACCATATGAAAAATGGTTCAAAAGAAAACCAAATCTAAAAAATTTGAAAATATTTGGACAGAAAGTATATGCCAAAATTCTGAAACCTCTGAAGAAACTTGAAAGTCGAAGTCAAGAAGCAATGTTTGTTGGATATGCCCCTAACGGCTATCGACTATGGGATCAAAAAGAACGAAAAACATTTGTTAGCAGAGATGTTATTTTCACAAAAGAATACTACAGGAATAATGAACCAAAAGTGGATGAATTAGTTAACAGAAATTTTTATGAGGAGGAAGATCTAGGAAATCCAGAAGAGGAAAATACACAAAACCAGGAAAATGGGGGAGAAGAACACGATCAGAACCAAGAAATCCAGGATAATGAAGACAGTTTGCAGAATAAAAACAGAAGACCTAGAAGAGAAATAAAATTACCATCAAAATATAATGACTTTATCACAAATCTTGATGAAATTGAAGGAGAAGCACTTCTTACATTTGAGGAAGCTGTAAATAAAAATGAATGGAAAAATGCAATTCAAGAAGAAAAGGATTCACTGTTAAAGAACAAAACTTGGATTTATGTTGACAAAAAACAAGCAAAAGGAAGGGAGATCCTGAAATGCAGATGGATTTTTAAAGTAAAGGAAGGTGGAAAATATAAAGCAAGGTTAGTGGCTAAAGGATGTGCACAAGACAGAAATTCTATGGATCTGGAAGACATATATAGTCCAGTAGTTTATGCTACATCTCTGAGACTACTATTTGCAATTGCTGCTAAAAATAACTGGAGTATACAGACTTTTGACGTTAAAACTGCATTCTTGTATGGAGAATTGGAAGAACCAGTTTATATGAGAGTACCCGAAGGATTTGATCAACAAGGAAAGGTATGCCTTTTGATGAAATCTTTATATGGTTTGAGACAAGCACCTTGTCAATGGAATAAAAGATTTACCTTTGTTCTCAAACAACTTAAAATGATACAGTTGAAATCAGATCAATGCATTTTCAAATCTGAAGAAGGTGATATGTATTTGGCTATACATGTTGATGATGGGATCATAGTAGGACAGAACAAAACCAAGATTAAACAGTTACAAGAAAAATTGAAGAAAGAATTTGATACAACTATAAATGAAAACCCAAAATCATATCTTGGCATGGATATAAAAAGAGTAAGAGAAGGATTAATAATAAATCAAGAAAATTATGCCAATAAAGTGCTGAAAAGGTTTAACATGCAAGATTCAAAACCAGATGAACGAAATGAAACTGATCTGATTTTAAACTACAGGGAAGGAATTGGAAGCTTGTTGTATTTGTCCTGTAAGACACGCCCTGATTTAAGCTTTGCAGTTAACTATGAGAGTCGCTCAACAGAGAATCCAAAAAAAAAAGATTATGTAAATCTGAAAAGAACTCTTCGTTACTTAAAAGGAACAGTTTCAACTGGAATTTTCTACAGAAATAACCCTAATGAAATTGGAGATGAGGAGGATCTTCATCTAATTGCATATTGTGATTCAGATTTCGCTGGAGACATTGATACAAGAGATAGAGAAGATGTTGAAGAAATAAGAAGAAAAAGTACCTCGGGATATGTTATATTTCTGTTTGGAAGTCCAATATCATGGTCATCAAGAAGACAAACTATTGTGGCACAATCAACTATGGAAGCAGAACTTATCGCTGCTTGCGAGTGTACCAAGGAATTGAAATATCTCGTTGAATTATTAAAGGAACTGACTGGAGAAGAAGTCAAGGCTACATTACACATCGATAACCAGAGCACCATCAATTTGATCAAGGCAGGAAGAATGAAGAGAAGTAGACATATAGAAGTTAAATATTTCTTTGTTAAGGATGAGTACTACAAAAATCTTTTAAAATGATATATGTACCATCTGATGAAAATGTAAGTGACATTTTTACTAAACCATTACCGTACTGTAAATTTGAGAAATTCACTAAAGAATTACTGCTCTACTAATGTATTACTTTGCTAATGTTTCAGATTCAAAACTAAAACACTTTGGTTGTAAAGTTAAGTGAAAATGATATTTCCTTTAGGTTCAAATTAGAATACATTTACTTTATATGAACAAAACCGCCCTTCGTTTATGGGGGAGTGTTGGTGAATTGTAAACTTGTTCAGTTTTGTTTTGTTGACATGATAAAATTAAAGGTTAATTTTGTTACTTCATACTTCATAGGTTACTGTCAATCATAGAAATACATGTGTAAGTGAAATATATTTTTATGAAATGTATCATAGAAGAGAGAGAGAAAAAATAACCTAAAAAAGTGAAAGACGTGTTCTTCAAGAGTCATATAATAAAATATTAAAATATATCGTTAAAAATACAAAAACCAATAATTAAAACGACAATATATATATATAATAAGAAAGGTTTTAAGGGGTATATATATATATATATATATATATATATATATATATATATATATATATATATATATATATATATGAGAAAAATGTGTCAATGTGTCGTCTTAGATAGGTCATGTTTACGTGAGCTCCTGAATAATTGAATATTGAATAGTTCGTCGAATACTCATTTCGAAAAATTTTGCACAATAGTATTCCTAAAGTTTGTGTGAATAGAACAGTGCCAGTCTACTTCATCTCGTTCAGTTTTATAGGATATATTCTCAATTCATTATGGTTTTAACAAATCAACAGCGATCTGATGTGAAAACATGTTTTAAAGACAAGGATTTCTTGGCGTCCTTGTCGAAATGTGTAGCCGACCTTGTTATCAAACAGCTGACGCCTAGATTAGATGAATTATACTCGAAATCAGCTGATTTGGAATCGAAGTTGAATGACCTTCAAAATGAAAACAATATACTGAAAAGGAGGATGAATACGATGGAGCAGCACCAAAAATTGAAAAGTTTACGTCTTATCGGTGTTCTACAGGCGAAAGATGAAAATATAACTGACGTGGTTAGAGATCTATTCGACAAGAAACTGAAATTAAAAGATTTAAGTAGACCAATACTATAGAATGAATGGTAAAAATAAAAAGAAACCGACTAAGAACACAGAAGGTCCTGTTATAGTCCATTTTATTAGTAAAAATGATCGCGATATGGTACTTAAACATAAAAGTAAATTCAAGAACTCTAATATCGTTGCAGTCGAGGATCTGACCACCCACAGTTATAACTTGCTGATTGCTTGTAAGAAAAAATATGGTATCAAGAATGCCTGGACCCGTAATGGACATGTTTATATTCGTAATGGAGAAAGAATCAAATTGATGGGGTGCTTCGAGGAATTGGAGAATAACGTCGATGTGGAATGATGGGAGCAAGCGAGCATTGTGTATCTACTCTATAAGTGTAAAGTCAAAAATTTTCATTGAAATTGGGGTTATATGATAGGTAGTTTGTTCTTTGTTTCTTTGGTTTTTGAATAGAACTAATTCATTGTCTTGATCTATTCATAACTTTTACTGAAGTTTCACCTTGTAAATATACAACTAGCCATTTTTTGTTGTTGTAGCTTCATTAAATTATTGCTCATTGAAACCTATAGCTGTTAGTTATGCACTTATTTTTTATCTTTTTCGGCATATACGACTGAGTGAATGGTTGACTCTTGTGAAAATGTAGTTTGCGTTCACCTGAACGTAAGATCACTTCTTTCAAATTTTGTAGAATTCAAAACATACTTTGAACAATATAACTTTGATTTGTTTGATCTGACAGAAACATGGCTGGACGGTGATCCGGACGAATCTGTATTTATTAGTGGTTATAATTTAGTCAGGAATGATCGATGTACAACGGGAGGAGGTATGGCAGTTTATATTAGAACCTCGTTGAAATATAGAATTGTTCATTTGGATCTTGAGTTGGAGAATACATGCATTGCAGTAACGGTTGCGGATCAGGTATTTTTATTTTGTGTTTTATATAAACCACCAAAAATCGATGGCAAGTTGAACACAAAAATTTTATTGAACGATATAGAGGACCTGGTCCTAAAATCTGTTTCAATTACAGACAAACTCGTAATCGTCGGTGATATGAATGTTGATTTCTTAAAAACACAAATCCAGAATGCATTAAATATATTGATACACTAAATGCATTTGGTTTGTCACAGCTGGTTGGGGAGTATACACGGGGTGATGCAATTCTTGATCACATAATCACAAATAAAATGGATTTAATATCAGGAATTCAGGTAGTTGGATATCATTGCAGTGATCACGATATTGTGAAGTTCTCAGTCAATATTCCCTTCAAAGCTAAATATCGGGAACATAAACGTTACAGAGATTTTAGCAGCTTTTCTATCGAATGCTTTCATAGATCACTTGAAACTGCGGGATTGGATGAAATTTTCAGAATTCGTAGAATTGATGAAAAGATCTCTTATCTGAATGAAGCTCTGACTGAGCTATTCGATATGATTAAATTTTACATGAATGGTCAATTTTGTGAAATCCCTGAGAAGAAATCTTTTTCAATTATTGATGAGTGCAGATTAATCACTTTAATTAAAGAAATGAAATCACAATCAACAGGAATGAATGGTATAAGTACACCTATGATAACTTTGTGTTGCCCTTTCATTCACAAATATCTGCTGCATGTTGTTAATTGCTGTATTCTTCAAAATTATTTTCCAACTGCCTGGAAGGAAGCTATGATAATACCGAAACCAAAAACTAATAATGCTAAAGAATGTAGAGATATCCGACCAATAAGTATTCTTCCAGCAATGTCTAAAATACTCGAAAAGGTTCTGAATTATCAAATAAGGGAGCACTTAGAAAAATTCAATATCGTACCGGAGATTCAATCTGGTTTTCGTAGCGGTTTTAGCTGCACAACTTCCCTACTGAATATAACGGATGATATACTGACGGCAACTGACCGGGGTTTCGTTACGGCTCTTGTACTGCTTGATTATACCAAAACTTTTGATACACTTTCTCATCAGTTGTTGTTTGCTATTTTACATTTTGTGGGCTTATCGAAGGAGGCAATTACCATCATCCAAAACTATCTAACGGGTAGAAGTCAGCGAGTAAGAATAGGGGATGAGATCTCAAGTCCCCGCACTGTTGAGGTTGGCGTCCCTCAGGGATCCATACTAGGTCCACTTCTGTACATTTTGTATACTCACTACTTCAGTCTCTATTTAAGATTCTGCAATGTTCAGTTCTACGCAGATGATACACAGATTTACTACAGTTTTCACAGTGATGTCGAATATCCTAACTGAAAACCACGAAAAATTTCCCTTTATACAATCCCTACTACCTCTATTTTCCCTTTTTTTCGAAGCTACCTAGTATTTCCGTCAACTACGGAATAAACCTTTACCTTGTTCCCGTAACGTACCTACTCAAACCGTTTCACCCTTCGAAACGACCTAATAGTTCCCAAGTACCAAAATTTGAACTTTACCGATTCCCGACGGCTTCTCCGTCTTCCGAGTAATCTAAGGATATCTTTCGCGACCGGAATCCCTAGATGCACTCTTTCCGATCTTCCGCGGAGCAACCTGGAAAACCTCACGGAACCGTCGTCCCCAGGTCTACTGACTGCTCCCTTAGGAAACCAATTTGCTTTTCACCTCTGGTGGGTGGTTCCCCCTCACCTAACATTTTTGAGTAGTACCAATCAGGTTTGTTGAAATCAAAAATTATTCTTCTCCTTCTCTGAATTAGGCGTGTCTTGACAATGACTAAATACTCAATTTTGCAATTCAGCAAAGATTTTCCATCTCACGATTTTTCTGCTCAGATCCCAAAGTGGAGCCTAGTTCGTACGGATGTTTATAATAACTGATAAAAGGTCTGGAGAATATTTCATTTCAGAGACTCCGAAAAGGAAATTATTCGTTCATCTCCAGACGTCTAAGTAATTGAGGATCGGATATCAGTTCTCGACAGTCCCCTTCACTACATTGTATTTACGTTCATTTTCAACTATGTGAATCGAAAATTCAATAATTCCCATGGTTTACCACAATACACCCTCCTAAAAAAAAGTTTTGGCATCGGTTGCCATAACTTTTCCCTTATAATAGTTCGCGAGAGTCCAATAGTCCGTTGTCTCTCATTCACATTCGTATCAATGCTCATCCAAGAATCAAAAATATAACCTTAACAATATAACACTAAAGTTTCAGCAAGTAAAAGAAACATTCTGAAACGTTAAGAATAAATTCGAGAACGTACATAACTAACTCAACTAGTCTAAAACATTGTAAACCTAATCTAGACATCAAATCATAAGATTCAAAAACAAATACATATTGGGTTCATTGATGAAGTAAAAAAAAAAAAAACTGATCATCACTCCTCCTAAATGGAGTCTTTTAATGTTCAATGATCGATTTTCAAAATCACTCGCGAAATCACTACATGGTGAGCTTCTTTCTCCAGGAACTGACCTTCGCTTCGGGATTCAAACCTTTTGAGATACGTGCCGATGTCGAACTCTTCTATCGCGATTAGCACACACACTTGATAACATCACTAGGTAGTGTTTATTTACCGAGTGTCCCTAAGGTCGGGACAGAAATCGAACCGGGCTCATGACCTACGACATACGACAGTGTTTACGTTCCACTATTTCCGTACGACTGTGACACTTGAGCACGCAAATTCGAATACACATAGGCGTACGGTGTTTTCTGGTACTCTGACATAATTCCCTGAGTTTCTTCTCCAATGCTCCTCTAGTTGGTTCGATTCGATCCATCAGCCCCAATGCTGAAATATTCCGCAAACTGTTAAGGAGGGTGATTTCGTAGCTAATATACATCTAGTAAAGGTGTTGCCCATCTCCATATAGAATTACACCTTGCACATATTTCGCCATTCTAAGGATAGTAGTTCATCCATTGGTGAACTCCTCAAAGAAGAAATCATATCCAAAACCATATCCACGCAGCTGGGTGATACTCAATGCTCCTACTTGCGATTGGTTTTTCCCATCTTAGCTTTCGAAAAGAAGTTCGTAGACCGACATTTCCCTGCTTCCAAGTCCATATATTTAGTTAACTACACCCCCGGTTTTAATTAAGTTACTTTCACTATTCAGATCAAGTCTCTTCAATTCATCTCGTCCATTGTTAAAAATTATTCGTCACTCGTTCACTTTTATAAGGTCTCTCTCGTGTACGAATTTCGCGACATCACGTATGACTACCAGGATCACATAATTGATTTTAAGTTCAAAATCAGATGCTATTAGCGTTTCGACACTTATGTATCTCATTAAGTTCATCCCATGAGCTAGAATCAGACCCATCTCCATACTTCTGGACTACTGGCATCTATTTTCTATCTTCGTTAACTATGAATCAGTGACATAAGAAAACTATCAACTAATATACAGGGTGTTTCCTTAACATGCGGCAAAAATTCAGGGGGCTGTTCCTTTCGTCCTGCCTTTGAAAACAACGGCTCAAATCCCACTGAAATTCCCCCGGCAACCTTACCGCTGAGAATTTTTGTAGAAATTTCGCTTTCAGATCTTTGTACGTTAAAGTGCTAAACGTAAGGTCTGATTTATAAAAATTATACGCATCCCCTATGAATTTTAATTTGAGTAAGGTGAGGGTGTCATCCTCACTCCACCCATCTAATTTCGATCGTAATTCTAAATTTTCGAAATATCGATTTGCATCCTTTCTCGAGAAACTGTCAAGTGTAGTCGCTAACATTCCTAACGGATATACAAGAGGATTTTGTGCCATGGTTACGAAATTTTTTGAAAATACGAAAAAGATAAATATCTGACAGAAAAAATCAAACAAATGACCTGCTTCTTAAAACTTCGATAATTCTCTAAAATACGACTCAGAAAATCTAATCAAATTAATCAAATTCGCGCAGATATATATTTCTTGAATTTATGACGAAATAAGATACCAATTAGATCCTGTAAACCCAATGATAACGGAAAATTAAATCGAATATACCTGAAAAAAAATATATACCTCAAAAGAACAGAATATTTCCTGAACGAAAAACAAAAACGTTCCTGAAAAAAAAATGGTTCCTGAAAAAAAATAGTTCCAAAAAAAATAGTTCCAAAAAAATTAGTTCCTGAAAAAAATAATTCCCAAAAAAATAGTTCCTGAAAAAAAATAATTTCCAAAAAAATAGTTCCTGAAAAAAATTATTCCGAAAAAAATAGTTCCTGAAATACAATTCAATAATATTTCCAATACGAATCCCCCAAAAATATTTTCAGCGTCCTGAAAGAGAAAGTATACTATATTTCGCTCTGGATCGAATTTTGAAAAGATCAATACTTCCTGCAAATGAACTCAGCTTTACCGTAAGCTTTACTTAGATTTAGTTTGTTTTTCTCGAAAACTTAAAAGAATCTAGTCCTAATAATTAATCTATTCTCAACATTTAAACGCCGCAATTACTTCTACTTCTCAAAATTCACAATCCTCACTCTACTCTCAATAAAATTCGTTTTTGCCAAAATAGCACCAATAAAATATTCCGTTCAATCATAAAACGATGGTCCTTCGTCCAAAAATCTCCCACACCCCAAAATCAGACTTGGCACTCTATACTGCCTATCACCTCACAAAAAATACTTTTTCCTGAACTCTATTTATTCACTTTCCCATTAATAAAATGAAACATCTTCAATTTTCTTGGAAATCTTCGATCACAAAAAAAGAGATCACCCAAAAAAAAAAAATTTCTTCCAAAAAAATTTTTTTTTTTCGAAAAAAAAAAAGTTTCAAAAATTTCAAAACTAAAACTCTCCCTTAAAGAAAAATAAACACAATCCTTAGCGCTGTCACCATTTGTAACACGCATCCCTATATGATCATTGTCCTTTTTGTGTAAAAGTGACTTTGTTCATGAGGGAGTGTCTAGATGTTAAGGGGGTTGACAAATGAGAGCGGCTTCATGTCAACCTAACAACAAAATTTAGGCTCTCTCCACTTCGGAGAGAGGGTGGGTCCGGCCTTCTGCAGAAACGAGAAGGTCTTGGTGTTATTTTTCTTCATTTAGAGAATTCTGAGCATTAGGAATTATTAAAACCACTGAAATAACTCAACAAAAACATGTATTTCCCCAAAATACCTACAAAAATTTACTGAAGTAACAATTTAAATCCTACGTCTGCACCTCAGACTATATAAGTAAAATTTTCATAAAGAAATTATAAGTTGTCCTATTCTCTAAGTTACTTAATTACCCAGATTTCAAAATAACATAATACTAAGGAATTACACTGTGAGCTAATAGGAGATGGAAGATGGCAAGACTTCTGGACTCGACTATTCTCATCAAATAAAATTAGAAAATTCTGGCCTTTTTATCTCCCGCGCTGGTATGATAGATAGATAGATAGATAGATATGTTTATTTCCAGAATTATTATCAACGACAATAAGGTGAAAACAAGTCAAATTACACTTGAAACAAAAAGTACCAACAGTGGCATCAAACTACCATGAATAAGTATCACAGAAAGTCTTGAATTCTACAAATGAATATGGTTCACATTTCATGATCATCAGATATATACATTTTCTGAATGCTCGGTGTTCAGTTATACTTTTAATTATAACAGGCAGATAGTTATACAATTTAATTGCTGTATATAAGGTGCTTTGCTCAGTTAAATTGAACTTATAGGCTGGAAAAAAATACTGACATATTCTCCTAGTTCTAACATTTACATTTCTGTATTCTTCAAAGTAATGGTTATACTTATGGAAAAATAATAGTGTTCGATATATGAACAGTCCTGGAAGTGTAAGTATGTTGTTGTCCCTGAAAGTGCCTCTGCAGGAATCTCTATACCTCATCCGGAAGATCACCCTGCCCTAAGGGCTACTTTCTGGGTAATAAACACTCGTTCTGAGTGAGAAGAGCTCCCCCAGAAAATAATTCCATAACTCATTATGGACTGGAAGTTGGCATAGTAGACTGTCTTCATTGTGTTTTCATCAATCTTATTTCTTAGAGACTTCAAAGTATAAATGACTGAATTAAGTCTGGAAATCAAGGCTTCGCAGTGTAAACTCCAGCTCAAGTTCTGATCTATCGAAATTTCTAGAATATTAGTATTGGAGCTAACCTGAATGACACTTTGTTCAAGCTGGATGTTTGCAGGACGGACAATTTTGGTTCTCATATTGGAGAAATAAAGGATTTTAGTTTTTTCTGTGTTTAATGTTAGATGGTTATCAGTGCACCATTTTCCCATTTTACGAAAAACTCTGTTGACATTGTTAGTTGCGCTTTCCAAATTTCGATTTGATATCATTACATTTGTGTCATCAGCATACAGGTAAGAATGTACGTCTTCTTCTTTCCTATCCTCGAAATTCAAACATTCCAATACATCAGGAAGGTCGTCTATGTAAACCACAAATAGCAGGGGACCTAGAATCGAGCCCTGAAAAAACCCCTCCAGAACTGAAGCCTCTGATGATTGAAATTGAGAGTTAGCACAATCCAACACCACTATTTGCTTTCTGTTTTCCAAGTAGCTCTTGAGGAGCTTCTTAGGAACGCCTCTTATACCATACCTTTCGAGCTTATACAATAATCTTCCGTGGTCAACATGATCAAAAGCTTTAGAGAAATCAACAAAAAGTCCTACCGGTATTTCACCTTTCTCCAGAGATTGATTGATCTTCCAGAGTATTTCAAACAGTGCTGTTTCGGTACTACGACCTGGAACAAAACCATGTTGCTTCTTAGATAAGATATTAAATTTCATGAACTATTTCAAAAGTCGATTGGCAAGTATTTTTTCAAATATTTTAGCAAATCCAGTTATTAGGGTGATTGGTCTATAGTTGGTCAAATCATTGGGATCTCCCTTTTTGAAGAGTGGCTTGACTAGTGAGATTTTAAGAGAGTCTGGAAATATACCATTCTTGAAGGAACAGTTTATAGCATGACAAAGAGGTTTTAAGATTTCTGTGACATGAGCCTTTATGATGGTGATAGGAATATCATCATGACCACAGCTGTTCTTATTTTTCATGGACTTAACTGTAGAGAGAACCTCTGCCTCTGTAACATCAAATAGGTAGAACGAATTGGATATTTGTTTATTAGTAGGATTCATATTTACAGTGTTGCTTGACTTACTCAGTGATGAAGTGGTGAAGAACCTTTTGAATTCATCAGCTAATTCGAACATATTTTGGTAACTACCTGATAGAGTAGGGTATGTATTCACTGGAGTATTGGAACCCTTGTTTTTACCTTTGACGATCCTCCAAACGGCTCTAGATTTATTTACCGCATTATCAATAACATTTTTGTAGAACGATTTTTTGTTATTTTCAAGAGCATTATCATAGGAGAGTTTAACTTGTTTGTATTTTTTCAACAGTGTTGGATTAAATCTGGATAGTACAAACAGAACATCCAATAATTTCTTTTATTCCTCAATCTCCTGAGTGCTTCCGATTCTCCTCATCTGACAAACGTTTATTGTCTTAAATGGGAAAGCTCTGTTGTACATGGAACCTATGGAATTAGAAAAATCATTCCACATTTCATTGGGATTGTTCTGGGGACAGTCGTAAATAACGGACCAGTCACATTTCTTGAGCTGTTCATCAAAATTCTTATGGGTTTCGTCGTTAAAAACTCTCAACCTCCTCTTCAGTACACTCTTTGGTGGTGCCTCGATATTGTGAAATTTGAATTTCAAACCTGAGTGGTCTGAAAGATGTTCTTCAATAACTGTTGTTGTTCCTTCAATATTTGTTATGATGTTGTCAATACACGTTGCAGAGTGCGAGGTAATCCGAGTAGGTTCTCTAGTGGAGACTTTGAGATTACAAGTTTCAAGAATGGACAAAAACATAGAAGTCTCTGAAGATGGAGTAAGGATATCAATTTTGAAGTCGCCAGCTATCAAAAAGTTTGCACCCTCAAAGAGACATTGATCCAATAATTTGCTTAACTGCTCATAAAATACTTTAATATCACTTGTTGGTATGGAATTTGGACGGTAAATACAGATAACGAGAAGTTTGTTATGTTCAATATCTAGTTGGGTAGCACAACACTCGAAGGAACCCGGAACAGTAAAAGAAGTAAGATCAGCACGGTGCGTGGAATGTAATTCTTCCTCAACCAATATGACACAGCCACCATGGTGTCCCCTTTCTCTACAATAAGATGATGCTAAGGAAAATCCATCGGGGATGCAACTTGAAAGTTCTTCCTTTGATTTCCAATGTTCCATCAGGCATAGGATGTTGACTTGATGTTTCTGTAGGGTGTGTTCTAACTTCAGGAATGAGGTCCCTATGGATTGAATATTCTGACTGAAAAGAGAGAAGGTTTTAGTTGTCTCTACACTTTCACAGGTGGATTTGGTGGTTTCCGAAAAAAATCCAAGTTTCCTGAAATAAATCACTCCCGGTACGATTCACTCCCGTCGTTGCGAAACTTTAACCTAATTCCCTATCGCGTTTCCCGACTCGAATATCCTAACTGAAAACCACGAAAAATTTCCCTTTATACAATCCCTACTACCTCTATTTTCCCTTTTTTTCGAAGCTACCTAGTATTTCCGTCAACTACGAAATAAACCTTTACCTTGTTCCCGTAACGTACCTACTCAAACCGTTTCACCCTTCGAAACGACCTAATAGTTCCCAAGTACCAAAATTTGAACTTTACCGATTCCCGACGGCTTCTCCGTCTTCCGAGTAATCTAAGGATATCTTTCGCGACCGGAATCCCTAGATGCACTCTTTCCGATCTTCCGCGGAGCAACCTGAAAAACCTCACGGAACCGTCGTCCCCAGGTCTACTGACTGCTCCCTTAGGAAACCAATTTGCTTTTCACCTCTGGTGGGTGGTTCCCCCTCACCTAATATTTTTGAGTAGTACCAATCAGGTTTGTTGAAATCAAAAATTATTCTTCTCCTTCTCTGAATTAGGCGTGTCTTGACAATGACTAAATACTCAATTTTGCAATTCAGCAAAGATTTTCCATCTCACGATTTTTCTGCTGAGATCCCAAAATGGAGCCTAGTTCGTACGGATGTTTATAATAACTGATAAAAGGTCTGGAGAATATTTCATTTCAGAGACTCCGAAAAGGAAATTATTCGTTTATCTCCAGACGTCTAAGTAATTGAGGATCGGATATCAGTTCTCGACAGTCCCCTTCACTACATTGTATTTACGTTCATTTTCAACTATGTGAATCGAAAATTCAATAATTCCCATGGTTTACCACACAATTATTAGTTCAAATCTAGGCTTTCCACATATGGTGACTGTTACGGACGGCGATCTTGAAGGGTGAAAGTGCTACTATGCAAATATTCTGTTTATATAAAATTTATATATATTATATATATTATATTATATTATATTATATTATATTATATTTATATTATATTTAGAAATATCAGACCAGTGGAGAATTCGAAGTACTAGTTTCTTTCAAGTATACCTACTAACTTTCTCCAAAACTAAATTGTGTTTTTGTGAATTTCGCATTGAATTTCTTACCAATCTATTCTTCAATATTGTTGAATCACTTCTCATTAATATGAATTCCAGATGATTGAAATCGATAATAAATCGAAATTATAAAAAAATAAAGATATCCTGAAATGGTTTCTAGTGATAGTTTTCACAAAAATCGAACCCCGGACTCCTTTCATCATTTGGACCTGTAAGTCCAGAAGTACCACAAAGAGCCAAAATCGAGTATTTTGGGATACAAGGTACATTCACAGCACTATTTCAGACAAGTTAACTAAAACTCAATTTTTCGAAGGGTGCTGCGTTGGCCTATTTTATGGAATTTTTAAATATCTTCAGAAACAGTTGAAATATAAAAAATTCAACGGCAAAAATCAAGACAATTCTCAGAAGAAAATTTTTTTTTCTAAATAAAAAAGTTCTGCGCCAACGCACATATAAAAACTTTATTATACGATAATTATATGTAGAATGAAATATCAGAATATTTAGTTTACAACAATAATTAAAAGAGTTCACTTACCCATTAATGCACTCAAATTGCACAAAACCAAAAAATTTTTATATCGGATCGAATGAACAGCGAACTTCTCGAATCGAACACTAGTCACAAAATGATGGAATGGATCCAAAAGAAAAAACTCAAGTCTAAAAATTGTTATACGTTGAATCTGTCATACTTAAACCCATCCCCCTTTCGTCCTACCAGTGCGAATTCCATGGTCCAAACCGGGTTCTTATCTCGAGAGAAAAATATCCCGGCCTAATGTAATTAAGGGGCAATAACAGCCAGATGCGGTAGTTTCTCTACAGTTGAAGATCTAAGAAATCCTTACTCGGGTGCAAATTCAGCATTTTTAATGCTAAATTTGGCATATTTGATTCATGTATAGCATATATTTTTATTGGGCATATCGTCGAAAGGGAAAAGAGAAAAAAAATTATTGACGGACATTTCGAAATCTACAGATACACAAGAACCGACTGATTTTGGTACTTCTTTCACTGTTACCCTCTTCAATGAAACGAACAAAGGAAGCGCGCAGAATTTCATAGCCTCAATAAATTTTTATGAGCTTGCAACAACCGATATATTCACAGGAAATATCTGAACAAACTTGGACAATTCTAATCGATCCGGCCGGACATCTGGCTTTTTTCTTTGGAATTCCTATCTCTGAATTAACGCGAGAAGTCGATAATATTCGCAATATTTTCAAATCCAATGTCCAACCCGTTACGTGTATCATAATATGTTCAAGCACCCTTGGTCTTCGGAATCTAAATTTCAAATACTTTGGAAAAACCCGGTATCGTAACTTTTGTATCGTATATTTTTTTGGGAGCTGAGAATCCATGGAGTGAAGAATGTCAAATAATGATTTTTATGAAGTATCAAAGCTTAAATTAGCGAGATTCAAATTCAAGTTCCAACGAACGAATTCCAACGAACAGTTCTTCCGCATTCAGAAGTTTCCAGTAATGTGCATATCCATTTGAGAATATTAAGTTGTAACATATTTTATTAATATCTATACCACACCAACTATATTTCAATTCATTCAAGTTTGAGAAAAACAGTTCTGACAATAAAAAAATGAAAATTTAACCCAGGACCTAGGAATATTTATATTCATTCACATATCAATGAAAAACTAGCATTTTTTCGGCACTTTCCCAAACGAAAAAGCTTATTTTTGGCATTTTCTGAACGCAAAACTAGCATATTTTGCTTCCCCTGAGATAACAACACTGAGTAACTCAACACTCTGTGGCTATGAGTCACAATACTAACGAATATTTGCATCGCATGGGAATCACATTTGAGATATCTTTATTCATCGTCAAAATGTCGAGAATTTTTCTTCCACATTTCGTTAACAAAGCGATATCACAAAATTACTAGGTTTTGGACGCATATGCTACATCACAATGAAGATTTTATTTCATGTTGAAAATGTAACTCCACAAAAGTGTCAGGCGATGTAACGTGTTTGCTGGGCCGCTTCAGAAGCTCAATTAAACCCAAATGCAGTCCACTTACTCAAACTCAAATTAAACAACAAAACCATTCTTCGAATAATCAACTTCCATTTTTCTTGCTCAATCTAACAATATGTATTTAAAATTTAAATGTAATTATTGCAATTCATCGCATAGTATTTATAAATGCCACTCATTTCTGTCAAAAAGTCCAACTGAAAGATTGAAAATCGCCCAAACTAACAATTGGTGAATTAATTGTTTGCATTCAGCACATGACATCTCGAAATGTTCTTCATTTATTTATTTATTTATTTATTCATAAGGAATACATAACAGGACAAGCCCAATCAATGTATCCACTAATAATTACATCTTTAACAAAAATACAATAATAATCAAATTATACAAAAAATCTTCACAATCAAATCCAACTTGAAACTAAACCCACAAAAATCAACTGGAATTGAGAAAAAAACTTTTCAGTACTTTGAATTAAAGAAAAAATCAAGATTCACAAGTTTGAAATAGGTGTTATAGGTTTTGGAACATCTGAGCAAGGGTGAGTTCAGGTAGTAATTGGTATCAGCTTTACTCATGTAAAACAGAGCTTTTCCCCTAGTACAGTATGACGGAACACTGAATAAATACAATTGTCGCTCTTGCTCTGGGAGACACCAATTTTTGCTCCACATTGATTCCGAAGAAAACGAAAGACAAACCTTACCATCTTCTGATATTAATTTGCGTAATTCTGCTCAAAGTTTCACTATCACTGCATCTTCGAGCACTTCCAGTGCTACAGCCCAAGTAGAAATTCTCACCGGTGTGAAAAGAGCGGCCAAAGATAGCGGCCGAAATTTACGGAAACACCCAAACGCCCAAGTCAGTGGCGTCCGGATTCCCTTCTGTGTTATCAAATGAATTCGAAGTTAGGTTGATTTAATAGGAAATTATGAGTAAACCCCGTATATTTCATTTTGAATAGACGATTTTACGACACAAAAAAGTCGATATGAACATTCATATTTCGCACCGGACTCGTTTTATTAATTTCTCGTGAACTTGAAGATGCTGATATGAGGACGAGCTCCTTGCATTACCAGATTGGAGGGAAAAATTCCTGACGACATATACCACTTGAACAGAGCAAAAAAAATCCAATTTGCGATAGGGCTCTGGGGTTGAAATTTCAACCCTTAACTTTTCGGGTCGTGTTTCAACCCCAGAGCCCCATCGCAAGTCGAATATTTTTGCGCTATTTAATGATGATACCCAAGTGAATTTTTCCTGTGAATATGATTATGCAAGGATTACGCGTTCTGATCGAAACACTTCCCGAAAAGTTAAGGGTTGAAATTTCAACCCCAGAGCCCCATCGCAGGTCGAATTTTTTTTGCGCTATTTAAGTATGATACCCAAGTGAATTTTCCCTGTGAATATGATTATGCAAGAATACCGCGTTCTGATCGAAATACGACCCGAAAATTTAGGGGTTGAAATTTCAACTCCAGAGCCCCATCGCAAATCGAATTTTTTTGCGCTATTTAATGATGATACCCAAGTGAATTTTTCCTGTGAATATGATTATGCAAGGACCACGCGTTCTGATCGAAACACTTCCCGAAAAGTTAAGGGTTGAAATTTCAAACCCAGCGCCCCATCTCAAGTCGAATTTTTTTTGCGCTATTTGATGATGATAACCAAGTGAATTTTTCCTGTGATTATGATTATGCAAGGATTACGCGTTCTGATCGAAAAACTTCCCGAAAAGTTAAGGGATGAAATTTCAACCCCAGGGCCCCTTCGCAAGTCCAATTTTCTCTGTTCAAGTGGTATATGCCGTCAGGAAGTTTTCCCTTCAATCTGGTATTGCAAGGAGCTCGTCTTCATATCGGCATCTTCAAGTTCACGAGAAATTAATAAAACGAGTCCGGTGCGAAATATGAATGTTCATATCGACTTTTTTGTGTCGTAAAATCGTCTATTTGAATAGGAATATACGGGTTTTACTCATAATTCCCCTATTAAATCAACCTAACTTCGAATTCATTTGATAAAACAGAAGGGACACCGAACGCCACTGACTTGGGCGTTCGGGTGTTTCCGTAAATTTCGGCCGCTATCTTTGGCCGCTCTTTTCACACCGGTGAAATTCTCGATTCCTGGGGGAATTATAGTAAGAGTTCTTTTGGAAAGTGGTTCTCAAACAAATATCGTCACTAGAAAGTGTGTTGCTTCATTGGGCCTTTCATTATGCAAGTCATTCCTATGCATCAAAGGAATAGGAGAAAGATCATCCCCTTCATCTTCTACTGTCATTTGAACAATCCGTCCTCGTGAGGTGGCGCACCCAATCTTCACTTTTGATGCTATTGTGATCCCAAAAAGCTGTTCAGACTTGCCAAATTTCAAAACCAGATTTTCATCTTTCGAATCACTAAGGTTGGCGGATCCGAATTTCAATATACCTGGTAGTATTGATATACTACTAGGAGCAGAAATATTTCCTTCTTTGCATCTTGATGGTCGTCAAGAAGGTGGGGTAGGAGAACCTTCCGATCTCGAAACTGTTTTCGGTAGGGCTCATTCTTCTTGTGCCGTGGTTAATTCTTTGTCTGTGACCCTAGATTGGACGCAACTTTAAGGGCGTTTTGGGAACTAGAAGAACTCCCAGTTTTGGCATCAGAATCACATTCTTCAGATGAAATTCTCTGTGAAAAGATTTTCAAAAAAGATATCTCTCGGGACACCATGACGAGTCGATACAGTGTCTCTCTTCATTTCAAAACATCTTTTCCCGATTCATTTGGCGACACTTACTCGTTAGCATTGCGTCGTTTCTTGTTGCTCGAGAAACTACTCAATAAAGATTCTTCTCTCCGGGAACAATATAACGATTTCATGCAAGTTTATTTAGAATCCAATCATATGACGTTCGTCGAGTCAATGCCTTCTGATGAATCTTCCTATTTTATTCCCCACCATTGCGTTCTCAAACCCGATAGCACCTCCAACAAACCAAGGGTTGTTTTCGATGCTTCAGCAAAGGTTGCTGGTCACTCGTCCTTGAATGACTGTCTTCTTACAGGTCAAAAGTTGCAAAAGATATTGCCACCATTCTTCTCCGATTTCGTACACATAAATATGTTTTCACGGCCGATATACGACAACTGTATCGCCAAATTCTGATTCATTCACGTCATCGTAAATATCAGCGCATTCTCTGGAGATTTTTGCCCTCAGAGTCAATAAGGTGTTAAACACTGTTACTTATGCTCCTTTTCTCGCGCTTCGAATCTTGCGTGAATTGGCTTCAGATGAAAAAGATAGCTGTCATTTGGCTTCTAAGATCCTTAATGAGGATGTATACATCGACGATATTGTTCCGATGATCTTCGAAAGGCTAAAATTCTCAAAAATGAACTAATTTCTCATCTGTCATCTATCAACATTTCGGATACTTTCTTCGAGATGAGCTATACATTGCGTTCTCTCAAAATGCAATACTTGCTTCCGTTCGAATCACAAACCAGTTCAACCGTTCATGGGAAACTTGCCATCCAGTCGTTTCAACCAGGTAAAGTCATTTCAATGTGTTGGTATTGATTTCGATGGTCTTTTTCTTATCACAATGTCCAGATCACGAGGTACTAAATATACTAAGGCATACGTCTGCCTTTTCATTTGTTTCGTCGTTTAGGCAGTACATCTAGAATTCGTTTCTGACCTTTCCTCAGAAGCTTTCTTGACAGCTTTACGACGCTTTATAGCACGTAGTAATAGGATATTTAGTGAACGTGGTACAAATTTTCGTGGTGCCTACTCTCTTTTACGTACCTTGTTCCGCAATGCTACCGAGTCGGAGAATATTGATTGGAGCTTCAACCCTCCATCTGCACCACATTTTGGCGGTCTCTGGAAAGCCGGAATAAAGTCGCTCAAAACACACTTAATGGGAGTGATAGGTGAGCAGAAACTTACCTACGAATAACTGTATACGGTTATGACGCAAATCGAAGCGGTTCTGAATTCGCGACCACTTTGCCCGTTGAGCAGTGATCCAAATGACCTATCTGCCTTGACGCCAGGTCATTTTTTGACTCTTGCGCCCTTGACAGCGTTACCAGATTACGATTTGTCTCATCTTCAAATGAGTAGATTGTCTAGGTGGCAATTGCTATCGCGGCTTCATTCTGATTTTTGGAGACGTTGGCATACGGAGTATCTGCATACGTTACAGCAACGTAAAAAATGGGATATGCATTCAACTTCTACCCTTGAACCGGGAATGCTTGTTCTCATCAATGATGGACCCATTTCTCCCTTTCGTTGTGCTTGTTGGCTCCAGTTGAAAAGCTACACATAGGTTCAGATGGAATAGCTCGTGAAGCTACCGTTCGTACTAGCCAACATGTGATGCAACGTCCCATTGTGAAGTAGTATTCCTTGCCACAGCAAAATTATTGTTGAATTTTATTTTTTTCCTTTTCTTTAAAATATATTTATTTTAGGTGGGCGGTTATGTTAATGCAACACTAATTTTTTTCTTTTTTTCTTTTTCCAACTTTCAATTGTACCTGTGGGTATTTCTCTTATTTCGAAACGATCGTTGGATCAACGGGCCAAATTCTATAAATTACCATTTCTTTTTCATTCATTCATTAATTTCAATTGTCGGTAAATACGTTGGGAAATCTCAGACTATATATGAAGACATATGGACGAGAGTTAATTATTCTCTTTCATTCTCGATTCACGAAGTATATGGTTCGTAACGTAATTCCAAGAATTTTTATTACGTGATTTTTCTATAATTTTCTATATTTTTCATTCAGTTGTAAAAGTGTGTGAAGACAAATAGATACCAGGATTGTACCAGTTACCTATTCTGGCGTTCATCCCAACAAATGGTAAGTTCGAGTGCTTCCAGCGTATATTTGAATCTTCACATTTTTTCTGTAATTCAAAATTCATTGAGCTACCGTAACAATCTTTACTTCTGTTTCTACTGCTTTTGTCCATTTCTCTTTATCTGATCGTTGACTTATTTCATCTATATTTTTGAGAACATTTTCATAATTATTCTCTATTATAGATAAGCAAACATGGCATCTTCTTCAGATATATAATATAATCCTTGTGCCATAATGGCTTGCTCTAATTCCTTCATCCATCTGAATATTATCTTCCTCCCGAAGGTTGTCTCTCATATTATCGTTCATCATGTAATAACATTCTCATGCACAATTTCTCTCTCATTGCTATTTTTGAATTTTTCTATTTCTGATGAGTCTGATTCGTCTAGCTTGTTCTCATCAAAAATTACATTTCTTCCCATTTCTATGTTCCTCCTACAATTTGTAGCAGCTATTAGGCCCATATCCTACCATGATCAGCTTCCTTTCTTTATTGTCTAACTTTGTTCTTACTGATCAGGTAAATGTTTGTATGCTACACTCCCAAATACTTTCAGTTTCTCTAAGCTTGGATTATCCCCTTCCCATATTTCAATAGGGGTTTTATCTGTACTAATAGTTGGACTTCGGTTGATTGGGTATGCAGAAGTATATATGGCTTCCCCCCACATTTCGACATTTCTTCTGGTAAATTTGAATCGATTAAAAAAATTCTAGCCTTCTCTACTAATGTCCTGTTCAATCTCTCAACTTTCCCATTCATTTCTGGATTATATGGTACTCTGAGCTTCATTCTTATACCTTTAGCCTTACAAAAACTTTTCATTGCAATATCTAATATCAAATTTAACATATTTACCCCAAAATGATTTGTAGCGTAGGCATAATATTCCTTTAACTTTTCAATAATTTCGAATTTATTTTACAACAAATAAACTATAACCATATGTGTAAAATCGTCTGAGAAAGTTACAAAGTAGAGAAAACCATCCCAAGTTGTTGGAGAAATGGATCCACACACATCAGTGTGAACCACCTCTAAGGGCTTTTTTGTTGAGCGTCCTTTACCGTTGAAGAGTTGCCTTTTCATTTTTCCAATTATACATTCCAATGTCAAGTTCACCCAACTCACTACTAAACCAGTTTTTCCTAACAGTTCCAAATTTTGAATGCTAATTTGTCCGAAACGTCTATGCCACAAATCTACCAAATCACCTTTATAATCTACATACAGGGTTGGGATAAAGTATGGAACCAAGTAAATATCTTTTAAACGAAACGAACGATTTTTATGAAAATTTGCAGGTAAGTGCAATGGAACAGAACGCATCTGATGTACATTTTTTTGATAATAATATACTTCCGGTTTAACCGGAAATGCCATCAACTTCTTTAATTTAAATGGGACACCATATATATTTTTACAGATTTTGAAAGAGCTTCTTATTTTGAATTCATACATACTGAGTTTAGTGTGAAAAAATTTGTAAAAACGAGGAATAACTCACTGTTAGTGATACAATAGATGTACATTTATTTTAGAATAATGAGAAACAAAATTACTTCAAATGTTCAAAATGCTCGCCGTTTACTTACTGACAATATGCCATCCTATTAACAAATTCTTGAGTCACTCTATCCAAGACTTCTCCACGTATTA
Organism: Hippodamia convergens; assembly: GCA_038502775.1. Classification (NCBI taxonomy): domain Eukaryota; kingdom Metazoa; phylum Arthropoda; class Insecta; order Coleoptera; family Coccinellidae; genus Hippodamia; species Hippodamia convergens. Next base: position 128,717 of record JAVSIQ010000074.1, on the reverse strand, counting down.
GTTCACATTCATCAATAATCCTTTGTCTCAATTTCTGTAAGTTTGTTGGTCGTCTAACGTGAACACATGATTTTAGATAACCCCAAAGAAAAAAATCTAACGGGCTAAGATCCGGAGAACGAGCAGGCCACTCTATGAATCCTCTACGTCCAATCCATCGATTTGGGAAATTCGCATCCAGAAAATTCCTAACCCGTCTATCATAGTGGGGAGGTGCTCCATCTTGTTGAAACCAAATATTTTGTTGTAATTGCCCATTCTGTTGAAGTGCAGGAATAATTTCGTTATTTAGTAGATCCAAATACTTGTAACCATTCAAGTTTCCGTCGATAAAAAATGGGCCTATAAGCTTATTTTCGACAATTCCCATCCAAACATTTAACTTCTGTGGATGCTGGGTATGTGCTTCATGAATCCAATGAGGATTCTCATTTGACCAATACCTTGAGTTGTGGCGATTAACTGTTCCATTTAAACAAAATGTTGCCTCATCGGAAAAAACTATGCTAAAAACAAAATTTTCGTCGACATTACAGATGTCCATTAGCCGTTCGCAAAATTCCAGCCGTCGGTCAAAATCATCGTATGACAATTCTTGAACCAACTGTACCTTATACGGATGATACTTTTCACTTTTTAATATCTTTCCTACAGAACGTCGACTGATACCATGGTTTAGTGCCAAATTTGTGGTGGAAGTTTGAGGTGATTCTTCTAAATCGATTGCAATATTTTGTTTAACAGTTTCGTTCGTTGCAGTCCGCGGTCTTCCAGGTTTTAGCAAATTTTTTACCATCCCAGTAGTATTGAAACGTTGTAATGTTTTAGTTACTGTTGAGCGTGATATAGGATTTCTCTCCGGATGCAAATTATTAAAAATATGACACACTTCTTCACGAGTTCTGACACGATCACCATAACCGATCATCATTAAAATTTCAATACGCTCTTTTTCACTTAATTGAACCATTCTAAATTGTTCAATTTATTTTCGTCAATCAGAATTTGACACTTGAAGAACAAAAGACGTACTAAACAGTACTTGTTCATTTATTACTATGCATACAAACAACATCAATTAGTTTATCAAAATAGTTTTTTGCTCTAATGCAAAAAAATCAAAGGATGTTGGTTAAAGTGCTATATTCCTCGTTTTTACAATTTTTTTTACACTAAACTCAGTATGTATGAATTCAAAATAACAAGCTCTTTCAGAATCTGTAAAAATATATAGGGTGTCCCATTTAAATTAAAGAAGTTGATGGCATTTCCGGTTAAACCGGAAGTATATTATTATCAAAAAAATGTACATCAGATGCGTTTTGTTCCATTGCACTTACCTGCAAATTTTCATAAATATCGTTCTTTTCGTTTAAAAGATATTTACTTGGTTCCATACTTTATCCCAACCCTGCATAATAATAATAATAATAATAATAATTGTCTGAGAATCTAAATTTCCAAATTCATAAACCTATCAATAAAAATTTGTTATTTTTTTTGTGGGCCAAATTAAATTAGGAAGTATTTGTTTTCTGTAAATAATTTTCGAATTTCGCGGTGATTGCAAGTTACACCACGAAAACATCTGCAACTGCTGTTTTTTCGGACATATGTGAAGTCAGTATTGTTCTTACGGCCGAACTAGAGAGTACTCTCGCTCGATACATTAATATTTACTACGACAATCAGAAAATTACGATCCATTGCTGTGATCCATATCTACACTACTCCGAACATCCAGGAATCAAGAAAATAACGAGGTAAGCAGTTGCCCTATTTTTTTTCTCTTCGAGGTGTACTTGCTCGTATATTGTTTCATAGTTATTCTCTTTCTTTTTTTTTAACCAGCATTCATTCCTACGTTGACATTGGTCCTTCGTTACCGGGTTGTTTCCTTCAGAAAAATTCATTCATAATTTAATTTGGCCAAAATTTACCTTTTTTCATTTATTTTTTGGCGACATACCTACGTCTCTTGTGAACATTATTTTATTTCACGGGCAGACCGGTTCAAGGTCAGGGTCACAGCGCGCATGGTGCATTTTCACCTTTATTTACAACGGGAATTATAAAACGAATGTTTTCAATTTGTCTTCATCTTTTGTAATATCTCTTCATTCGAACAGTGGATGCTATTTTGATGACAAATTCAATATTTTCAATTATTCAGTTCAATATTTTGTTGCGGTCGTTGTATTTTGCCTTCGGGAACTGTTTGAAGTGTATTATTTACATACTTTTCAACTTATTTCTACTTCCTTTCGAATGTTATTACTTGCTTTCGTAATTACTGGGTAACTATTTTCGAATATCATTCATTATTGACCCATATTTACTGCAATTCATCCCGTACTTACACCAGTTTTCATTCACTATTGTACATTTTGAAAATTTGTAGATCATATTGTAATATTTAACAGTCGACCATATCTTCTAAAGTACACGCTAGTTTTCCTTTTCCACACATTTATTAATACACGTTTCATAAATCTAGCAATCGATTTACATTGTTCAGTTTTTGATTACCTCGGATATTCACTATATTAGATAAAATAATATTATATTGATTCATAATGTCCAGCAAATTAGAGCTAATTTACTGCGTCAAACAGCCTATTCGCGTTTAAAGGAAGCTCAAGAAATAGGCATTCAGGCATCAACAAATGAATCTTATAAATCGCAGTTTTTAGCCAGAGCTGATGAAATAGAAGGCGCTTATGAGGATTTTCGTTCATCACACAATACAATCATTGGTTTAATTTCAGATGAAGAATTTTCCGAGTACGATAAACTCAGAATCGCGGCTGATCAGGCATGTTACTACTTGAAATCAATTAAACATGATTTGTTATTGGAAAATTCTGCGGGAACCTCTTCAAATACTTCATCAAAAACTAGTTTACAACCTTGCAAGCCTTCAGCCAGAATTCCCAAGCTTTCTATTCCAACATTTTCAGGCAATTTTCGAGATTGGCCTAGCTTTTTCGACTTATTCAAGAGCATCATTCATGAAAATACTGATTTGTCTGATGTAGAAAAGTTTCGCTATCTTTTAACATCCCTCAGTCAAGAACCTTTAGCACTTATTAGAGGCATTCCTCTCATTGATGCAAATTATAAGATTGCATACGAAATTTCAGAGAAAAGATACCAAAATAAAAGAATACTTGCCAGTCAGTATTATAATGATATTTTCAATTCCCAACCAGTACAGAAACCGACATCTGTGAAATTGAGACATCTTTTAAATATATTTACGGAAAATGTTGCCGCTCTACGTGTTCTTGATTTCCCTGTCGATTATTGGGATTTCTTATTATTAAATATGCTTATGAACAAATTAGATGTTAAAACACGTACTGACTTCGAGTTAGAAAATAGTGTAAATCATGAGATTCCTACTTATCGACAGTTGGTTACCTTTTTAGAGAGACAATGTACAGCTTTGGAATCTGTACAATTCACTACTTCCAATTTGCAATCTGCAAACAGTGGGATCCCTCAGCGGGTTTCCCGAGCCCCTAGTAGAGGGCCTGTGGCTAGCTTCGTTGCTTCCCAGCCTGGTCCATCTGGCCAAAGCACTAAGTGTTTTTTATGTTCGTCTTCTCATCCCTTATACAAATGTCAATCATTTCTAGCCAGAACTCCTCAAGAACGTTTTTCTTTGGTCAAACAACATAATCTATGCGTTAATTGTTTGATTTCTCCTCATTCTGTCAGAAATTGTAGTTCTAGTCATAAATGTAGACTTTGCAAATTACCACATCATACTACTCTGCATTTCGATAAATCATCAAAAGTTTCAAGTCCTTCACTTCAGCCATCCAATCAGAGTGAACCCGTCAACTCGGTGGGGGAAACTCAATCTATTGTTCCAACATCTCTCGTCAGTACAAACTCTTCTACGGCTTCAACATTAACAACGATTTTATTATCTACTTGTGTGATACATGTTAAGGATTTCAACGGAAATTTCCAGAAAATTCGCATACTTTTGGACACAGGGTCCATGGCAAACTTCATTTCCGACGCTTGTGTTAAACGTTTGGGACTTCCTCGAAGAAGGATATCAATACCTGTGGAAGGGCTAAATGGGATGACATCATCCACCACTCAGGGTACAACTTCTTGCCTTATCAAGCCCTGTGATCAGTCTGGTCCAACTTTCTCTCTTGAAGCCATTATCATACCGAAGGTTTGTTTGAACCGACCCAAATTTCATATTAATCCTCAAGATTTGACTCATATTCGTGGGCTCAAATTAGCCCAAATTTATCAACCAGGTCCTATAGATATGCTTATAGGAGCTGAGTTAGTTCCTTTCCTTTTGAGGTCCAAACGAATTTTTGGTGGACCCAGTCAACCGGTAGCCTTGGAGACCATCTATGGATACGTTCTTCAAGGACGAACCTCTACATCTCCTCAAAAATGCCATTTGACATCTCTTCATTCGTCTGTGGATTTAAATGTGGATCATATTTTGCGAAGGTTTTGGGAGGTCGAAAATGTCCCTCAACCTCCTTGTGTATCACCTGAGGATGAAATTTGCGAGAAAATTTATTCTTCCTTGACTTTTCGGGAGCCTACAGGCAGATTCTCAGTTCCTCTTCCTTTCCGAATACAGAATTCGTCTTTCTGTGATACCTACACTCAAGCCTATAGAAGATTTTGTATGCTTGAAAATCGATTCCTGAAAAATCCAAACCTCAAAGGAAAATACGTTGAATTCATGACAGATTATATCAACAGAGAGCATATGAGTCCAGTCCCAACATCAGAATTGAAATCCCCAACTTTTAATTATAGAAATTTCTTTGATATTTTTGATACTGACGTTTCGCTTACAAAACCTACAGTAGATAAAATACTTTGTTTTGGCGATTTCAATGTTGACTTACTCAGAGTGAACAGCGCTGAGGTGGAGTTTGTTACGAGTTCTTTTGAGAGCCTGGGTTTGATTCAGATTATAAATGAGCCAACTAGAATAACGGATGTTTCGGCCACCCTGATAGATTATATTCTGGTTGATTCATGGGATATGATTCTTTCTAGGGATGTGCAGCCTGTTGATTTCACAGATCATGGACTAGTGTCGTGTGTAGTAAATTTTAAAGTTGATAAACCAAACCCAAAATTAATCACAATTCGAGATTTCAAAAATATGAATATTACTCAGTTTGAGTATGATCTGCGCTCTGTACCTTGGCGAAATATTTATGATCTTAATGACATAGACAGCAAAGTCGACTTTTTTTCCCAAAATATTATTACTCTTTTAGATATCCATGCACCATTTGTCACCCACCGAACAACTAAGCCCTATGCCCCTTGGTTTACGGATTCACTGCGAGCACTGAAGAAAGATAGAGATAAGGCATTAGGTAAATTTAAAAAATCTAGAGCACAAGCAGACTGGAATAATTACAAGTCAATGCGTAACTTTTTTACTGCTATGGTAAGGCGAGAAAAAAAAACATTCTTCAATAGAAAGTTCACTGCAAAGAATGGGAAGGAATTATGGGGTCACCTCAATGCAATCGGTGTAAGAGTAAATAAGAAATCTCACTCAATACCAGAAAATTTATCGAATGTAGAGGAGATCAATAATCACTTTATAAATTCGATACCAACTTTGAAACCAGATCTAGAACAGATAGCATTCTACGAAAATAATCGCCGTTTTTCTATGGATTTCAATTTCCAAAATGTTTCAGAGATAGATGTTCTAAAGATTATCTCTAATATCAAAAGCAATGCTACTGGTTTAGACGGGATAAATGTCTTCACCTTAAATCTATGTCTTCCCTTCTTGTTGCCTTTTCTCACTCATATCATTAATTATTCCATATCAGAGTCTGTTTTTCCGAAGGAATGGAGGAGGGTACGGGTGTTTCCCCTTCCGAAGAAATCCAATCCTACATGTCTTGACGAGATGAGGCCGATAAGCATTCTGACAACACTGTCAAAGATACTGGAAAAAGTTATTGAAATTCAACTCCGCGAATATGTGGAATCAAATAATATTCTACCTACACATCAGTCGGGTTTCAGACGGGGTCATAGCTGTAGCACAGCTCTTCTCTCAATCACCGACGATATTCTTAGGGCTACAGACACTGGTAAATTAACCGTACTAATTCTATTCGATTACTCTAGAGCTTTCGATACAGTAAATCATCGTCTTTTAAAAGCAGTTCTTCGACATATCGGCCTATCCGACTCTGCGGTTGGTTGGATGTCGGCCTTCTTGGAGGGTAGGTCTCAGGCGGTGGTCTATGGGGGAGTAAGGTCGGAATTTCTTAATGTCCTTGCTGGAGTACCACAGGGGTCTATAATCTCGCCACTGCTTTTCTGTATCTACACGCTAACGTTTCCAAACGCTTTTATATCATGCCATCAGCACTATTATGCCGACGATGTACAGCTATATCTATCATTTTACCCTGAAGAGTGTTCTCAAGTTGTTTCCGCCATAAATTATGATCTTAACAATCTATTGCAGTTTTCTGCCAGTCACTCTCTCAAGTTAAACCCCCAGAAGACTACTGCCATCCTGTTTGGTAAAGAAAGTGCCAGAGAATATTTCTTAAACAACTATAGTCGAAATATACAAATACAAAACACTAAAATTACATTTCAGGACGTAATTAAAAATCTTGGTCTCTATATTGATAAGCAATTGAGATTTTCTCACCATGCTTCACAAGTTCTGAAAAAATCATATATGAATCTTAGACTTCTATTTCAAAACAGGCACTTTCTCAACAGAGAACTGAAAGCGATGCTCCGTGACAGCCTAGTTCTTTCACATATAAACTATTGTGACACCATATATGGCCCCTGTATAACGGAATACGACTCGCATAGAATTCAGAGACTGCAGAATTCATGTTTAAGGTAGATTTTTGGTATTCGAAAATTTCAGCACATCAGTCATAAATTGAAGGAAATCGATTGGTTGAACATGAAGCAGAGACGTGGCCTCCATCTTGCCTGCCAGTTTTTGCGTATTGTTGTTGGAGGGACGCCGGCATATCTATACAATAAAATAAGATTTCGATGTGACGTGCACAACATCAATGTTCGCTTTAGGGGAAGACTCACGATAACTTCGCATTCGTTACAACTCTTCAAACGATCATTTTCATACAACATTGCAAGGTGTTTGAACGAGATCCCCATTAATTTCGCGAATATTGACCAACACTTCACAAAAGAGAAGATTAGAAAGATAGCGTTGGGGTGGGTCACTGGCTCGTCCACGTGAGGATGAGGTGGTTGTCTTTTATATTATTTTATGGGTATACCTTCTTCAATATCATTAATATTTTTTTTTCTACATTCAACTGTTTTTTTTTTTTCATTTTTTGGGTTAGTTGAACAGACGTTCGTGGTGTATCAGTGATATACCCCGGGCGAACTGAACCTCGCCCATTAATATTAGGTACTGTAATAACTTTTAATATTTTCTTCTTCAATAAAGGCCTTTATTATTATTATTATTATTATACTATATTCCACATCATGCAATTTTCAAAGAACAAATTGAAAATTCTTCCGTTATTTTAAAAATTCGCGTAGTATTCGACGCCAGTTTGCGTGACGTTCAAGGTGTTTCTCTGAATGATACTCTGTATACTGGACCCAAGCTTCAAAAAGATATATCTTGTCTTCTACTTAATTTTCGCTACTTTTGTTACTGCTTTACTTGCGATATCAAACAAATGTATCGCCAAATCAATGTAAAAAAAGAGTTTTGGCAATTTCAGAAAATAATTTGGCGATCTGATCCTTCTGAGCCTTTAAGGGAATATTATTTACGAACAGTCACGTACGGTGTTTCTTGTTCACCGTATCTTGCTTTGAAAACGTTACAGGAGTTAGCCAAGTCCGAAAAGGCACGCTTTCCCAAAGCAGCCAAAGCCTTAGAAGAGAATTTTTATATTGATGACGGGCTCCTCGGTAGCGATTCCGTCGAAGATACTCGCGCTCTTCAATTGGAGCTCATTAATCTTTTAAGAGAAGGTGGTTTCGAACTGGGCAAATGGGCCGGTGATCATCCCCGTCTTGTTCAAGATTTTGGGTCTGAGGTGTTGACCGACTGCACATTCGATAAAGATGAACCTTCTTTCATCAAAGTCCTAGGTCTTAAATGGAATCCCAAAGCGGATGTATTTTCATATTCATACTATCCCCTCAACAAAACCTGTAGTAAACGGTCGATTCTTTCCGAAGTTAGTAGAATATTTGACCCTTTGGGTTTCGTTTCTCCATGCTTGCTGCTTGCAAAGCAGCTTCTCCAAAAGTTGTGGCAATCCCACATATCTTGGGACGAAGAGCCTCCTGAACACATACAGCGAGTGTGGCAAAAATTCAAAGCAGAACTACCCGGTCTCGGTGATATAAAGATACCACGATACTTTTGCTTCGATAGAACTTCTGAAGTACAAATTCACGGTTTTTGTGATGCGTCCGAAATTGGTTATGCCAGTGTGGTATATCTCAGGTTCTGGAATTCCAATAGTTTTAAAACCACACTTGTTTGCGCCAAATGTAGAGTATCTCCTCTGAAAACTCAATCAATCGCAAGATTGGAACTCCTAGCAGCTCTATTACTTGCTAAACTCATAGCATTCGTGATAAAAAGTTTCAAAGGCATATTCACTTTCAATGACATATATGTCTGGTCAGATTCCATGATTGTTCTCGCTTGGGTTACTTCGTCTCCGCATAGATGGAAAACATTTATTGCCAATCGCGTGAGTCATATCCAAGAAATAATTTCAATTTCATCTTGGCATCATGTGCCTTCCCATCTGAACCCGGCAGATTGTGCAAGTCGTGGTTTATCACCGGCGCAACTTTCGCAGTTTTCCCTGTGGTGGGATGGTCCAGGATTTTTGTTGAAATCTGAGGAGCATTGGCCTACTCAGAATAACTTTCATTCTTCAAATGATGTTGAAATTCCGGAAGAAAGAGCGCCCACTGTTTTGTTGTCAAAACTTATTTCCACGGAAAATGTTATTCTTTGTTTACTTTCAAGATTCCCATCTCTTTCAAAAATACAGAGAATAACAGCATATATTCTGCGCTTTGTATCAAACGGATTGAAAAGGAATGATATCTCAGGATTTAACCTTTCTATTAGTCCTCAAGAAAGTGATAATGCGCTAAAATATCTCATTAGGGTGGTTCAGAATGATGTTTTCACCGAAATTCGGCTGAAGATTGAACAAAATGAAGTTTTACCAAAACCAATACGCAAGCTTGCTCCATTCATTGATCAATATGGTCTTTTAAGAGTTGGGGGACGATTGCAAAAATCACCATTTTCGTTCGTCGTTAAGCATCCTTTACTTTTAACTAAAGTCCATAGACTCACGGATCTAATTATTGAATGGACTTATCAAACTTTTTTACACCCGGGCTTAAAAACCATGCAGTATTTATTACTTCAACGCTTCTGGATTCTTTCCCCTAGAAGTGCGATTTACAAATGTTTGTCAAAATGCATTCGTTGTTTTCGATGCAAACCCAAATCCTATAATCCATTCATGGGAAATTTACCGAGTGTTAGAGTAACTCCCTTACGCGCTTTCACCTCAGTTTGTCTCGACTTTGCCGGACCCTTTCCCTTACTGATGAGTAAGACTAGAGGTGCAAAAACGTACAAGGGCTACGTTTGTGTTTTTGTGTGTTGTAGCACAAGAGCCATTCATTTAGAGGTAACTTCCAACCTCAGTTCCGATACATTTTTGGCGGCATTTAGGAGATTCATATCTCGACGCGGACAATGTTTGTCAATTAGAAGTGATCAAGGCACCAATTTTAAAGGAGCTTATGATGAGATGATCAACCTAGCTCAAGTCACGGCTGAAACCCTCTCCATTACTTGGGATTTCAACCCACCAAGCGCACCACACTTTAACGGCTTAGCTGAAGCTGCGGTAAAATCTTTCAAAACCCACTTTTATAAGGTCATCGGTACCCAAGTTTTGAGTTATGAAGAATTTTACACCCTTATAACTCAGATAGAGGCTGTGTTGAATTCTCGCCCTCTTTGTGCGGTTAGCACAGATCCAACCCCAGGTCATTTTTTGGTTTTTGAGCCACTAGTCAGCTCCATTCCAAATCCTGACCTGAGCTCTTTAAATATAAATCGACTGAATCGTTGGCAGTTAATCCAACGCATTCAAGGCGATTTTTGGAAAAGGTGGTCCAGAGAATATATTCATTCGCTCCAAGAAAGATCTAAATGGTCTACATCCAACCCCTCACTTAATGAAGATTCGTTGGTTCTGATAAAAGATGACCAACAACCTCTTCTTCGTTGGCCTTTGGCCCGAATAATGAAATTACATCATGGTGATGATGGTGTTGCACGGGTTGTTACACTGAAAACAGCGTCCGGTGGCACTATGCAGCGTCCAGTGGTCAAAGTATGTCCACTGCCTGTTCATTAACATGGACATTCCTTTATTTCTGAAAATTCGTTATTTTTCATTAATTATTTCGTGATTGTATTCATTTTTTGTTTAATTTGGGTTAAAAACATTTGTTTTTGGTGGGGGAGAATGTTTGAGAATCTAAATTTCCAAATTCATAAACCTATCAATAAAAATTTGTTATTTGTTTCTGTGTGCCAAATTAAATTAGGAAGTATTTGTTTTCTGTAAATAATTTTCGAATTTCGCGGTGATTGCAAGTTACACCACGAAAACATCTGCAACTGCTGTTTTTTCGGACATATGTGAAGTCAGTATTGTTCTTACGGCCGAACTAGAGAGTACTCTCGCTCGATACATTAATATTTACTACGACAATCAGAAAATTACGATCCATTGCTGTGATCCATATCTACACTACTCCAAACATCCAGGAATCAAGAAAATAAGGAGGTAAGCAGTTGCCCCATTTTTTTTTCTCTTCGAGGTGTACTTGCTCGTATATTGTTTCATAGTTATTCTCTTTCTTTTTTTTTTAACCAGCATTCATTCCTACGGTGACAATAATAATAATCTTAATTGGTCCCTCTTGACATAACAATGTATAGGACAAGTCAAATAGATCATAAACTAAATTAATAAATCATCACTCAAATATTCATTCACACTGTAATAACATCCCTTCAACAAAATTTCACGGATAGATTTCTTAAATTTAGCCTTATTCATTGATTTTACACAATCAGGTAAATGATTGAACAGTTTAATTCCCATGTATGTAGGTGAATTTTCGAACTTGCTTGTTCTGTGTCTTGGTAAGGAAAGAATTTTAGTATTCCTAGTGTCATATTCATGGTACCCAGATAGAGTGGCCAAGCTATTTAGATTATTTCTGATATGAAGAAGACATTTATAGATGTAAGTTCAGGGAACAGTTAATATTTTATTTCGAATGAACAATGGCTTACAAGATGATCGTGGATCATGATTGAATATCATACGTAGGATTCTTTTTTGTGCTATTAGTATTCTATCTACATTGGAAGAAGAACCCCATATTAAAATATTATAGGCTATATGACTATAAGCTAAGCTATAGTATATATTTAAGAGTGAACTGACAGAAAAAGAATCCTTTACACGATTTATTGCATAATATGCACCGTTTAATTTTTTACTTAGCGTGTCGATATGTTGACACCACCTTAATCTATCGTCTACATGAACGCCTAAAAATTTAATGCTTTCCTATGATTTTATTACTGCATTAGGGCCACTGATAATCAGTGGAACTCTGTTAACATTAGAAATCCCAAAATATATACACTCTGTTTTATTAACATTTACAATAAGACGATTTTTTTGACACCATGCAGAAAATTCCTGGACAAGGTTATTACAAGCAGACGTAAATTCATCGAAACATTTGGCTGTCACAGCTACAGAAGTATCGTCGGCAAATAAGGTAATCTTACCTCCAGTTAAGTGATTCGGTAAATCCACTATAAATAATATAAAAAGAAGGGGCCCCAATACTGAACCCTGAGGTACGCCTGAAGTAATATTCTACTCATTTGAAGAAGCACCCTTTACGTGAACCTTCATAGTTCTTCCAGAAACAAAGCTATAAAGCCATTTTGAAAAAACGCCACGGAATCCAAGATTATAGTACTTATAAGTCATAAACTCGAAGGAAAGAACATCGAAAGCATTGGACAGATAAAAAACACAGTCCCGCCACATCAGACCTTCATCCAAGCATTCATAAACAAATTGCACAAAAGATAATGCTGCTGTCTCAGTAGACCGACCAGACCTGAATCCGTGCTGGCAGTCACATATAACATCGAATTTATTAGTAAAGCTAACAATTCTAGTGAAAACAATTCTTTCAATTACTTTGGACAGAGTGCTCAACATCGATATCGGCCGATAATTTACAATATCGTTAACATTGTTCTTCTTGTATACTGGAATGACAATAGATGTTTTTAGTAGTGTTGGGTATTGTCCAGATGACACAGATAAATTTATGAGTTCCGCAATATGTTCAGCAATATACTCCGCTGAGACCTTTAAAATTTTTGAAGAGATGAAGTCTGTTCCAGTGCTCTTTTTATTCTTCAAATCACCTCAGCTCTATGAACTGGGAAAAAATAAAAAGTATGGTCCAGCATAGAGGTGGTCCATAGAGTTGTGAATGAAGTAATTTTCAGAATTTTCTACTTTCATACTAACTAAATATGAAGAGCCCCTTCCCTTTCACCTTTCATAACTACTCTATTTTTGATTGACGCTTTCACTTCATTGTATGCAAATTTTACAGTTAAACCATTCTTTACAAGTTTTGATACAGACATAAGATTCTTTTTGACATCAGGACAATAATATACATTTCTCTATTTCCGTATCGTAATGAGTTCATTACAGTAGTACTGTAATGAAACTCATTACAGCATTGTTTTCAGTTATATTTTTCGTTTTGTGGTTGTCGATACGGACCTCTGATCCAATCAATTTTCGGAAGTAATTGCACAAGTGCATCAAAATTACCGATAATTTTGCATGATAGCGTGTTGTCTAAAAACTGCATGAGTTCATTTTCATTTTTGGTGTCGGGCTCTTTCTCCAAAAATGAAAATGACCGAATGCAGTTTTTCAGAGGCAACACGCTGGAATGCAGAATTATCAGGTCATTTTGATGCACGAGTGTAATTCGGGTGAATATTTCCCGAAATTGCTATGGATACGATCAGTGCAATTATCGCAGGGATCTTTCGCTCTCTTCAATTCAATTATCGCTGTAATTTTCGATAATTGCAATCTGTTTAGATGAAGTTTTTGACAGGAGGGAAATATTCGAATCAAATCAATTGAAATTCTGTGATCTGTCAAATTTCGTAAGTCACACCAACTGCCAAGATACAATACAAAAGTCACTAATCTGAATTTTTCTTCGAATTTCGACAGTATTTCACAAAACTTGACTGAAATAGAGAAAATATTGTCTAATACTCGTTGCAAAGGCAATTCCAACACTCATGCTTTCGAAAACTCGCTCCTTCCTTGCTCGTTTTCGAATTTCGCATTCGTGTTAAGGCGGCTACAGACGACTGGGCAAGCCTCGGCCAACGTCCGTTCGTTCCAACGTTGGCGCATCGTGTGTATGCAAAACATATGGCAAGGCAAGGCGAACGCTGGCGTTGGCCAGGTTTCGAGCGGCTACAGACAGGGACGGGCCCAAGGGGAGTGATGGGAGGGGATGATTCACCCCCAATGTTGAACGAAGTTGGCAAAATTTTCAAACCAGTTGGAAGATTTTCAAGGGAGTTGAAAAAATTCCAAAGCAGTTGGAAAAATTTCAAAGCGGTTGGAAAAATTTCAAAGCAGTTGGAAAAAATTTCAAAAGGGTTGGAAAAATTCCAAAGTAGTTAGCAAAATTTCAAAGCATTGGGAAAAAATTCCAGAACAGTTGGAAAAAGTCCAAAGCAGTTGGTAAAATTTCAAAGCAGTTGAAATACATAATTCCAAGAGAGTTATGAAATACGAAGGAATCTGAATCAGAAAAAACAAGTTTGCAATCAGTACTTGACAATATATGTATAGCCGGCAATAAATGGTATTCAACCCAATATTTTTACTATCAAGTGTTGGAAGAAATGCGGCCTCGAGAAGTAGGTACCCAGTTGTAAATTTTTCAGTTACGTCGCATGGACTGTGTCATAAAAAAACCATCTGGTATCATAAATTTAAGCTGTAACTTTCAGATAAGCAGAATCATCATTAGGTACGCTCTTCGTATCTTGTGTTATTATTATTATTATTATTATTATTATTATTATTTTTTTTCCCTTAGCAAAGTGGTAATATCATTCTGAAGCGGGAAGCAATCGCATCAACGCTTCAGTCGTGGTTCAATACCTGACGAACGATCGAGCACGTCGAGAGGACGACCGATTTCTGCATTGTTGCTATTATCCTCTCAGGGTAGGCCAGCTGCAACTTCTCCAGTGCGCTCTTCACTTATTATTATTATTATTATTTTTATTATTATAATAAACAGGGGTCGTTGTGGCTTCGTTCAGCCTTCCGGGAACTTCGACCGCAAGGATCTTGTGTTCTTTACCCAACTCGTTCATTTAAATCCCAAGAAGGCCATCAATGGTGTTGATGAACCCAGCGACCTTGTGTTATAGTTTTGCGAATAAACAATATTATGTGTACAGGGTATCCCAAATTGCTTGATTTTGGCTGGTTCTGGTACTTCTAGACTAGATAGGTAAAAACGTTGGAAGGAGTATTGGGCTCAATTTCCGTGAAAATACCAGTACTGAAAACGGTTTCGCGATATCTTCATTTGTTTCGAAGATTTTGAAATTTTTTCTATTTAGAAATTTTCATTTTCGAAATTATCTGAGAAAGATAAAAACTTTCAACAAGCACTTTTTCATCTGGAATAAGACATTATTTTAAATTTTCTTCATCTTTGAATTTTTTTATGATAAAAGATGAAAAAAATGCGTTCGTATTCGAAATAAAAAAATGTTTTTTTTCCACGAAAAGAAAAAACTGAATTAGTTTCTTATTTCCGGTGGAAAAGCGCTTCTAGAAATTTCAGATCGTTTTCAGATATTTTCGTGAAAAGAAAAATTCGAAATCGATAATTTTTTGTTAAATAAAAAAAATAAGATGTGAAACGGTTTTCACTAATGGTGTTTTCACGAAAATCGAGCCCAGGACACCTTTCTAAGATTTCATCTATCTGGTCCAGAAGTACCTGAAACAGTCAAAATCAAGCAATTTGGGATACTCTGTATATAAATTTAAATAATGAACCAAAAGAGATTCAAAGCGAAGTTTGAGTTATGTGGTGCCTTACACAAAATTTTTAAAAAGTTTATGAACAGAAAATGCACGAAGGAAAACAAGTGTGAGCGGAAATTTTGGGTAGTGACCACAGAATATCGGAAGTCACAACAACAATCTTTAAAAACACGAAATATATCCTCAATTCCAAACACTAATTGCAATAAACGCTGCAAAAGAGTTCGAAATCGCCAACTCAAATTAGGAAATTTTGTTCAAAATTGTTTCTTCAATATGAGTGATTTAGGTCAAAACCATTTCCCTACCAAATTAAGAATCTGTTTTTTTTTTAAAGGTATCTTGATTTATGACACACACTTTGACACACTTTTTCTGTGTAAACTAGGGAGTTATTTTGCTTTTCTTTATTTCATAAAATCTGTTAGCAAAAGTAAGGCTTATTTTTCATCAAACGAAATATATTTTGTGAGAATTTTGTTTCTATTATTCTGTGAAATGGACCCATGTTAGGGATGAGCAGTTTCAATATTTTGAATCTCATCAAAGTGATAAGTAATTAACTTTGATTTTTCATCTACCCAACATTCAATCATGTATATTTTTTTATTTTGTGGAATCTGCTTTTTTGTGGAAAATATTCTGTTTTATGATGCTTGAAATTTTGAGATACACCAAATAATGAAACTAAATTAAACTAAATTAAAGAATGAAACAAAGTTTCGAATATACTTCAAAGTAGTCTTCACAAGAAAACGATTCCATAAAATGAAGAATCAACATTAATTTCTCATCAATTTGATTCCCAATATATATACTCCTTCCACGGCATGAAAAGAATAGATTTTTCAGAAAAAATATTTTCTCTGATGAAAATGAGCCGTGCCTCCGCTCCCAGATTCCTCGAAATGAAGAAAAGCTACAAAACTGAAGAAACAAACAAGTGGTGTTTCTCAAAGTAAAAAACGAACTCCATAAAATCTACTTAATTGAATGTTCGGTAGATGAAAAAAAAGTTAATTACTCCTCACTCTGTTGAAATTCATAATTTTGAGTTTTTTTTACCGAAACAAATATTATACCAAAATATATATAAAACGAATTCCTGTCAATTTACTGTCAAGTTGGAAAATTTTCGATGGATTTCCCCCCCACCAAAAATTTGGTTTCGGCCCTTCCCTGGCTACAGACGACATGGCAAGTCTCGGCCAACGTTCGCTCGTTCCAACGTTGGCGCATCGTGTGTATGCAAAACATATGGCAAACCAAAGCCAATGCTAGCGTTGGTCTGGGTCCGCCTAGAAGGCAAATTTATGACACACATCAAAGGGAATTTTCGAAACTTGCCAGTACACACGACTCGCGGGACATATTGGGGATTTTATATTATTTAGTTTCAATCTTGTATTAGGTATCATTCGTTAAGGAATTTCGTTATTTTTGGTGTTTTGTGAAGTACGTCATATCGTCAGTTGAATCCTTAATTGGTTGTAGGATAATTTCTGAATTTGAAATAACAATGATACATTGATGTATAATGTTGGTTGGCTACAGAGAAACCCCAACTGTTTGTTTTTCAAATTGGTTCAGGCTTTTGCAGCCATCGTTCAATATCGCCTTTTTTCTCGAGCATTTCGGCCGTCGTCGTGGATTCAGTCTCGACGTTCCGCCAATTTGAGTGTCTGACATCTTCAGGAATGATATTCAGGAGATGTTCTCGCTGAATGGAACTGTCTGAATTTCATAATCAGGCAGCTCAATTCAGGGAGAACATCTCCTGAAATATAATTCCTGAAGATGCCAGATCCGTGACTTCATTCTCGACGTTTCGCTAGTTCGACTGTCTCGCATCTTCAGGAGTTATATTTCATGCGATATTCTCGCTGAATTGAGCTGCCTGATTAATTATTTTGCCCGATTTTCATAATCAGGCAGCTCAATTCAGGGAGAACATCTCCTGAAATATAACTGAAGATGCGAGACACTCGAACTGGCGAAACGTCCAGAATGAATCCACGACGACAGTCGAAATCGAGAGAGTTCTAAATTTTTCCGAAATTCTGGAAATAAAATAAAATTTCAATATTTTGTCGTTCTCAAAAAAACCTCTTCGATTTCGAGCGAGATTTCGAGAATATCTAAAAACGTCAAAAAGTTAGTAGAGGTACTTTGTCACTGGTAATATACGACAACATACTCAAACAGCTTCTTTGTTACAAATACGAATAATATCTTTTCTTGATCTCATGTTGTACAAAAAAGCTTTTCAAATATACATCATTCCAGATTTTCATAATTTGTAGCTTCATGTGCAGTTGGATGGAATTTCATAAATTAATGGTTTTTCATTCCGCTTAGGGGGTGGATGATTCATGTGGCATGTGACATTAATTCATGTTATTATTAATCAGTCTTTTCGAAAGAGTACGTACATACGAGTTATAAGCCATAATTGAAATTTTGGCGATTTCAACTTTGGTCATTATCCCCATTTCTGTTGTAGTTCATGTATCACCAATGTGCGTATATACACCACGGTACACCCACTTCTTGCATTGATATGGTAAGTGGTCATATGAAACATATTGTGTATAAGATTAGAAGTCATTAATAAATCGAATATCTTTTGTAATTTATATTGTAGTTGCATCAGTAGTGAATATTTCGAAAATCGTAAATCGCTCATTTCTACAAAACGACTCAACTACTGACTCATATTATTCATAGGAAACTATTTACTCCTTTTGAGGTCTAGAATTGGCTCTCAAAATACCAAAACGTTTTCTCTTAACACCCGGTATACTTTTGAAAATCATATAATTATAGTCATAATTATATGATTTCCAAAAGTATATAGAAATAGTCATTTCTATAACATGAAATAATAAACAGATATCATTTCATTTGAAAAAGGAAAGTTGTGTTTTTCACCATTTTTACTAGATATAAAAACTGAGGGGAGTGTGGTATCGTATTCCCATTGAAAAGGTACCAACCTGCAAGAAGTTTTAACTGTTTTGAGATATTTTCGGAGCGAGGTTTATCATTTTTCTTCACGCTTATTTTACGTTCACGTTCCTTTGAGTCGATAATACTGACAAGATAGAAAATGTCATGACCAAAGATTATAGAGTATAAAGATGGGAAACGAAGCGACTACAGTGATGTGAGCGACATCTGTTGTCTCAAAAGTAATCGGGTTATGGTTAAAATATTTAATTAGGGTCCATTTGGCATGGATTATATAGAGCAAAGATTATAGAGTATGTCATTGAATATTTCACATCCTTGTAAATTCATGATCGGAAAATGGTTTCACAGGAACAGGATAAATTGGTAGATGAAAGAAACTAGACCTTTTTTGGACTAATGCCGACGTTTCGTTGGAATTTTCCAACTTTTTCAAGGCTGTAAAATTTATTCTGCGTTAGATAGATAATTAGTATGAAGTTAACAAACATGAAAAAGGGGACAATCACATAACCTACACAAGCATAATATAAATAACAAAGAATTTATAATAGAAAACACCGCACAACACACATTTACATAAACTCACCGAGTCCAACAAAGCTATAATCAAAATTACAAATGTCTCAAATATAATGCTATCGTCCAAATGGCACATAGGTACGCTGAGGTGAAAAAAGGCTTCAAAACAGAACAACTGTCCATCAGGGGAATCAATCCAAGCTATACAATACAAAACGAAAAACAAACACGCAAATACACTAAATTGCTCATGCTCCGTCCGTATAGTTCTATCAAGGACGTTATACGTATTGTAGGTTGTCTACATTTCAAGGAGGATTAATATTAATCTTGTATTTATCTAAAATATTTGCATATATGGAACTTAGATTTTGTGTGTCCGTTCTGTGATTGACTGTATCATTTACTTTGATATGGATCATTTCACTAATATTACGTTTCAACCAGTTGTCTTCCTTGTCTAAAATTACAACATTATCAAAGTTGAAACAATGGTTGGTCTCGAAATGATGTGCTGCCAGTGCAGTTTGCTCCTTTTTCTGTTTGTTCTTTTCCTTACAGTCATAATTATGCTGTTTAATTCAATTTTTAATAGTTGTTTGGTTTGTCCAATGTAGGCTTTAGAGCACGACATACATGAAATTTTATACACACTGTTGGAACTTTCAAGTGTCGGTGTCCTGTCTTTCAATCTGGAAAACAATAAAGATGTTGTTTTTGTATTATATAATGCAAACTAAGTGGAATCAGAATGTGCCTGAACAATTTTCTCAATCTTGAGTGAAACCTCTGGGACATACGGAAATCTAAAATATGAATGGTTAGTTATTGGGGTTCCTGATTTGGAATCAGGATTGTATTCGTTAATGATTCTATTTATTAAGTTTGATGAATAATTATTCATTCGCAGAACCTTCTTCTTCGATAGATTCTCCTCATCAAACTCACGATCACTAAGCTTAATGGATCTAAACAATAGGTTCTTTATAGATGCAATTTTGTATGATTTACTGCACTCTGAATTATAATTAAGAATTCGGTTCGAACTGGTAGGTTTTGAGTACCACTGTGTTTTCATAGATCCATCGTTCTGTCTGACAACCCCAACATCCAGAAAATTCAGTGTGCTGTTGACTTCCTGCTCAATGGTGAACTGCTGGCGTGGATGGAAACCATTAAAAACTGACAGAAGTTCGTCTGATCTACCCCCAGGAATCGCCAAAATTGTATCGTCAACATAAACCAGCTCTTCCATGACGAGAGAAGCCAGTACCGGACGTGTTTTCTCAACGAGAATGGGAAAATGCGTGCTAGATTAAATTGAAGGCACTGCGTCGATGATGCAATTTAAATGCGTAATTCAAATTAAATTATTGGATTCAATATTTACAAAATATTCGAGAGCTTCCCTGGTCTCGAACACGTAAAATGAAAAATATCAAAACACGGAAAAATCTCATTTCATATATAGTTGTCAAACCCAGAAGTCTGTCATATTGAATCTATACTTCTCCATTTCTGAACCAAAAAGTATACAAAACTCAGGCTTACTGATATAAGGCGTTTAAAAATTTTTGTATATTCTGAATTAATGTGGACGAAATCCAAATCAAAATAAATAATTGAACTTTTGAATCTGAAAAAATGATAATCACATGGATAAACAATTACCAATTACGCAGTTGATAACGAAATAAAAAACTATTCAGTCAAGTGTGACAATTACTTTCAGCATTTCGATAAATCAAATGAATAAACATCCTGAATGACTTCCGA
The DNA here is from genome assembly GCA_038502775.1 of Hippodamia convergens. NCBI lineage: Eukaryota > Metazoa > Arthropoda > Insecta > Coleoptera > Coccinellidae > Hippodamia > Hippodamia convergens. The sequence goes on along the minus strand of JAVSIQ010000074.1, from coordinate 108,177 downwards.
TCAGGAACATGAGAATTACATCGAATTGGTAATATTGCTGGAGGGCAGATTACCTAGAAATAGAATATATAGAGATCGAACTGTTTCCTTCTTGTATCAAAATATACGGATATCAGTCCATCCGCTGGATATAACTGGAAGTCAGAATGTACGGTGCAAACTTTCTTGAATATAAACCAATATTTACGAGGATGCAGGCCTATACCGTTTCGGAAAAAATGCCAGTTTGTTCGTTGGATATATATATATATATATATAAAAGAATAACAGTATTTGATATTCAGTGTTTAATATTATTCAAAATATAATAGTAATGGGCGACGTTTCGGGCAGTACCCTTTTTCTAGCCTGTAAAAAACAATATACACAATGTAAAAACAACAAGAACAAACAAACAATTTATTTGTTGGATGTCATTGGGGTTATGATTTTGAATGATTTTGGAGTTGTCATGTCAATAATGATTTCTTCTTCTTGTTTGTTTTCGTTGGTCGGCTTATTTGAGACTGTTCAAAATAGTGGAGTAGATATTGTGAAGGTATTTTATGTCTGATCTGTCATTAATGGATTTTTCATTTTGTTTTATGTGAATCATTTCGAGAAATTCTCTAGATTTCTTATTTGTTTCCCGGTCCAACACTACGGTCTCGTCATAATTGAATGTATGTCCATTCTCGGTTTTGTGCTTGTAAAGTGCTGTCTGTGTTTTAGAGTACTTGTGTCCGTTCAGTCTGTCTTTCAGTTTTTGTTCCGTCTGTCCTATGTCTGAAAGACAGACTGAAACGACACAAGTACTCTAAAACACAGACAGCTAATGATATTATTGAGTAAATATGCGTAAATATTCAAGAAAGTTTGCACCGTACATTCTGACTTCCAGTTATATCCAGCGGATGGACTGATATCCGTATATTTTGATACAAGTAGGAAACAGTTCGATCTCTATATATTCTATTTCTAGGTAATCTGCCCTCCAGCAATATTACCAATTCGATGTAATTCTCATGTTCCTGATCGGAAGTCATTCAGGATGTTTATTCATTTGATTTATCGAAATGCTGAAAGTAATTGTCACACTTGACTGAATAGTTTTTTATTTCGTTATCAACTGCGTAATTGGTAATTGTTTATCCATGTGATTATCATTTTTTCATATTCAAAAGTTCAATTATTTATTTTGATTTGGATTTCGTCCACATTAATTCAGAATATACAAAAATTTTTAAACGCCTTATATCAGTAAGCCTGAGTTTTGTATACTTTTTGGTTCAGAAATGGAGAAGTATAGATTCAATATGACAGACTTCTGGGTTTGACAACTATATATGAAATGAGATTTTTCCGTGTTTTGATATTTTTTATTTTACGTGTTCGAGACCAGGGAAGCTCTCGAATATTTTGTAAATATTGAATCCAATAATTTAATTTGAATTACGCATTTAAATTGCATCATCGACGCAGTGCCTTCAATTTAATCAAGCACGCATTTTCCCATTCTCGTTGAGAAAACACGTGAAAATTGACAGTTAATCAACTCTCCTGAGTGCGAACTTATGTGAGCATATGTTTATATCGCCATAAGATTTTCCATGCTATCGTCGCAGTTATTTCGGCTTTAATCGCCAGTTTTCTATTGTTTTCTAACCCCTTGTCGGGAATAAGCTATATTTTACCCTTCGCACCAGTGATAAGACACTTTTAGACATTATTCGGGTGACGCAGTTTTTGTGAACAAAATAGGCAGGAGAACAATTTTCCCGAGCTGGACAACGGCAAAGGACCCTTTGTCAATCATTGACGACACAAGCAACAGCGGAAGGAACTTTGGTAAGTCGTTGATGCAATTTCGCGAGTATTTCATTTTATTAATCCGTTCATCAACTACGCATTTCCCTTTGAAAACTTAAGACGATTTACATCACTTTCAAACCACAATTGAGCTATCGAACACATAATATTTGGCCCTTCGAGCCGGATAGCCGGAGTTTGACTTTGGTTTTCACCAGGGGTAGTTTATTTTTTTTTTCGTATGAAGTAAGAAAAACCAACGACAAAGATCTTAAAATCTTCACTGCTGCTTATTTGCCGCCTTAGATTCAATTTATACACATCAATTGAGTCAGTTTTAATACAATATCTCAAAAATAGATGTAAAATTGACCCGATTTCCAATTTGAAAATTCATATCAGCCCTCTCCATGAATCTGTTCATTCATATCACCATTTTGAAATTAATACGCAGGAAAACCGGTAAAACTGTATTTGCGCAGACTGGTTATCTGTCAGTTTTCAAATAGACCACTCATAAGCAGGAAATATTAACACGTGATCAATCACTCGTCAAATTTCAATATTAGTTTGTTTACATTTGAGTGTAACGTGTGAATAGTTTTTCATCTGCCATAACAATGGAGAAACTTAAAAAATATCAAATTCTTCGAAAGGCCTGTTTATCGGATATAAGTATTATCCACTCTTTAGCAGTTCGTGCTAAAACTGAAACAAGTATTCGCACTTTGTTCAAGGTACGATGTGCAGAATTAGATAGTATTCGTGATGAGTTCTTAAAACAACACAATAATATTGTCGGAATTCTTTTAACAGAAGTAACATCCGATTCAGATGCGGAAAATGCCGTCCGTGAAGGATTTTTGAATGAATTCTTTTTCATTAAAAGTGTTTTCACCGATATCTTTGAATGTCATTCCAATGATAAATTACCGGTTGGAATGAATTCTACCATGAATGTGTCAAACCTCTCGACTTCGCGTATACAACTCCCAAAAATTGAGTTGACTAAATTTTATGGGGATTACAAATCCTTCCCTTCTTATATTGATTTGTTCAATGCACAATAATCCTGCTCTTTCCGATATAGAAAAGTTCAATTATCTCGTCTCATCATTGCATGGTGCACCGTTGTCTTTAGTCAGAACCCTTTCATTGAGTTCTGATAATTACATAATTGCTTATGAGAGCTTGTTGAAAAGATATTCAAATCCTCGACTACGTGCTCAAACTCTCTGGCATGAATTAGATAATTCACCTAAAGTAAATTCAAACAATGTAACGCAACTAAGAAAGTTACTCGATACATTTTCCGAAAACTTATCTGCATTGAAACAAATGAAATTTCCTACCGAAAGTTGGGATTTCTCACTATTTATGATGTTACTCAAACGCTTAGACCATTCTATCGTGACTCGTTTCGAACTAGAATACCCAACCACTGACATACCTAAATTTGAAGACTTGGTAAAGTTTTTACATCGTCATTTTTCAACTCTGGAGACTCTCAATTTCTCCCCGTCCTTGACTCAAAATAAATATAATTCGAATGAGAATCATAAAGTCACAAAATCTCATACAACTAATAATAATTCCTACTCTAGAACTACAAAAACCTCCGCATTTCTTGCCAGTAAACTAGATACTAAAAATTGTTTATATTGCAGAGAAAATCACTCTATTTATCGTTGCAATGCTTTTATTTCAAAGTCACCTTCCGAGAAGTATAATTTTTGCCGTTCGTCTCACCTATGTTTCAATTGTTAGAGTACTTCTCACGATGTTCGCTCTTGCAATTCTCCCTACAAATGTAAAAAGTGTTCGTCAAATTCTCATCATACCTTACTTCACGTAGATAAATCGACCCAATCTTCTCCTCAAGTCAGGAACGATAATCAAAATTCAGAACTAAAATCACCCTCAGCTGATCAGTCTTCGTTACCAACCACATCGACAAGCACCTCTTGTCTTGTTGGTATGGAAAACACATTGACAAGTGTACTTTTGTCCACAGCCTTGGTTGAAATTTGTGACAACCAGGGTAACTTTCAAACATTCCGTTGTTTATTAGATTCAGGAAGTATGACGTCATTTATTACGCAAAAGGCTGCTAACAAGCTAGGTTTGCCGAAGAGAAATTTCGCTGTGGAGATTCAAGGTATAAACCAAATGAAATCTCGTTTTAGTAATTGTAAAATAACGCTTTCAATCAGGTCATTAAAACAGAAACTTCCTATTCTTTACTTAGATGCTATAATTCTCCCGAAAATTTGTGATAGTTTACCTTCACAAAGATTTTGTACCAATTCGTGGTCACACCTCACTAATATTAATTTGGACGATCCTAGTTTTAATATTCCTGGCACTATAGACGTACTTCTCGGAGCTGATATTTTTCCTCAAATTCTTTTGAATGGACGGATCAGTGGGAATGAAAGCGAACCCTACGCTCTGAATTCCATTTTTGGATATATATTAATGGGAAAAATTGACGTTCCTACTCCTTCATTGTCTTCATTCTTCATAAATTCTACCGATTCCGTTGATATTGATGGAATAATGAAATCATTTTGGGAACTGGAAGAAGTTCCATCGAAAGTTGTAGCATCACCGGACGACGAAACGTGTGAGAGTCATTTTTTAAGCACGCATTCTAGGGACGACACTGGCCGGGAACCTAACCCAATATTTTCGGGAATTCGAGATTTGGCGTTGAATCAATTTTATTCATTGGAACGTCGGCTCATCAAGAAACCTCAAGTCTATACCCAATATGTACTCGTAGAATTCATGTGCGACTATCTTGATCAAAATCATATGTCTCTTGTTCCAAAAGATGAAATATTCAATAATGCTTATTATATTCCACACCATTGTGTTTTGAAACCCAAAAGTCAGACAACCAAGTTACGAGTTGTTTTTAATGCTTCAGCTAAACTGCCAAATCAGAAATCACGTAACGATTGCCTTTACCGGGGTCCTAAGCTTCAACAGGATATCGTTTCTATTCTCATTAATTTCAGATGTCAATCCTTTGTCTTTTGTGCCGATATTAAAAGTATGTATCGAATGATATCGATGCATCCCTCCGATAGAAAATATCAGAGAATTTTGTGGCGTTTTTCCACTGACGAGACCGTAAGAGATTATACCCTAACTACCGTAGTATACGGAATTTCCAGTTCGCCCTTTTTAGCGCTGAGGGTTTTATTAAAATTGGCAGAAGATGAAGGAAAAGATTTTCCTTTAGCTGCGGACACAATTCGAAACGCATCATATGTTGAGGATTTCATAGCCGGTGCCGCTACTATTGAAGAGTGTCGGGTTCTAATTTCCGAACTTATTTCTTTAATGAATCGTGGAGGTTTTGAATTGCGAAAGTGGTCAAGTAACGACACCCGTTTGCTTTCGGATATACCGGAATCACATCGATCGGCAACTTCCTTGTCGTTTGAATCCGATCAGGAAGCTACAAAATTAAAAGTATTGGGTTTGCTCTGGAATCCAACTATGGATTATTTTTATTTTTCAATGAATCCAATTGTTGAAACTTCATGTTCAAAGAGAATCATGTTTTCCAACTTAGCAAGGATTTATGATCCTCTTGGCTTTCTTGCTCCTGTTACATTTATTGCGAAATATCTAATCCAAACACTTCTGTCTCTTGGAATCGACTGGGATAGTTCGCCAACACCTGAAATAATTCGTGTGTGGACTCAATTTAAAAAAGATTTAAATAACATTTCTGGGCTGAAAATTGAACGGAATCTTTTTATTCCGAATATGACTACGATCGAATTACACGGTTTTTGTGATGCGAGTGAGAGGGGATACGCCGCCGTCTTGTATGTGCGCTGTTTGACTAATAGTCAAATTTCAACTCGAATCTTATGCGCAAAATCTAAAGTTGCAGCATACGTTAAAAATACCCCGGATGCGAAATTATTTCGACCAATCCGAGATGAGCGCATGCCAATGTCAACGGTGGAGAGAGATATATATTGTCTTTTGTCTCTGTCGTATTCCCTAAGAATTCGTAACTGTTTTTCGTTGTATCTATTCAATTCAATCTACTGAATATTTTGAGATTGATATTGAAAATCTTCAAAACCCAGCAATTTTCATTGCTCTGCCTAATCTAAATATATATATATTATAACTACACATTTGTATTTGCGAACTTTCAAGAAATAGATTGATGAACATGGAAGGAGAACAGTGAGTATTCATTGATGAAATATATCAGCTTTGTATATAAACTATACATTTCCAGCGATAAACTGATTTGTCAAATTTGTGGAAAGAAATACTCCTCTGTTTCGGCGAAATATCGTCATTTGAGAGATGTCCACAAAGAAGAACCTGGTGCTTCTAAACACACAGTTCATCTAAAATGCCCCATTTGTCCTGAAGAGGAAAAAAATCCTCTTGAGTCTCATGATATGCTGACTAATCATTTACAGCAAATTCACTTATTGATGAATTGGTTGAGGCTTTCGCGGCCATCGTTCAATGTGATATGTTCTTTCGAGCACTATAGTCAACAAAGTATAGAACTCTTCGTAGGTGAGTACTTGTTGGCCTATCACGCGATTAATATGCGATTTGACCGACTTTATGCCACTCTCCCATAGACCCCCAAAATGGGGTGAACTCGGAGGGATGAAAGAGTGCTTAATATCTTCACGGCCGGCTGCACACTCCATCCATCTCATAATCTCTCTATTAGCACCTACAAAATGTGTGCCATGATCACTATATAAGTGAGATACTCGCTCACGACGAGCAATCAATCTCTGGAGAGCAGATAGGAATGTTTCCGAAGACATATCACTTGCCAATTCTAAGTGCAAGGCTTTAGTAACAAAACATACAAAAAGACAAAGATATCCCTTGCATGTTCTAACTTCGCGATGACGTGTCATGGTGAGCATGAAAGGACCGCCAAAATCAACTCCAACGTGACTAAAAGGCTTAGCTTGTGTAATTCTGGTTGTAGGCAAGTTACCCATAGGAGGTTGAAACGGTTTTGGATTTGTTTTCCAGCAACGAAAACATTTGCTTAACACTGAATTTACCGCACGTTTCGTGGACAAAATCCAAAATTGTTGGCAAATTAAAAATTGGGTAGTACGGCAACCTGCATGTAGGTACTTCTCATGAAAATGCTGAATTATTAACGAGGTCAATTTACTATTTCTTGGTAATAGTAAGGGAAATTTCTAATCATGTGATAATGATGAATATCCTAATCGACCGCCGACACGAAGTAAATTATTAGAATCAATAAAAGGATTCAATTTCATTAAGGATTTAAAAAATTTTGTTGACTCAAGTTCAACAGCGAAGTGAATTTGTTGCGTTCTCCTCACAAGAGGATACACAGATTCTGAAATTTCGCAGGAGAGCAATGGTCCGAATCTTTTTTCAGAAGGATTGCGACAATTGAATACGAATCGTAGCATATAAGAAATCACTCGCTGCAATTTGGAAAATGATGAAAAATTATCAATTAATTCATCAATAACTGACCGGTCGCCAATTTCAGTGTGGCAAACTAATTTTCGTTCCTCTTCAAGAGGTAGAGTAACATGTAGTGGAGACGATCTGAAATTAGAGTAGGGGATTTCAGGTAAACGCAGGAAATCGGAACCTTGGAACCAACTACAATTTTGAAGCATTTCGGAAGGAAACACACCACGGGATGCAATGTCCGCAGAATTATGTTTCGATTCAACATGAAACCAACGATCAGGCGGTATCTTGTCTTGAATATACGATACTCTATTGGATACAAATGTTTTGTATTTATGAGGAGAATTGGTAATCCAATGCAATACAATCTGAGAATCGCTCCAAGCGTAAATATTATGGAAGTATATCCGAAGAAAATTTAAACAATTTCGTGAGCAACACTGCTCCACAGAGCTCAAGACGAGAAATGGAAATTTTCTTGAGTGGGGCAACTTTAAGCATACGTTAAAAATACCCCGGATGCGAAAATCTCGACCAATCATGAAACAGCACTGTGTCCCACGTAATTCCACTCCACGTCAACCGCTCGGCCGTTGACGTGTTGAAAATGGAAACATAAACATAACCTGTATTCGATACAGTGAAGTGACACCGGCGGTAGAGTCATTCGGGGTAACTGAGCGCAGTGCTTATATCTCTGAAACGAGGAGTGGGGGAACCAAGGTTTGTTTGGGCGAAATGGAACTACCACAGTGGAGATTTAGTTCTAATATAACACTCTGCAGTGCGCGGTTCCGCTAATTCCTCATTTCGAAATAACCGATTTCGCCCTCTCAATTGGAAAATTTCATCATCTCGGAAAATAGTGGTACGTTTAAGTTTCGCATCCTATCTTGGTAAGTACTTTTTTATTCGATTAGGAGTTAATTCCTTTTATCATATTAGAAATAATTTTGGGGTTATGATTGCTGTCTCAAACAGTAGCCGGTGTTATTCCTGATATGCTTGGCTGGGGCACGATACACATAGACACGGTATGCCGATGCGCATCTTGGAGTGATGAGTGACGTCATGTGCGAGGAACCTACTCCTAGAGCGTCGTTCGGTTCAATGAAATCAATTGAAATTTTATAGCGAAATGAATAGCGATGATCATTTTGTTCATTATGGGTTGGTTTCACAAAAATTTAATTGTGCGATTAAAAAACCTCACGTCGATTCGAACCAATCGAATCACTCGTTTTGAAATTTCAACGAATCGCTGTGGTTCCAATTAATTTAACGGTACAAACAAAGTTTTGTGAAACCGACCCTAATTCTTGTAACTGATTTGAGGAGGAGCAATTGGAATCGGATTTTTTTTTCAGAGGGTTGTATAGTGGTAAATGCTATCATAGATATTTTGATTCTAAGCTATAAGACAGTTGAATGTTTGAATAAATGTTGAACATGGTATTCAGAAAGATATTGAAGAGCTATTATGAAGATGTCATTATTTAAGAGTAAGGAAATAACGAAATGCTGCTACTTCAATCAATATTTTTATTACATAAAACAAAATACAAAATGACGCAGTGAACAGGTTTTTGAAAATAAAAACTAAAACTATTTTGTGGGATTGGTAAATATCACCATTTTCTTTTCCAATCTCCTTTGTGGATTTTCAAAACTAATATTTCTATCTAAATCTCTCAGTCTTATGTACGTTCTGGTTTTTGCACAATACAAAATACCTTCATAAGGCACAGATGTGTTTGCTATCTGCGCCAGAGGTTTTTCTGTTAGTTTTTTAAAAATGTGCATTTCTTTTAGCAGAGAGTTACCGTGCATTTTGAAGAACTCGGATTCAAGTTTCATCATTTGGGAATAAAAGAGAATCTCTGGAAATCGTTTGAATCCAGTCGGGGGCCTTATTGAAATTCATAATACTTGATGTAGGTTTTCCCAGAGAGTATTTATTTTTAAATTTGAAAGCAATGAAACCTGCCAGGTACTTTAGTGAATCCTGACTCACTTTCTCATTCACTTCCAAATTTGGAAGAAATTTCTTCACTGATAGATTGGTTCGACAGTTCATTTTTTGAAAATCTATAAAACTTTGTCGCAGGATTTTTCATATTTTGATTGCAGTTTGTACACTTTGCTACGACGAAATTCGGCATTGTAAATGATTATTATCAATCACACACTTATAAAATCTCGTGATTTGAGGTAGGATACTATACACATAGACAATATATACATATGTGCATCGTGCTCTATGCTTGATAACTTTTACTACAACCCCTATTGAATGCAAGAGAAAGAATGCCGAAAATCGAAAGATTGCTCATCGTCGTATAGTTTTGTTCTTAGGAAAATAATCCAGAAATAATTTCAAGTCATGTGAAATGCAGTTCACAAGAACATATATCTCTATACGCTCTTGACTTCGATGAATGGGACTGGAATGTTATATTCCTGACAGGTCGTAATTTGCCAACAGGTTCATGGTTATAGAGGTATTCTGAAATTCCTATAACAATAAGAGTTCATGATAAATAAGTCCTAAGCATTCGAAATAATGAAACTTTTCATTTTCCTTAGAAAACTGTTTCATTTCAATGCTGAACAATTCGAATTGGAAGTCCCGATCCTCGCAAGTGACGTAGATGCGCGAAGCGAACGAAATTGGGTACGAATATTAGCATACCGTGTCTATGTGTATCGTGGGCTGGGGAAAGTGTGCGCGGGTAAGTGTGCGCATGCGTACACTTACCCCAATAATCTTAAATTAAAACTTTTTTGTGATTCATTCTTCAATTTACAGGTTCGTCATGCCGCGAACGTATATTAGGAAGAGGCCTGAACGAGTACCTGCAACAGAGCAACAAATTTCCAGAGCTGAAGAACTTATTCGTCTTGGAAAAAGTAAAAGAAATGCCGTTGGTATAAGCGAATCATGCCTGAGAAAAAGAATCAAACGAGGTGGAGCTGCCTATTCAATGGGCCGTTTCAAACCAACCTTCGATAAGTTTCAAGAAGAAGAATTTGTAAGGCATTGCAAGAAAATGGATGATAGGTTTTTTGGCCTTACCATTAATGATTTACGGCGATTAGCATATGAGTATGCTGAAGCTAATAAGATAGACAACAGATTTGACCAATCATCGAAGATGGCGGGACGAGATTGGGTAGAGTGTTTTTTGAAACGCCATCCAGATCTAGTCATTCGGCAGTCTGCTGCGACTAGCCTTGCACGAGCTATAGGTTTCAATAAGATTCAAGTTGACAGATTTTATAAGAACTTGAAAGATTTGTATGAAGAATATAAATTTCAGCCTAGCCACATATATAATGTGGACGAGACAGGTATGAGCACCGTACCGAAAAAAACTCCTAAGGTAGTGTCTGCAAAAGGAAAAAAAATAGTATCAAAGGTTGTCTCCGCAGAAAGGGGTATCACCATTACAGCTATTTGTTGTATGAATGCAAATGGACATTATATCCCACCTGCATTTATATATCCCCGTAAAAGACCTCGTGATGAGTTATTGGACGGAGGCCCATCTCAAAGCATCTGCATGGTGTCTGACAGTGGTTTTGTGAACTCTGAACTTTTCGTTAAATGGCTACCTCATTTCAATCATTTCGTTCATCCCACTGAGGAAGATCCGGTCTTACTTATACTGGACAATCATTCTTCTCACATAAGTCTGGAAGTGGTAAAATATGCTAGAGAAAATAACATTGTAATTGTGACGCTTCCTCCACATGGAAGTCACAAACTTCAGCCCCTTGATCGAAGCCTTTTCAGTCCTTTAAAAGTGAAATATTCGATAGAATGTGATAAATTCATGTCACAACACCCTGGCAGAGGAATCACCCAATATAATGTGGCTCGCTTATTTCAAGAAGCTTATAAAAAAGTTGCTACACTCGGAAATGCTGAATCTGGCTTCAGAGTGACTGGGATATATCCCTTTAATGATGACCTTTTCGACGAAGCAGATTTTGCGCCTTCATTGGTTACAGATCAGATGCAACAAGAATTCATCAGATGAAACTGGAGTAAGCCTGCCTGAAATGAAAGAAACTGAGGTTAACAATCCTACAATAGAAGAATCTCTTAATAATGGTAATCAAGTTCAGTTGAATCAAACTTTAGAAGTGGTCCAGACTGAAATAGAAGGAACTGAGGTAAACAACCCTACGGTAGAGGAATCTTCTAATGGGAGTCAACTTCAGTTGGATGACATTAATCTTTCATTAGATATAACTGACACAGAGATACCAAACGAGGAAGATGAGAATAATAATCGCCAGTATGTACCGGTATCTGATTTATCACCTCTTCCTCGGATGAAAGAAAAACGCCGAGGAGGGAGGGTTACTATGAAATCACAAATAATTACAAAGAGTCCGTACAAACGGGAGTTGGAAGAAAAAAAGCGCCTTGATGAAGAAAAAAGAACAAAAAAAAAGAAGGTTCCCGCTTTGTCATTTACTGCTTGTAAAAAGAAAAAAGAAAATAAAGACAAGGAGAAACCTTCTACCTCCAAAATGGAAGAAAGGGAATTCTACTGCCCACTCTGCTCAGAAAAATATGAAGAGCCACCAACAGAAGAGTGGATTAAGTGTAGAGCTTGTGAGGAATGGTGGCATGAGCAGTGCACTGCCTATGAAAGAGGTGTTTTCATATGCGACAATTGCATAGATAATTAACTCTGTTTTTCGTTCAATGTATTATTTATTTTTATTTGTAATGAAAACATCCTGTAACCTCCTTGTAAGAATACATCTTTATTTTTAGCATTTTTAGTGCGTTTTTTAGGAATACATTCACTTACGGTTACCCTCAATGCGGGGCAAGTAGAAGCAACTTGAATTTTTCTATTTAATTGTTCATCATGAAAAAAACTGAATTGGTTTGGCTTGACTATATGTTTTCATTTATAGACCAGGAAATGCTCTATATGATAAACTTGTTTCCGTTAACCTACCTTTAGTTTTTAAAAATGTGTGGGATCCGAAAGGCAAAAGTGCGCACAGTTGCCCCAAATGACTCTAATCAAAGCAAAACATTTTTGCTTTGATTTTTTAAATTTCATTCGTTGGTAGGTTTTGATATTTTATAGCCAATTTAGAGAACTGTGGGATGCTGAAAGGTTTAAATGAATTGAGTGTTAAAATATAGATACGTTTATTATATCTTGTGTATCTATTCCTAAAGAATGATTTATGTAACGTCTAACATTACTAAAAATATGGATTCTATTGAAAAATGATAGTTGCTTGAATCAATGGAGAAATTGCAAACAGGATATACTAATTAACTGTGCAATTTCTACAGAAATTCCACCATACTTTAATTAATCATCGACTTATACGAATGAGCAGAAATGGTGTACAAAATTCAAAGCAGTTTCGTAATTTTTTTTTAATAAATAACTGAAGTTTTGTAGGATAGTTACAGATTCATTGATTGAAATAAAATTTGCATGATATATTGCAAGTATAGCAGTAATTGAAAATAATATAGCATACTTTCCTTTTCTCAAAACTGATAAGTACCTACTTATTATCAATTCAATTTTTCTATTGAGCTTTCATTTTATTAGAGCTCTAGGGTTAGTAATTTCAGTAATTAATTAATTTTACAGTTATGAAAAAAATAATGCAGATTTACATATATTTTTTTAATTGTGAGACCTACATTATACAATGCAAAAATCAACAAAAATGCTGAGGTTGGTGCAAGGAGGGTATGATATCTAAGATTAGGGAAAAACCTCAGCAGAAAAAACCCTGTCTCTCCCATTCACAAAAAATTTCAGGAAAATGTATATCATTGAAGAGTGTCTTGATTCCTGTCGACAGAAGAACGTAAAATCTTCTCCAAGACCCCTGGAATTCAAATTCAAGAATTAAAAACAAAACTAAATTATTAATAGCAAATGAAATCGATTGAAATATTGATCAATCACTTTTGAAATGAAAAGCTATAAGGCGGATAATACTAAGCAAAAAACTAAAATTAGTACATAACCTTTATGATTAATATTCTTTGTTACGTTCAATATCTTCTATTTTAAAACACATGCCCGAAACCTCGTGTTTACCTTTGAGTAGATGCAGCGTTTTTAATAAAACTGAAGGACCAAAATCAAACTCTTCCTCATCAAGATGAGGATCGAGGATCAATATCTGGAACTATCAAAATAAGAAACATTTGAGTATTACAACAAGCACTAATACAAAAGCAAACATACATTCATTCCATAGACAACCTTTTTCTGCTGCTATCAGAAGTATTATTGAATTGCGAGTTATAAGCTTAGCTGATTATTTTTGCAATATTACGAATGTTACTCTCTTCCAATAATCCAAGTTGAAATCTTGCTTGTTTTAATATAATCTATTATCAACTATTAATATACTGTACACATAAATCATCAATAAGGCTTACATCAAGTTCTGTAGTAGATTCAATTGGATCATTTGAAATGTGACTGGATTCACCTATCATACTCTGAACATCCATTTCATAATCAGCCCTACTTGTTGATGGTAGACGTATATGAAGGTTATTGCTTTCATCATCATCTGAAGTTCTTAGAGTGGTAGCAACCATGTCATCATCATGTCTTCTTTTCTTTATATTAAATTCTCTTATTATATAAGCAAGATCTGCTCTTTTAAGCACATTAATTCTCTCTAGCTTATTGTTTGTTATTGTTCTGGAATCTTCCACAATCCTCTCTTTTGTGACTCCAGCAGCCAAATTACTAGCAATCATCTCTTGCTGGTCCTTCGTCAATTGTTTAGATCGACGTAGATTGTCATGTCCAACATGAGTCTCCACAAATTTAACCTCCACAGCTGGAATATTTATATATAATATATGTATCATATCACTCGATGGGGTTTATAACTGATTAATCACAATATATACCTGTACTAGAAATCTTTACTCGAATTCTTGAAGGGCAATAACCAGCTATTTTGATACTACCCCCAGCTTTCACACTGCGTTTGGTAGACTGGCTAATAAATCCTAAAAATAAGACAGGTAGCTGATACATGATTTTTGATTAAATGATTGTATAATGGTGAATAACGAATAGGTACAAACCTGTATAATTACTACGATTGTCAGGCAGTTCAGTCCAGTGAGAACATCTCCTGAAATATAACTCCTGAAGATGCCAGACACTCGAACTGGCGAAACGTCGAGAACTAATCTACGACGACGGCCTAAATGCTCGAAAGAACATGTCACAACACTTATTACTTTCAAAAATAAGGAGGAATTTGAGACTTGGCGAGCAATTGATAACAGAAATGTAGATGATGTGAAACGAAGGTATAGAAAAACCTCAGATGGACTGGTAGTTTATTATGAATGCAATCGTAGTAATTATACAGGTTTGTACCTATTCGTTATTCACCATTATACAATCATTTAATCAAAAATCATGTATCAGCTACCTGTCTTATTTTTAGGATTTATTAGCCAGTCTACCAAACGCAGTGTGAAAGCTGGGGGTAGTATCAAAATAGCTGGTTATTGCCCTTCAAGAATTCGAGTAAAGATTTCTAGTACAGGTATATATTGTGATTAATCAGTTATAAACCCCATCGAGTGATATAATACATATATTATATATAAATATTCCAGCTGTGGAGGTTAAATTTGTGGAGACTCATGTTGGACATGACAATCTACGTCGATCTAAACAATTGACGAAGGACCAGCAAGAGATGATTGCTAGTAATTTGGCTGCTGGAGTCACAAAAGAGAGGATTGTGGAAGATTCCAGAACAATAACAAACAATAAGCTAGAGAGAATTAATGTGCTTAAAAGAGCAGATCTTGCTTATATAATAAGAGAATTTAATATAAAGAAAAGAAGACATGATGATGACATGGTTGCTACCACTCTAAGAACTTCAGATGATGATGAAAGCAATAACCTTCATATACGTCTACCATCAACAAGTAGGGCTGATTATGAAATGGATGTTCAGAGTATGATAGGTGAATCCAGTCACATTTCAAATGATCCAATTGAATCTACTACAGAACTTGATGTAAGCCTTATTGATGATTTATGTGTACAGTATATTAATAGTTGATTATAGATTATATTAGAACAAGCAAGATTTCAACTTGGATTATTGGAAGAGAGTAACATTCGTAATATTGCAAAAATAATCAGCTAAGCTTATAACTCGCAATTCAATAATACTTCTGATAGCAGCAGAAAAAGGTTGTCTATGGAATGAATGTATGTTTGCTTTTGTATTAGTGCTTGTTGTAATATTCAAATGTTTCTTATTTTGATAGTTCCAGATATTGATCCTCGATCCTCATCTTGATGAGGAAGAGTTTGATTTTGGTCCTTCAGTTTTATTAAAAACGCTGCATCTACTCAAAGGTAAACACGAGGTTTCGGGCATGTGTTTTAAAAGAGAAGATATTGAACGTAACAAAGAATATTAATCATAAAGGTTATGTACTAATTTTAGTTTTTTGCTTAGTATTATCCGCCTTATAGCTTTTCATTTCAAAAGTGATTGATCAATATTTCAATCGATTTCATTTGCTATTAATAATTTAGTTTTGTTTTTAATTCTTGAATTTGAATTCCAGGGGTCTTGGAGAAGATTTTACGTTCTTCTGTCGACAGGAATCAAGACACTCTTCAATGATATACATTTTCCTGAAATTTTTTGTGAATGGGAGAGACAGGGTTTTTTCTGCTGAGGTTTTTCCCTAATCTTAGATATCATACCCTCCTTGCACCAACCTCAGCATTTTTGTTGATTTTTGCATTGTATAATGTAGGTCTCACAATTAAAAAAATATATGTAAATCTGCATTATTTTTTTCATAACTGTAAAATTAATTAATTACTGAAATTACTAACCCTAGAGCTCTAATAAAATGAAAGCTCAATAGAAAAATTGAATTGATAATAAGTAGGTACTTATCAGTTTTGAGAAAAGGAAAGTATGCTATATTATTTTCAATTACTGCTATACTTGCAATATATCATGCAAATTTTATTTCAATCAATGAATCTGTAACTATCCTACAAAACTTCAGTTATTTATTAAAAAAAAATGACGAAACTGCTTTGAATTATTTGTACACCATTTCTGCTTATTCGTATAAGTCGATGATTACTTAAAGTATGGTGGAATTTCTGTAGAAATTGCACAGTTAATTAGTATATCCTGTTTGCAATTTCTCCATTTATTCAAGCAACTATCATTTTTCAATAGAATCCATATTTCTAGTAATGTTAGACGTTACATAAATCATTCTTTAGGAATAGATACACAAGATATAATAAACGTATCTATATTTTAACACTCAATTCATTTAAACCTTTCAGCATCCCACAGTTCTCTAAATTGGCTATAAAATATCAAAACCTACCAACGAATGAAATTTAAAAAATCAAAGCAAAAATGTTTTGCTTTGATTACCGCCGGTGTCACTTCACTGTATCGAATACAGGTTATGTTTATGTTTCCATTTTCAACACGTCAACGGCCGATCGGTTGACGTGGAGTGGAATTACGTGGGACACAGTGCTGTTTCATGATTGGTCGAGATTTTCGCATCCGGGGTATTTTTAACGTATGCTTAAAGTTGCCCCACTCAAGAAAATTTCCATTCCTCGTCTTGAGCTCTGTGGAGCAGTGTTGCTCACGAAATTGTTTTAATTTTCTTCGGATATACTTCCATAATATTTACGCTTGGAGCGATTCTCAGATTGTATTGCATTGGATTACCAATTCTCCTCATAAATACAAAACATTTGTATCCAATAGAGTATCGTATATTCAAGACAAGACACCGCCTGATCGTTGGTTTCATGTTGAATTGAAACATAATTCTGCGGACATTGCATCCCGTGGTGTGTTTCCTTCCGAAATGCTTCAAAATTGTAGTTGGTTCCAAGGTTCCGATTTCCTGCGTTTACCTGAAATCCCCTACTATAATTTCAGATCGTCTCCACTACATGTTACTCTACCTCTTGAAGAGGAACGAAAATTAGTTTGCCACTCTGAAATTGGCGACCGGTCAGTTATTGATGAATTAATTGATAATTTTTCATCATTTTCCAAATTGCAGCGAGTGATTTCTTATATGCTACGATTCGTATTCAATTGTCGCAATCCTTCTGAAAAAAGATTCCCAGACGGCACCCTATATTCCCGGAATATTCCTCCAATCTGCCATTAAGCCAAAAGATATTGCAATATGCGAGGCATATGCCAGATATATATCAAATATATCTGCTCTCAAAGGAATATTCCAAATATATGCCATCCCAGATATGTCTGGTATATGCTATGGGAATATCTATATGATATGCGTTTAGAATATTATTCAATAGTATTTATTGGTATATATACATGAATCTTCATGGAATATTACAAACGTTACAAAACTCTTTTTGAACGATAATTGTGTGTAGGCACTACCACTACCTCGATTTTGCTTTTGTTCCGAACTCATCAATAATTGATGAGTTTGCTAATTTCCAGTAAACTGTTAAAGAAGTACAAACTTTCTATATAGATTATATTTTCGAGGAATCGCAGTTATTATCAAGTTAATTATAGTTGGATTCAAGTTAAAAAATAACACTTTCATTCGCTTAATAATTTGATCTTATTTATTAAACTGAGTAAACAATGGAATCAATGATTTGTAATTTATTTATATGATTGATACAATGAAATGAAAGAGCAGGCAACAAATTAAACGTTTTAATTTGTGAAAAATGGACATGCTATACTATATCGTCTATCGACTGAGAGTCGAGTGACTTTTTAAATGATTGAAATGTTCGATGAAACAGAAAAAGAGGTCCATTATGATTTTGATCTTATAGGAAAGAGATCAAATATATATTTTCAATAAATGGAAAAACAATATATGATATTCGAGCAGATATGTGAAAAGGGCGTAGACAAGTTGTCAAAAATCATATATGATAATCAAATATTAGTCAGCAGAGGTGAGAGTAGCTTATTCCACTGGAGGATCGAATCACTTTTGCTCATATTTTTGTTTCCATGAAGCTGCCCTGTGGTGACAGAGATGTCTGGAACTTAGAATCTTTCTAGTTCAACTTAATACTTCTTGCTTTTCATTGAACCAAATACATTGCATTTCAAACATTTCAGAGCCATTGTAGGTTGTGGAAGTTATGTGGCCACCACCACCATATTTTCGCCCTTTCTAGATATTTCCTTGAATTTTATCAAAATATCTGACAGAAATACCGATGACATTATTTCTTTACAGGAATAAAACTACTCCTTTATAAATAAAAAATTAACTATTTTCTGGCCTCTACCCATTCTTAACTCCTGCAATTCTATCCCTGAATTTACCGATAACAATATCAAATTTCGATTTTACTGATTTGACTTTTTCTTATGGATGTAAACATTACGTCACGACGTTTTCAGTCAAAATATTCATACTTTTGTTTTGTGGTCTTGGATTGAGGTTATTTGTGTTCTGTGATTAGCAGTTTCAGTTTGGCGTTCCAAACTTCCAAGATGGTCGTCATGTCACGGTGGTGACATGAGTTGAAAGAGTCTTATTGAAAAATTATTAAATTGTGTGTGGAGTTGAAAATATGTTATTGTTTGAGTATTATGTGATAAATAGTTTGTGATGCAGCCGAGCACATGATAAAAGATAAGACAGGCAGACAAGAGCATGACTGTAGGAGCGTGAATATCAAATCAGCGTTGGTAGGTACTCTTATATATTTGGAATGCTTGAAAAAGGTTTTCGTAATATGCCAATCACTTGTCAGTGCTTTATCTTTGGTTATGTGTATTTACGTTTTTTCAGGTCAAAGAATTGAGGACTTTACAATGAGGAAGTGATAGAAAGGATATTTCCTATATTTTAGTTGGGTTGGGAAAAAGGCAAAAACTAACTTTTCATCCCTAATAAAATTGTGCAATGTTCTCAAAGGTATAATATAAATAATTTCAGTGATCATAAAACCCATTTTATGTTTTATTAATATTTTCAGAGGTTCTTAAACAGAATGAAAATACTAAATTTGTTACTGAAAAATGGCTCTACGTTGTGCAGATAGCTTAACCAAAATTTTGCTTTCAATCCAAACGTAAAAACTACAAGAGCATGAGTGGAGGAGCTTCTCAGGTGTAGTAAGTCTCACCCAAGCAGTATATCGTAATTTTGTTCCTGCAAGCAAAAAGGCTGTACAGGTCGAAAATATTAGTGGCATCAATACGGATTTAGGCCCTAAAAATCAAAAAGAGGGATCGTCTTCGAGAAGGAAGGTTGCCTCGATATAAATTGCCAACACTGCCTACTAAAATTCAAAGTAAGTTTATAAATATTAAATAATTAGAACAGATTCCACTATTACTATAGCAGTAGACAGCCTCTTATCTTGAAAATCTCAGAATCACTGGTTTTTTTCAGGGCCAAAATCAAAGAATTCCAAGGAAAAAGGCGAGGAAGACCAAAAGCTACCTGGATGAGCGGCATACAGAAGACGATGTCTGAGAGACCGGGAGAATGGGTGTTGATAGAAGGGACTGGAGACTGGGAATTGGAAGGCCTGGGATGTTATAAACACAGATATCTATATCAGCACCCCAAAGGTAAAGTGTGTCAAGTCACAATATCAAAATTAGACAAATGAGAGATTTTTCAGTTCGATCATTGTTTCAAAGAATGTGTACTGCCATTACTTGGCGTCTTCATAAACCTAGGGAGTCAAAAATGTGTTCCACTAGCTAGAATTTACTAATGTGAATCCAATATTCTATATAGGTCGTGTCTGAAAAAATGTGACTTAACACACTTTACCTCTGAGGTGCTGATATATAGATATAAGGTTGGTTTTACAAAACTTTGTTAGTACCATTTAATTAACTGGAGCCACCACGATCCGTAGAAATTTCAAAACGAGTAATTCGATTTGTGAAACCGACCCATAATCTGATGAGTCGATTTCAAATGGCTGTTTTGGTTGGTTAACGGTTGACCGCTCGGTTCATAAATGACAACGTCAAACGAACTGCGCTTCCGAATTCTGTTCAAATTTTGGAGAAACATCTGATTTGAGACGTCACCAGAATGTCATTCGAATGCGGTTGGTCCAAAACTGACGGACCAATCTATGAACCAACCAAGAACCAGTCAATCGAAATCGCCTCTAGTTCACAAACCAAATAATTGAAGTTCACAGTTCAATATTTATATCATTTAAAATATTACTTCATTGTGTTTTCCCTATTTTTTAGTTTAATTCATCAAATGTTAATTTTTACTTATTCTTAGTATTGTTTTGTAAAATACCTAGTTGATTTATATTTATATTTTTACTTTATGTTCATTTTTATGATTTAATGTGATAATTTTGTTCATTATTGTTATTTTACAAAATATTCTTAAAACTGTAATAAATTTTTTGAAACAATCTAATCAATGCATTATTTAGTACCGCTACAAAAATTTACATATATTTAAATATATACAAAGATATTACCAGCATATGGCATGGACAAATCAGGAGATAAAAAGATATTGCCAGCATATATGTAAGGGAGATATTCATAGATGAATCTGTATGGCATATGCCATGGAGATATTTTTGAAGATTATGGGATATTCCTGGCAGATGTTTCATGGTGACCTTGGATATTCCTGCTATCTGCCAGGCTTATGCCCTGGGAGATTTGGAATATGTTTGGAATATCTCAATATGCCAGCGGTATATTCATTGAATATGCATGGAATATTTCTGTGCCGTCTGGGTTCGGACCATTGCTCTCCTGCGAAATTTCAGAATCTGTGTATCCTCTTGTGAGGAGAACGCAACAAATTCACTTCGCTGTTGAACTTGAGTCAACAAAATTTTTTAAATCCTTAATGAAATTGAATCCTTTTATTGATTCTAATAATTTACTTCGTGTCGGCGGTCGATTAGGATATTCATCATTATCACATGATTAGAAATTTCCCTTACTATTACCAAGAAATAGTAAATTGACCTCGTTAATAATTCAGCATTTTCTAAGAAGTACCTACATGCAGGTTGCCGTACTACCCAATTTTTAATTTGCCAACAATTTTGGATTTTGTCCACGAAACGTGCGGTAAATTCAGTGTTAAGTAAATGTTTTCGTTGCTGGAAAACAAATCCAAAACCGTTTCAACCTCCTATGGGTAACTTGCCTACAACCAGAATTACACAAGCTAAGCCTTTTAGTCACGTTGGAGTTGATTTTGGCGGTCCTTTCATGCTCACCATGACACGTCATCGCGAAGTTAGAACATGCAAGGGATATCTTTGTCTTTTTGTATGTTTTGTTATTAAAGCCTTGCACTTAGAATTGGCAAGTGATATGTCTTCGGAAACATTCCTATCTGCTCTCCAGAGATTGATTGCTCGTCGTGGGCGAGTATCTCACTTATATAGTGATCATGGCACACATTTTGTAGGTGCTAATAGAGAGATTATGAGATGGATGGAGTGTGCAGCCGGCCGTGAAGATATTAAGCACTCTTTCATCCCTCCGAGTTCACCCCATTTTGGGGGTCTATGGGAGAGTGGCATAAAGTCGGTCAAATCGCATATTAATCGCGTGATAGGCCAACAAGTACTCACCTACGAAGAGTTCTATACTTTTTTGACTATAGTGGAGTCGATTCTGAATTCGCGTCGAATAAGCGCGTTCAGTGATGACATCGAGGATGTTAATGCGCTGACCCCTAACCATTTTCTCACTCTTGAACCCGTATCAACGCTACCAACACCAGATTTTGCGAATCTGAAGGTTAATAGATTGTTTAGATTCCAAATGATTCAAAAATTTCAACAAGATATTTGGAAGCGTTGGAGTCAGGAATATCTCCATATACTCTTCAGCAGAGGGGTAAATGGCTGGAACCCAAATCCCCCTCTCCTGAGATAGGTTCACTCGTGGTGAATATTGAATCCAATAATTTAATTTGAATTACGCATTTAAATTGCATCATCGACGCAGTGCCGTCAATTTAATCAAGCACGCATTTTCCCATTCTCGTTGAGGAAACACGTGAAAATTGACAGTTAATCAACTCTCCTGAGTGCGAATGTATATATCGCCATAAAATTTTCCTTGCCATCGTCGCAGTTATTTCGGCTTTAATCGCCAGTTTTCTATAGTTTTCTAACCCCTTGTCGGGAATAAGCTATATTTTACCCTTCTCACCAGTGATAAGACACTTTTAGACATTATTCGAGTGACGCAGTTTTTGTGAACAAAATAGGCAGCAGAAGAATTTTCCCGAGCTGGACAACGGCAAAGGGCTCTTTGTCAATCATTGACGACACAAGCAACAGCGGAAGGAACATTGGTAAGTCGTTGATGCAATTTCGCGAGTATTTCATTTTGATTAATCCGTTCATCAACTACACACTTCCCTTTGAAAACTAAAGACGATTTACATCACTTTCAAACCACAATTGAGCCATCGAACACATAACATTACGTATTCTAAAAAAAAATCCTCAAACCTTTCGTGGCATATCGAAGATGATCCTCAGAACAACAAACTAATTAATAATAATAATGAAGGCCTTCATTTATGCAGGTGATATTGCAAATGAAAAAAACACAAAGTTATTTTGAACTACAGAAAGGCAGGATACAGTGCACATTTAGTGCAACTGTTCAATCCTACCTTATCCATTGGAGACATCAAAACGTATACACAACACGAAATAATCACTTCGTTGAACACGGAAACAATCCACCAAAAGTAATGGCAAATTGCCGGAATCGATATGCGTATGCTTGGTACATAAGACTACCAATGATTGTTCAACGAACCGAACAAAGGTATAAAGACGAAAATCGCTCGAGCGATCAACCTAATATCGACCTTATCCAATACCGGTAAATAAAGCTACCAGAGAGCTTTAAAGGGTTACATGTGAGTAATTAACATTGGACTGCGACCGCAGAATTTTTTTTTCAGGGGGGGGGCCAAATAATGAATTATGAGGCATAGGCAAAATCAGTATTCGGTTTTGCTCAAAAACAAGAAGGGGATCAAAATCTCAGGGGGATCCACGGCCCCCCTTGCCGCCCCCTGAGGGCGCCCTGTCAGTTCATACTGCTCTTTAGCAGATTTTATTGATTTACATGAACCATTGCAGTTGTCCTGAGGAATAAATGCATGTAAATATAATCCCATTGAGATCTACCTCTTCATACGAGAGTTGGAAACGTCTAAAAAACGGGAATTTGCGTGCAGCTGCTTCTTTGATATCATTTCCTATAGTACCACCACGATCACCATAGAAGTCATCTGGCAAGATTGGCAAGTGCCAAGTCGCACCTTTGAAAATACAGATTAAAGACAGTATTTTAGTACATTTCCCTTTCTTTGCATTAGATCTTGAAACTGAATAAAACAAGAAAATTTGATTGCCAAACCTATCACTTAATTCGATCATTCTACCGATTTTGATGAAAAAAAAAAACACCCTGACTCATCATACGTATACAACAGCATTATTTAGTCGTTCTTTTCAGTACTTCATCGCTTATCGTTTCAATAACTTTCCATTAGATGTCAGAAGTGTAGGAAACATCTTATCGATGAACAGAGAAGAGTTTTTCGCGATAGAATGTGAAAAAGATGAAAGTCGCTTCGAATAAGGGAATGACTTTTTATATAGGATAAATTGATGTATTTGATATATCTTGCTTGTCAGTTTTCATGCCAGTGGGAATTTTATACGTTTTTATGTCTCCAATAGATAAGGTAGGATTGAACAGTTGCACTAAATGTGCACTGGATACTGCCTTTTTGTTGTTCAAAATAACTTTGTGTTTTTTTCATTTGCAATATCACCTGAAGGCCTTTATTATTATTATTAATTAGTATGTTGTTCTGAGGATCATCTTCGATATGCCACGAAAAGTTTGAGGAATTTTTTTAGAATACGTAATATGAAAAAACATATCCAGAATAGTTATATCAAAACACAGAAAAATCTCATTTCATATACAGGGTGTCCGGGGAATAACTGTACATACTCTTACCAGAGATAGAGTTGGACTAGGTGATTACTGATTGACTATAAAAAATTTTCTCCTAGAAAGCTACAGGGTGGTTTTTCAACTTCATGTAAATACTTAGACCATCATAAAATCCAAACTTATTGACGAATATTATTAAAACTTGGGAGGTTATTTTCACATGCTAAGGTCTAGTCAGACAGATATCAATTATTTCATTATTCCAGGGCCGGACTCATTAATCTTCATTCAAAGTGTTCAGGGTAAAACAAACACTTTGTATTTCGAATTACAATTAATTTATTCGCTTTTTAGAAAGGAGCTGAATCATGCTTCAATTTGTGATATCGCTTGAAGTTGTCATACCAACCATTATTTTTTTATGAATTTTTGAATTTGGATAAAGTTCGAAAAATTGAATTTATTGACCTGAACATTACTTAGTCATCTTGTAGAGGTCGGAAATAAATAAAAATTTTCTTAAAAAAGTTACTGAGGAAGGTGAGGAAGACTATAATAATTTGTTGATATACTGGGTGGCCATCCCAGACGCGGTTCTCATTGGGATGGAGTAAATGAAGGTATATTTCGAAAAAAAAAATTGGTGAAGTGTATAGGGCACACACACACATAAGCATATTTCAAAATTATTCGTATGTATACCGGGTGTTCGACAAAAAAGATATAGACCAAAGTGACACTTCTTCCAATGTAAAAACCTCTAAATGAATCAGTAAATCGAGGAGTATGAGTAATGATTTTTCAATTTGTTAGTCTGTTTCTCTAAAGTTTACTCATTCAAATTTTAAATATTATGAAGTACCCTCATAAAGAGGAGATATGATTTTCAGTTTGGGAGAATGTTCCACAATATCTTACTAAATTCAAGGATTCAAACTCAAAAATTCACAGAAATAAAATTTCCCTCAAGATAAAATATGAATTCCAATACCACATTCTGTGATAAACTTCGAATATTTTGACAACTGAAATTTGAGATTGTTGTTTGTTGCTCGTGTTTTGATTATTATTAAAAAGTGAAAATATTAAAATGGCCAATTTCACAAAAAGAGAATGTTAAATGTGTCTGAGATAACTTCAGTAACTTTTTTAAGAAAATTTATCATTCATTTTCGACCTCCACACGATGACTAAGTCCTGTTCAGGTGAATAAATTCAAATTTTCGAACTTTATCCAAATTCAAAAATTCATAAAAAAATAATTGTTGATGTGACAACTTGAAGCGATATCACAAATTGAAGCATGATTCAGCTTCTTCCTAAAAAGCGAATAAATTATTTGTAATTCGAAATACAAAGTGTTTGTTTTACCCTGAACAACTTAAATGAAGATTAATGAGTCCGACCTTGGAATAATGAAATAATTGATATTTTTCTGACTCGACCTTAGCATGTGCCAATAACCTCCCAAGTTTCAATAATATCCGTCAATAAGTTTGGATTTTATGTATGTCTAAGTATTCACATGAAGTTGGAAAATCACCCTGTAGCTTTCTCAGGAAATCCAGAAATTATTTTTTTATGGTCAATCAGTGATCAACTAGTCCACCTCTATCTCCGGTAAGAGTATGTACAGTTATTCCCCGGACACCCTGTATAGTTGTCAAACCCAGAAGTCTGTCATATTGAATCTATACTTCTCTATTTCTGAATCAAATTTAGTTTCAATGTGATCAAATACTATCACCCCCGAAATCGGAGGTGACAACGTTCTTCTGCCTTGTTTTCAAGCTTGTTGCAATCAGGATGACTAAGGGATCAACATATAAAAAAATCATTTTGAGGTCACAACGCACCTTGTTTCTGTACCGTACAAACTTTTAGTTCGGATATATATCACGAGTGATAGTGTGCCGAGCTGTATATGGAAGTATTAAGTCAGGAGACTTACCGCACTTAGTGACTTCCGAAAATTGCAACACTGTATTTCAGATGCAGACGTTGACCCAAGATACAAAGAATATTCTTTGTGCCTTGACGTAAACAGGTGGCATTTCTCGAACCGTTTCTTATCGCATTCCTTTGACGACGAAATGGTTTTATATGAAAGAAAAGCGTTCGAGGCTCTTTCGTTCTATTCGGAAATTCTGATATGCAATTATTCCAGCGTTTAACCTATGTATTTTATACCAAACAGTATAATGATTTCCTTCGAAATTTGAACTAGGTTATATTGTCTAATCATGATTCATTCAGACAATATGTCCCGGTTAGATTAGACGTGCGTATATCGGTTCCTTGTTTATCACAAGAAAGAGTGGTTTCAACCAGAAATTAAAGTTTGATTCCTTCATCAGTAGATTGAATAAATAGTGAACTAATAATCGCCAAAAAAATCGGTGGTACATGATATATTTGTCGAGTTATTCTGAATTATTTCATTATGGGATTCACTAGAAGCCAGGAAGAAGAAATAAAAACATGTATAATGAAGTTTTCATCTGATAAAGATTTTGTAACATCTTTCGCTACCAAGATAACAAATATCGTTTGTAAAACGTTGGGAGCACAGATTGATGCAGTCAATGAACGGGTGAATGAACTTCAAACTCAGCTGGAGGATAAACAAGATAAAATCGCCCGTATGGAAAGAAATATTGACGCACTTGAGCAAAAAAACAAAATGTTTCAATTAAGACTCTATGGATTTCCTGAAACACCCCAGGAAAAAAACTTGAAGCCCAGAGTAGAAGAATTGTCGAATGGAATTTTTGGATCGAGTGAATTTCATTTGGAAATCTGTAATAGAATAGGATCAATACATGAGAACAAAGAAAGGCCAGTTCTCTTGACATTTTCATCTGTAAAAAAAAAAATAGTTTATTTCGTAAAAAGAAATTATTAAAAGGAACTAATTTGGTTATAGTAGAGGAACTATCAAGAATGAATTATAATTTACTACAATATGCTAAAGGAAAGGTTGGAAAAATGGAAGTTTGGACATCTGAAGGAAGAATTTACGCGAAATTGAATAATAAAATCATGAACATCAGAAGCCAAGATCAAATGAATAAAATTTTGAATGCAAAAATAGGAGTCGCATAGGGATTGGTCATATATACTATTGAGAGATTGTTTGCTTTTTTGTGAGATTTGTTCAAGGATTATTTGTTAATTTGTTCTATTTTTTTTTTCTTCAGTATTAAATTATACCCACGGTTACCTTGTTTTTTATGGTTTGTGAGAGAGGAGAGCAGCGATGAAAATTGAATAGTATGTTTCTTTTTGTTTCATACTCTGATTTGATAATGTGATGGTTCCAATTGAGGTAATGTAAAATGAGATATTTTACCGTTGCATTCTTTAATATAAGATCACTTATTGCTCATTTCAATGAATTCCGATCATTCATAGTGGAGAAAAGATATGACGTGGTTGCTGTATGTGAGACTTGGCTTAATTCTAACATTAGTTCTGATACTGTTTCAATCTGCGGCTATACTTTTTTGAGGAAGGACCGTGGTAAGCGAGGGGGTGGTCTGGGAGTATATGTTCGCGAAGATTTGAATTGTGAGCTACTTCATGGGTCCATAACTGAGAATTCGGAACAAATGTGGCTGAAAATTAATTTATTCAAGAAATCGTACATCATTGGTAGTATATACCGTCCACCATCGGGCAGTTTTACGGAGTTTTTCGATTCCTTTGATAATACAATATCACAACTTATCACCGAAAGTCATGAATTAGTTTGTGGCGGTGACCTTAATTTGGACTATTTGAAGTTGGAGGATAAGAAAACCGAAAGTTTTAATAATCTTTTAAATACTTTTAACATGAAACAACTAATAGATAGACCAACTAGAATAACAGAGAGCTGTTCATCCTTGTTGGATCTGGTTTTAGTGTCTGCGGAAGAAGATAATGTAGACTTCGGATGTGAGGATGTCAGTGGCGTGTCGGACCATTTTCTTGTGTTTTGCCGACTAAGCGGGCTTTCGCCAGACGTGGTGACTGGTTCGATCAGGTCGAGATGTCTACGAAATATTGATCAAAAATTACTTGATGATCTTTTCTTGGTAACCCCCTTTCAAAATATGTTTTACATCGAAAATGTTGAAACGAAGGCCGAGTCATTTTGTGAGATGTTGGGCGATTTGTTCGATGAAATTGCACCGGTAAAAACAATTCATATAAAAACTAAAAGACCAAATCAGCCTTGGTTTACTCCTACATTGCGCTCGATGGTAAAGTTGAAAGATAAGGCATTCGCTCGATTCAAAAAAGACAATTCTCCGCAAAGTTGGCAGTATTTTAAGCAGATCAGAAATGAAACCACGAATGCAATTAAACGCGAAAAAAAGGCATATTTCGAATTTTGCATCACTGAGGGAAGAGGTGACAGTAAAAAATTGTGGAAAAATCTCTCGGACATGAATATTTATAAAAAAAGCTCAACTAACCGTATTCCAAATAATTTAAATGATCCGAATAAAATGAATAGATATTTTTTGAGTGTTTCCGATTTGCCGGTCACTGATCCGGAAATGTTAGAATATTATTCAAATAGTAAATTCGTGGTTTTTGAGAACGATTTTTCGTTTTCTCTCACTGATGAAGAAGAAGTACGTAAATACATGGATATGTAAAATGCATGGATATGTTGAAACTCTGTAGTGAAAATATTATTCGGGTTAATATTATAGTTTTTTTTTTTTTTTTGGGAAGGCACACTCGAATCAGTTTTACTGTTGTGTTTTCTTTTTTGCTGAATATATGTTATTATTATTTTTCTTGCAGCTAAAAATTAAAAATAATTCTAGAATTTTGTATATTCTGCAAATAAATTATTATTATTATTATTATTATTATTCCATATTCTCTACGATAAGGTCGATAATTATCGACCCTTGAACAACCTTCCGTTCTCACGAAGAACACTACCCTAGTTACCCGATCTTATAGAACCTAGGAACTTAACGGAATCATTATATCTTCTTTATTAGGAGGATAATAATACAATAAAAATATAATTTAGTGATCCTCTCAGACATAACAATGTTATGTATAGTCAAGTCATAAATGAGTTATAATCAATTCACAAAATTATCATACGAGTACTCATTCATAGTGGAGTAACATTTTTGCAGAATTAATGACTTAACTTCTTTCTTAAATCTACCAAGACTTAAGGCTTGTAAGTTAGGAGGGAGATGGTTGAATAACTCAATACTTAGATAAATCGGAGACATTTCAAATCTAGAAGTTTTATGTTTATGAAAGGAAATAATTCCCTTGTTTCTTGTGTTATGAGAATGATAACTAGAAAGTTTTTCAATATAACTCTCATTCTCCTTTACGTATATAAGACATTTCAAACTGATATTAGGATATTAGATATACTAAGCTGTAATAGGTGCTGATGAGGTATTTCACATGGCTAGTATTTTTGATTCTTGACAATGCGTAATTGGTACTGTTCATTATTTCATCTTGTGAAAATCCTCTTACTACTAATCAAACTTTATATTTTTCTTCCTAAATTTTTCCTTATTGTTCATGAGAAAAAACCCACTTTGTATCCAGTATATTTTTATTTTTCGGAATTTCTATTGGTTCCCAGATTTTATATCCATAAATTTAATTCAACTCACTTTATACATCGTTCAACTACAATTTACTGTCAGATCTAGTTTTGATTTCATTAAAATTTTTAGGAACATCCTCTATAATAATAATAATAATAATAATAATAATAATAATAATAATAATAATAATAATAATAAGCCTACCGGTTGGCTATAAGATCTTTACATCCATTATTGCAGGGAAAATAAATGACCATTTAACCAACAATAATATAATGGCATGGCAACAAAATGGCTGCAAGGCCAAAGCGAAGGGCAGCAAGGAATGGTTGATTCTGGATTCTGTGGTGGCAAATCACGCAAGAGTAAAGAAGAGAAACCTCTCGGTTGCCTGGATAGATTACAGGAAGGCATTTGATTCCGTACCCCATTCGTGGTTGATTCAGGTGCTTGAAGTCTACAAGATTGATGAAGGAGTGGTTGGAGTGCTCAAACACCTGATGAGCAGCTGGAAAACCAGTTTAACTTTAGATATAGGTCAAGTGCATTACAAAACTAGTGAAGTGCAAATAAAGAGAGGTATATTCCAGGGAGACAGCCTTAGCCCACTGTGGTTCTGCATGGCTGTAAACCCCTTGAGTACCATGCTGGAATCTAGTACATATGGCTATATCATATCACGAAGACCCGCGTTAAAAATGAGCCACCTCTTATTTATGGACGACCTGAAGGTTTACGCAGCCAACCCAGAACAGCTAAAGGGACAACTCGAACTCGTCTCTAAATTCAGCCGGTCAATCTCGATGGAGTTTGGATTGGAAAAGTGTGCATTTGTGCACATAAAGGGAGGAAAAATACAGAACTCGAGTAATATAACTCTTCTGGACTCGAGTAGCTTTACGCCTTTGCCCTTGTTGGACAAATATAAATATTTGGGGATACAACAGACACTCAACATAGACCACAAGGAGACGAAAAAATTGTTTGAGGACCACTTGAAGCGAAGACTCAACCTCATTTTGAAATCTTACCTTTACTCTTCAGCAACAACAACAGCAATCAATACATGGGTAATGCCAATTGTTAAGTATAGCTTCGGTATTGTGAAATGGAGTCCAACAGATCTAGATAATCTGGATAGGCTTATTCGAACAACACTCACAAAAAACCGGCAACACCATCCGAATTCATCAGTGAGTAGACTATATGTTCCAAGAGACAGGGGGGGCAGAGGAATGAAAAATCTAAAACAGGCACACAACAAAGAATGCGAAAAATTGTTCACTTACCTCAAATCCATCGAACACCCAATTTACATAGCACTTGCAAGATTGGATGAGAACCTCACTCCTCTGAATCTTGCAAGGGAAAATCCACCTGTAACAGAAAAGAAAAATTACACTGCAGAGCTGGAAGAAACGTGGAAGGGGAAGGAACTACATGGCCGCTTCTATGCAATGCTACACGCGAATAACACCGACGCGAAAATGTCAACTCTATACTTAAGCCGCGGTGTTCTAATGATGGAGACGGAGGGCTTCTTGTCAGCTATTCAGGATCAAGTGATTGCAACACGCAACTATAGGCGCTACATTCTACATCAGGAAATACCAACTGACCTATGTAGAATGTGTCATGAAAGACCGGAATCGATCCAACACCTTACATCTGGATGCTCCTATCTCGCCCCAAAGGATCATAAGAATAGGCACGACGATGTCGCAAAGGTCTTTCATCAAGAAATTATGATCAAATATGGAAAACTTACAGAAAAAATGCCATATTATAAATACCAACCGAAAGATCAATTCGAAAACGATGAAGTCAGAGTATACTGGGACAAAACGATCATCACAGACAAGCAGGTTTTGCATAACAGACCAGATATACTATTAATTCAAAAGCTGAAGAAGGAGGCGCAGATTATAGACATCACTATTCCAAATGATCATAACATAGGAGAGGCAAGAACAACGAAACTCACCAAGTATATAGACCTCGCACATGAAATAAAGGCCATTTATCAGCTGAAACAAGTTTCCGTTCATCCTCTGATAATCTCGGCAAATGGACTAGTTGAACTGAATCTGAAAAAAGAACTGACAAAAATAGGATTGAATGAAGTAGAGAAGACCATACTTACGGCACAGAAGGCTGCAATCCTGGGAACGTGTAGAACTGTCCGGCGTGTGTTAACGAACGATTGAGCTGTTGATTCATGCGAATCCCAGCTTAGTTGGAAACCACCCCACGAAAGTGTGATTTAAAAAAAAAAAAAAAAAAAAAAAAAAAAAAAAAAAAAAAAAATAATAATAATAATAATAATAATAATAATAATAATAATAATAATAATAATAATAATAATAATAAATCCTCAGGGACTCTGGAAATATCCCGGAGTACGGGTTTAGCGATCCCGAGGTACCCGAGCTGTACCGGTGATGGGGCTAGCAACCCCATCACTGTGACTTCATAATCGCTCCTGTTATCACTAGGAAGCAAGCCTCGGATGCTACTGGCGGTGCGACTGCGCCAGCTAGCGGAACCGAACAGTCACTAGCGGTAACGTGTGGAGCGAGTGGCACGCGCCCGCGAATTGGATCCACAAGGCCAAGAATTAGGGACACCGAAATTGGTATTGGAGTTCCAGGCTTGGATAATCCCATACAGGATATTCCCGCCAGATCTCCGATGGTCCGAATTAGGCGTATGCGCTGGAGTAGACAAGATAATATTGATCTTATGCGCGCATACTATCTTGTGACCAACGCTGAACAGGACAGAACGAATTACAGGAACAGACTACACGAATACTGGCAAACACATAGGCCCGACTTTAATCGAGATCCACAGCAGCTTTCTGACCAAATAAGATCAGTTATCAGGCGGAAAGTCCTATCAGAGGCTGAGCTTCAAGAACTGAAAACAGAGGCCATTTTATTAGTGAGCGGAGATACAGGCGAAGAACATCAAGAACCAACTCGTAGCCACAGAAGATCTACAGTCTATGAAATTCGCCTTGAGGAAATACCTGCGGAACTGAGTAGTGCCCTAGAGTCCAACCTTATGAGCTATGCCGGTATTCCATTGGAAAACAGACCGAGGCTGCAAAAAATAAAATATTCAAAAACTGCTAAAGAGACAGTCATTGCAGTGAATAAGGCTATGGAAAAAGTACTTGCCACATGTACAACTATTGAAGATACCTGCCATTTAGTTTACTGTGCTGCGTATTCTGTGCTGGAAATGCTGGGAACTCCACCTAAAAAAACAAAAAAGAGAATAATATGTGATAATCAAGAACCACCTTGGGTAAGGCGACTAAAATTCAAAATAAGCACGTTGAGGAAAGAAGTCGGAAGAATTCATGCATTCTTCAATACTACGAACCCCTCCTCTAAGATAAAGAGAGTTATAGTTAACATCTGTAAAAAGCTAAAAACTAAGCATTACTTACCTGAGGCAACAAAGGCGCTGGAATCGCATTTGGAGAACCTGAAACAGAGAATAAGAGCTTTAGCTAATCGTCTGCGGAGATACACTGAGCGAGTAGCTCGTTACACCCAGAATCTATCATTTCAACGGAACCAGAGGCTATACTACCGGTCGTTAGAAGAAAGGCAACAGAATTCTGAAAAAAAGATTGTAGGCAAAGATCAAATGTATGAGTACTGGGAGCGGCTATGGGGAAATTCGAAAGTCCACGATAGAGCAGCGTATTGGATAGAAGAGGAAAGAGAAAGGATGGAATTGATACGAGAAATGCCACACATTCAAATATCCGTAGAAGATACCACGGTAGCAATAAACAAATTGGCCAATTGGAGATCACCAGGATGTGACAACATTCAGGCATACTGGTGGAAACACTTCAACTGCGTTCACAGCATCCTCAGTAAACAATTCAATGAGGCTCTCAAAAATCCTTCGAAAATACCACCATTTTTCACCGAAGGAATAACTTACCTTCTTCCAAAAAACAAAGACGTTGACAACCCCCAGAATTTCAGACCTATTACGTGCCTACCGGTTGGCTATAAGATCTTTACATCCATTATTGCAGGGAAAATAAATGACCATTTAACCAACAATAATATAATGGCATGGCAACAAAATGGCTGCAAGGCCAAAGCGAAGGGCAGCAAGGAATGGTTGATTCTGGATTCTGTGGTGGCAAATCACGCAAGAGTAAAGAAGAGAAACCTCTCGGTTGCCTGGATAGATTACAGGAAGGCATTTGATTCCGTACCCCATTCGTGGTTGATTCAGGTGCTTGAAGTCTACAAGATTGATGAAGGAGTGGTTGGAGTGCTCAAACACCTGATGAGCAGCTGGAAAACCAGTTTAACTTTAGATATAGGTCAAGTGCATTACAAAACTAGTGAAGTGCAAATAAAGAGAGGTATATTCCAGGGAGACAGCCTTAGCCCACTGTGGTTCTGCATGGCTGTAAACCCCTTGAGTACCATGCTGGAATCTAGTACATATGGCTATATCATATCACGAAGACCCGCGTTAAAAATGAGCCACCTCTTATTTATGGACGACCTGAAGGTTTACGCAGCCAACCCAGAACAGCTAAAGGGACAACTCGAACTCGTCTCTAAATTCAGCCGGTCAATCTCGATGGAGTTTGGATTGGAAAAGTGTGCATTTGTGCACATAAAGGGAGGAAAAATACAGAACTCGAGTAATATAACTCTTCTGGACTCGAGTAGCTTTACGCCTTTGCCCTTGTTGGACAAATATAAATATTTGGGGATACAACAGACACTCAACATAGACCACAAGGAGACGAAAAAATTGTTTGAGGACCACTTGAAGCGAAGACTCAACCTCATTTTGAAATCTTACCTTTACTCTTCAGCAACAACAACAGCAATCAATACATGGGTAATGCCAATTGTTAAGTATAGCTTCGGTATTGTGAAATGGAGTCCAACAGATGTAACCAACCTAATCAAATTTAAAAAAAAAAAATAAAAAAAATATGAAGGCACAGGACACTAAAGCGTCTAACAACCGAGAGTGCTTTTTTTTTTATCAACCACTATTATGTGCGATGGCCTCTAACTAGTCTCAAGTGGAGACGGGAGTGGGTAAAAGGTTAATGGGCGCCAGCACGTTTTCAAATAAAAAGGTTTCCACAGTTGGTTACAAAATAAAGTTACACAATAATAGGGTTGCTTGGATGGAAAGAAAACGTACAAAAAAAAGGAAATTACCATGCACTCTGGCAGTAGACCTCTCTCACAATTTCAATAACGAAATTGAAATAACAATAAAAAAAAATATTCAGCAGAGTGTCTTCAAGGTTTGCGCAGAAAAATATACTTATAGTTCATCAATAATTTATTGTACTGAAGTTGTTAGACAAGATTTCTTTCTTTTCTTTCTCAGATTCACCTCCACCGATTACGTAATGGTTTCAGCTTTCCTCACACAAAAAAATCCCACAATAAATCCTACGAAGTAGGTATATATATTTAAAAGGTTGAACAGTACAGTTACGTAGTAAGTAAAAAAAACTTGAGGTGAGATGAATGATTCTCAGCACTAATGTATATAAACTTGTCAGTACCTGTAGGGGGGCGTAATTTCTCACCCTGACGGTTGAATAGTCCTGCAAAGACACTCTGCCACCTCGGTTCAGCCGAAGAATTGAAATCGGTTGCAAACTGAAACTGGCCGGAATGATTGTTGTACCGGAAGGACAGATGGTGATGTCCCCAAAACTCCAACTCCACGAGTTTCCCAACTAAATACGTAGTCAGCAACGAATCCAAATAAAGTTCACCCTTTTCGACGAAGAACCAGATGTTGAAGGCAATAACAGTAAGAAAAGGATGTAAAGAAAAAGAGGCCCTGTAACAATTCGACGAAATGAGCTCGTGTAAAAAAAAAGCAAAAAGAACTTTGACTTACTGAAGATGTCGGTCGGCCTCAAGGTAATCCACTTCCGAGCAGAAATTCAGATCCCAGAATGGAATAAAATCTCTCAAACAAAACACAACTCTGAGAAGATTTACTATATGGTGGTATTGGATATAAAATCCCAATTAAGGAAGTTTCAGACTTAACTATATCGCAATTCACCAATAACTCTCTCAAGAAGCTTCTCCAAAACATTCGAACAAAGAATAATGATGGCCGCCCAGAAGAACGAACAGAAGACTGTCAAAAGGACGAACTTAGCCGAACCCAAAACTCGAGGAATCACTGAAGGTCAATCAAACCCGGAATCAGCGGCGTCGAATACAAATGAATATTCGCAATACGAGAATTCCATTGGGAATAAAAGTCGTACTCGAACGAACGTCGGCAGCGACGCTGGATGATGGGACAGAGCTCGGGACCGATCGTGAATATCACGCGCAAGTGCCCACTCTCGGCGCGAGCGTTAGCCGGTTTGAATTCGATTAGGCTGGGGCGAAATTGTGATGTTATAAATTCCCCCCTACTACAAGAAATTTTTCCCAAAAATTTCTCCGAAGAAAAAACTTTTTTTTAAGAAGAAAAAAAAACACTACTCAACTTACAGGCATAACAATTCATATGTGGTGCAGAAATCTAATGAAAGTAAAAGGAGACGAAAAAAAAGAAATAATGAGAATGAGTGGGTGCTACAGACGGTATGGGTTGGCGTGAGTCCCATAGCGAACTTCTGTTCGGTCTGACTAATAAATTTAATCCGTTGAATTGGGATTATCTCGCAGGTCCTTCGCATGCCAGGTGCCACGATCCATACCTCTAGGATCCTTCAACCTGTAAGTCCATGGGGACAATTTTTCACTCACGATGAAAGGGCCGATGAACTTCGGCGCCAACTTCTTCGTGAAATATTTACTGGCGTCGGAAAGAACAAAGTTCCTTCTATAAACCTGCTGATTTAATAAGAATTCGGCTGGTCTCCTACGAAGATTATAATATTCAGCATTTCTTGACGACGCTACCTTCATTCGCTCAGCAATATTCTTAAAAACATTCCTAAGCTGTTCCGATTTCACCTCCTCAGGTTTAACAGCGCACTCCTCAGTTTCATCCATTGTGATGGAATAATCTGACCCCGAAATCATCATCCTACGACCAAAGTTGACAAAATAGGGTGAGTATTTCGTGGTTTCGCTTTTTGCGGAATTCAGCGCGCAAATAATTTGAGGCAAATTCACATCCCATGACCGATGATCTTCGCCAACATAAGCCGAAAGCATGAATTTCAAAGTGCGGTTCGTTCTCTCGGTAGGATTAGCCTGTGCGTGAAAATTAGCATTAAACTTCCCCTTAACTTGGTACTTCTCGAGTAGTTTCTTGTACTCATTCTTAAACTGCGGCCCATTATCGCTAATTATTATGCGAGGAACACCAAAAACCATGAAAACGTGCTCCTCCAGAAGTCTGCACACTGTGGAGGCGGATGCCTTCCTCATCGGAAATCCAAGGCAGAATTTGCTCAGGTAATCTGTTACCACAAGCACAGAGGTATAACCTCTCTTAGAGCGGGGGAAAGGACCGATGATATCCGTTGATATCATCTCCCAAGGCCTCGATGGTGCCGTGCGTTCAACCATCAAACCAGCTGGCTTAAGGTTGTCAGGTTTGTGTGTCAGACAGACCTGGCACTTCTTAACATATTTGGCCACATCGGATTTGCATTTGGGCCAATAATACCTTTCGGTCAGACGAGCATAAGTCTTAAACACTCCTAAATGACCGGAAGTAGGAGAATCATGCATATCATGCAATACTTCCTGCCGTAAGTTCTTAGGCACAACCAACTTCCACGCCTCAATATGGGGATCCAAGCCACATCTTGAGGTGTCAACCAACTTATATAACACATTTCCAGTAGATCTCCAAGTAGGGTATTTTCCGGGTAATTCCGAAACAATTTTCAGCATTTTTATATACCAAGGGTCAGATATATTTCCGAAGTCATCTCCGTTGATCAAGTCGACTTTAGGCAACATTCTGGACAACATGTCAGGCGCAACATGGTCTTTACCTTTCCGGTGTTTAATAACGAAATCAAATTGTTGCATTCGTACTGCCCATCTCGCCAATCTCCCCTTGAGATCTTTCAAGTTCTGCAACCAAACCAGACTCCAGTGGTCCGTGATAACTTCCACCTGAATACCTTCTATGTAAGGCCTAAGTTTCTCCAATGCCCACATGACTGCTAGGCATTCTCTCTCAGTTGTTGAGTAGTTTTGTTCTTGTTTGGTAAGGGAACGACTCAGGTAACAGATGACATTTTCACCACCTCCTTCACAAGGTTGCGAGAGTACTGCGCCAATGCCGTATCCTGAGGCATCGGTCTGAACCCGAAAAGGCAAGCTGTAATCAGGACAGTTTAAAATAGGAGCCTGTATGAGTTTCTCCTTCAAGGTATTGAAGGCCTGATCGCACTCAGGAGACCAAGAAAACTGGCGATTTTTCTTGAGTAGGGCGGTCAAAGGTGCAGCCAAATCAGAAAAATTTGGTACAAATCGACGATACCAAGATACAGTACCCAAGACACTGCGCACATCCTTTACGTTTTTGGGCGTAGGTAATTCAACCATGGCTCTTACCTTATCAGGGTCAACATGTAAACCCTTGCGATCTACAAGATAGCCTAAATATCTCAGTTGCTCGCGACAAAACTGACATTTCTCCTCAGAAACCGTTAGTTTGGCGTTTCGAAGCCGTCTAAAAACTTCTTCGAGGATCTCAAGGTGTTTTTCGAAATCCTGCGTAACAATGACTATGTCATCCAAGTAACAGAATACATACGGTTCTAAGTCATTACCCAAAACAATATCCATCAATCTCTGCCAAGTAGCCGGGCTGTTACAGAGACCAAAAGGCATTCGCCTAAATTGAAAAAGACCGCGATTAGGCACCGTGAAGGCCGTATACTGCCTAGATTCATTCTTGACCGGTACTTGCCAAAACGCACTCTTAATGTCAAGAGTAGATATGTATCTGGCGTCCCTAAGTTTGTCGAGAGTGTTGGAGACATAAGGGAGTGGGTAGCTATCCCGAACAGTACAAGAATTCAACTTCCTGTAATCGACGCAAAATCGATAGCTTCCATCCTTTTTCTTGACTAAAAGAATAGGTGAGGCCCAGGGACTGTTGCTTCTTTCGACGATGCCCTTCTTCAACATGTCATCCAATTCGGCATCTATATGTTTCTGCAAAATTGGGGATACAGGGTAGTAACGTTGTTTGATTGGGGGAGAATTAACAACAATTTCGTGTTCTAAAACGTTTGTGCAGCCTACATCATCATTTCTGGTACCGCGAAAATATTCACCCACAAGATTATCGAGGGCTTCTTTTTGCTCTGAGTTGAGATTGCACTCCAAATAATCCAGAGTCTCATCTTCGGAAAAGTGCCATATATCATTCCTCAAATCAGGAACCACACCGAAAGTTTTCCAAAAGTCAGCACCCAAAAGTAACATTTTAGGAAATTCAGGAACCACTAGAACATCCAGCAGGAAACACTTACCCTGAACCGCAATTGGCACCCTGCAACTCCCGATACTAAAACATCTATTACCGTTTGCAACAGTGCACCCTATAGCATCAGCGCAATTCAGGGAAATTCCCAACCTCTGCAGGATATCCCAGCCCCTCCTTCCTACAATAGTGCGAGTTGCTCCCGAATCCAGCAAGCCCAAAAATTCGGTTCCGAAAATTGAAACGCGCAAATACGGTCTCTCATCTCCAGAGGCATGATCCAAAACGTAGTCCAGAATGGGTCCAATTTTATCATAAGGGAC
The DNA here is from genome assembly GCA_038502775.1 of Hippodamia convergens. Lineage (NCBI taxonomy): Eukaryota > Metazoa > Arthropoda > Insecta > Coleoptera > Coccinellidae > Hippodamia > Hippodamia convergens. The sequence continues at coordinate 68,519 of JAVSIQ010000074.1, read as the reverse complement.
TGAAATTCTCTTTGTCATCAGATGGTCCCTATCAGGTGATGACACAGCTAGTTTCCCTGGTTCTTAGAGCTGCAATTTGGGCAAGTGGTAACCGTAAACCCCGGAGTTTTACATCTATAACAAACCCTTTTCTTAGGTTCCGTACATCCAACAGCTCGATGTCCCAACTTTCCACAATTGAAACATTTAATTGATTTCTTCGCGGATGTGAGGGTTCCAGTCGCCATAACTTCAGATGACCCCTCCGCTGGATCGTCGCCAGGGCCTACATAATCCAACCCCGGTTCAAAATGCGTAGTTTTACTACGGCCAGGAGGATGGTATGACTCCACCAACTCTTTGCGATGTTCAAGCTGCCTACAGAGTTTACGCAGCTCTTCGATTGATTTTACATCAACTAAGGCTAACTGGGTTTGATAAAACGGATGTATGTTCCTCATGAGCAAGCGAACCTGAGCTGACTCCGATAACGGTTCGTTGAGACGCTCAAGGTAGCCTTTAATCGTTGCCAAGTACACGCCAATAGGCTCATCAGGTGCCTGTGTCCTTTTTTTGATTTTATCTAATAATTTCTCTTGGTAATCAAAAGGTTCGAATTCGGCGGTTATCTCTCTCACGAAACTTTTCCAATCTACAATAAGAGATTTAGCATACCTATACCATTTATCAGCCGGAGACCTCTCAGGAAACAGATCTATGGTGTAACGAATAATTTCGTCCTTGTTAACTCCTCTAGCTTCACAAAGATCGGTGAGTCTCTCCAAAAAATCGTGGACTGACATGCCCTTTTTATCGCCTGTGAACTTCAAGTCCCATTTATAAACAGGCACCGCACACGAACCAGAAGCATAATTATTGGCATTGGTGGCTGGAGCTGGAGTTGTCAGGTGGGTTTTGGTAACAGGTGATCCTACAAATGATGGACCGGCAGTATTTACTCCTATCTTTACGTTCTGAGGGGTTGAAGTAGGCAATACTTCCTTATCCTCCTCGTCTTCACTTTCCTCGGTATCGGAATCCACAACCATTGTGGCCCTGCTTGGATTTACCAACTTAACGCTCTTGCCTTCCTCAGCCTTGAGGGGACGTTCCGCTTTTTCTTCCAGAAGGTTAACAAGACCTATTATCTTCGTGAAGGCCTCAGATTTAAAGTTCTTTTTCTCAGCATCATCGACAACCATCCGGTCTAACCGCTTCAATGTATGTATTAACCGAGTTTCATTAGCCTGAAAAGTTTTGCTTTTCCTCGACAAAACGTCCTTAACCTTAAGAATGCTCTGCTCAGCTACGTTTATGACGTCATTAATGGCGACCCGATCCTCCTCATAAGAGAAAGGATAATCAGGATGAGATATTGAATTTCCCTCCTGCTCTAATTTTATAGCTCCAGATAAGGTTTTCCTCATCTGATCAACCGTACCGGCCTGTAACCCTCTAATTGCGAGCTCGTATTGTAGCTGAGCCTGATTCAGTCTATTAATTCTCATTTTATGGGGCATGTTGCAAATAAAATGAAATATTTAAATAAAATCCGTGAGAAAACAAGTGGAATGAAATACCACCTAAAGCTAGACTCCGTCCGAAACAGATATAGATCGATATCTATGAAAAAAAAAAAATTCAGGAATTTATGAAAATTAAGGAAAAAAAGCAAACCAATTTAACCTAAGATAATGATATGGCCCTTTTGACTACTAGGCCCTTTTGACCGCTAGGCCCCACGTTGGGCGCCAAAATTTGTAACCAACCTAATCAAATTTAAAAAAAAAAAATAAAAAAAATATGAAGGCACAGGACACTAAAGCGTCTAACAACCGAGAGTGCTTTTTTTTTTTATCAACCACTATTATGTGCGATGGCCTCTAACTAGTCTCAAGTGGAGACGGGAGTGGGTAAAAGGTTAATGGGCGCCAGCACGTTTTCAAATAAAAAGGTTTCCACAGTTGGTTACAAAATAAAGTTACACAATAATAGGGTTGCTTGGATGGAAAGAAAACGTACAAAAAAAGGAAATTACCATGCACTCTGGCAGTAGACCTCTCTCACAATTTCAATAACGAAATTGAAATAACAATAAAAAAAAATATTCAGCAGAGTGTCTTCAAGGTTTGCGCAGAAAAATATACTTATAGTTCATCAATAATTTATTGTACTGAAGTTGTTAGACAAGATTTCTTTCTTTTCTTTCTCAGATTCACCTCCACCGATTACGTAATGGTTTCAGCTTTCCTCACACAAAAAAATCCCACAATAAATCCTACGAAGTAGGTATATATATTTAAAAGGTTGAACAGTACAGTTACGTAGTAAGTAAAAAAAACTTGAGGTGAGATGAATGATTCTCAGCACTAATGTATATAAACTTGTCAGTACCTGTAGGGGGGCGTAATTTCTCACCCTGACGGTTGAATAGTCCTGCAAAGACACTCTGCCACCTCGGTTCAGCCGAAGAATTGAAATCGGTTGCAAACTGAAACTGGCCGGAATGATTGTTGTACCGGAAGGACAGATGGTGATGTCCCCAAAACTCCAACTCCACGAGTTTCCCAACTAAATACGTAGTCAGCAACGAATCCAAATAAAGTTCACCCTTTTCGACGAAGAACCAGATGTTGAAGGCAATAACAGTAAGAAAAGGATGTAAAGAAAAAGAGGCCCTGTAACAATTCGACGAAATGAGCTCGTGTAAAAAAAAAGCAAAAAGAACTTTGACTTACTGAAGATGTCGGTCGGCCTCAAGGTAATCCACTTCCGAGCAGAAATTCAGATCCCAGAATGGAATAAAATCTCTCAAACAAAACACAACTCTGAGAAGATTTACTATATGGTGGTATTGGATATAAAATCCCAATTAAGGAAGTTTCAGACTTAACTATATCGCAATTCACCAATAACTCTCTCAAGAAGCTTCTCCAAAACATTCGAACAAAGAATAATGATGGCCGCCCAGAAGAACGAACAGAAGACTGTCAAAAGGACGAACTTAGCCGAACCCAAAACTCGAGGAATCACTGAAGGTCAATCAAACCCGGAATCAGCGGCGTCGAATACAAATGAATATTCGCAATACGAGAATTCCATTGGGAATAAAAGTCGTACTCGAACGAACGTCGGCAGCGACGCTGGATGATGGGACAGAGCTCGGGACCGATCGTGAATATCACGCGCAAGTGCCCACTCTCGGCGCGAGCGTTAGCCGGTTTGAATTCGATTAGGCTGGGGCGAAATTGTGATGTTATAAATTCCCCCCCTACTACAAGAAATTTTTCCCAAAAATTTCTCCGAAGAAAAAACTTTTTTTTTAAGAAGAAAAAAAAAACACTACTCAACTTACAGGCATAACAATTCATATGTGGTGCAGAAATCTAATGAAAGTAAAAGGAGACGAAAAAAAAGAAATAATGAGAATGAGTGGGTGCTACAGACGGTATGGGTTGGCGTGAGTCCCATAGCGAACTTCTGTTCGGTCTGACTAATAAATTTAATCCGTTGAATTGGGATTATCTCGCAGGTCCTTCGCATGCCAGGTGCCACGATCCATACCTCTAGGATCCTTCAACCTGTAAGTCCATGGGGACAATTTTTCACTCACGATGAAAGGGCCGATGAACTTCGGCGCCAACTTCTTCGTGAAATATTTACTGGCGTCGGAAAGAACAAAGTTCCTTCTATAAACCTGCTGATTTAATAAGAATTCGGCTGGTCTCCTACGAAGATTATAATATTCAGCATTTCTTGACGACGCTACCTTCATTCGCTCAGCAATATTCTTAAAAACATTCCTAAGCTGTTCCGATTTCACCTCCTCAGGTTTAACAGCGCACTCCTCAGTTTCATCCATTGTGATGGAATAATCTGACCCCGAAATCATCATCCTACGACCAAAGTTGACAAAATAGGGTGAGTATTTCGTGGTTTCGCTTTTTGCGGAATTCAGCGCGCAAATAATTTGAGGCAAATTCACATCCCATGACCGATGATCTTCGCCAACATAAGCCGAAAGCATGAATTTCAAAGTGCGGTTCGTTCTCTCGGTAGGATTAGCCTGTGCGTGAAAATTAGCATTAAACTTCCCCTTAACTTGGTACTTCTCGAGTAGTTTCTTGTACTCATTCTTAAACTGCGGCCCATTATCGCTAATTATTATGCGAGGAACACCAAAAACCATGAAAACGTGCTCCTCCAGAAGTCTGCACACTGTGGAGGCGGATGCCTTCCTCATCGGAAATCCAAGGCAGAATTTGCTCAGGTAATCTGTTACCACAAGCACAGAGGTATAACCTCTCTTAGAGCGGGGGAAAGGACCGATGATATCCGTTGATATCATCTCCCAAGGCCTCGATGGTGCCGTGCGTTCAACCATCAAACCAGCTGGCTTAAGGTTGTCAGGTTTGTGTGTCAGACAGACCTGGCACTTCTTAACATATTTGGCCACATCGGATTTGCATTTGGGCCAATAATACCTTTCGGTCAGACGAGCATAAGTCTTAAACACTCCTAAATGACCGGAAGTAGGAGAATCATGCATATCATGCAATACTTCCTGCCGTAAGTTCTTAGGCACAACCAACTTCCACGCCTCAATATGGGGATCCAAGCCACATCTTGAGGTGTCAACCAACTTATATAACACATTTCCAGTAGATCTCCAAGTAGGGTATTTTCCGGGTAATTCCGAAACAATTTTCAGCATTTTTATATACCAAGGGTCAGATATATTTCCGAAGTCATCTCCGTTGATCAAGTCGACTTTAGGCAACATTCTGGACAACATGTCAGGCGCAACATGGTCTTTACCTTTCCGGTGTTTAATAACGAAATCAAATTGTTGCATTCGTACTGCCCATCTCGCCAATCTCCCCTTGAGATCTTTCAAGTTCTGCAACCAAACCAGACTCCAGTGGTCCGTGATAACTTCCACCTGAATACCTTCTATGTAAGGCCTAAGTTTCTCCAATGCCCACATGACTGCTAGGCATTCTCTCTCAGTTGTTGAGTAGTTTTGTTCTTGTTTGGTAAGGGAACGACTCAGGTAACAGATGACATTTTCACCACCTCCTTCACAAGGTTGCGAGAGTACTGCGCCAATGCCGTATCCTGAGGCATCGGTCTGAACCCGAAAAGGCAAGCTGTAATCAGGACAGTTTAAAATAGGAGCCTGTATGAGTTTCTCCTTCAAGGTATTGAAGGCCTGATCGCACTCAGGAGACCAAGAAAACTGGCGATTTTTCTTGAGTAGGGCGGTCAAAGGTGCAGCCAAATCAGAAAAATTTGGTACAAATCGACGATACCAAGATACAGTACCCAAGACACTGCGCACATCCTTTACGTTTTTGGGCGTAGGTAATTCAACCATGGCTCTTACCTTATCAGGGTCAACATGTAAACCCTTGCGATCTACAAGATAGCCTAAATATCTCAGTTGCTCGCGACAAAACTGACATTTCTCCTCAGAAACCGTTAGTTTGGCGTTTCGAAGCCGTCTAAAAACTTCTTCGAGGATCTCAAGGTGTTTTTCGAAATCCTGCGTAACAATGACTATGTCATCCAAGTAACAGAATACATACGGTTCTAAGTCATTACCCAAAACAATATCCATCAATCTCTGCCAAGTAGCCGGGCTGTTACAGAGACCAAAAGGCATTCGCCTAAATTGAAAAAGACCGCGATTAGGCACCGTGAAGGCCGTATACTGCCTAGATTCATTCTTGACCGGTACTTGCCAAAACGCACTCTTAATGTCAAGAGTAGATATGTATCTGGCGTCCCTAAGTTTGTCGAGAGTGTTGGAGACATAAGGGAGTGGGTAGCTATCCCGAACAGTACAAGAATTCAACTTCCTGTAATCGACGCAAAATCGATAGCTTCCATCCTTTTTCTTGACTAAAAGAATAGGTGAGGCCCAGGGACTGTTGCTTCTTTCGACGATGCCCTTCTTCAACATGTCATCCAATTCGGCATCTATATGTTTCTGCAAAATTGGGGATACAGGGTAGTAACGTTGTTTGATTGGGGGAGAATTAACAACAATTTCGTGTTCTAAAACGTTTGTGCAGCCTACATCATCATTTCTGGTACCGCGAAAATATTCACCCACAAGATTATCGAGGGCTTCTTTTTGCTCTGAGTTGAGATTGCACTCCAAATAATCCAGAGTCTCATCTTCGGAAAAGTGCCATATATCATTCCTCAAATCAGGAACCACACCGAAAGTTTTCCAAAAGTCAGCACCCAAAAGTAACATTTTAGGAAATTCAGGAACCACTAGAACATCCAGCAGGAAACACTTACCCTGAACCGCAATTGGCACCCTGCAACTCCCGATACTAAAACATCTATTACCGTTTGCAACAGTGCACCCTATAGCATCAGCGCAATTCAGGGAAATTCCCAACCTCTGCAGGATATCCCAGCCCCTCCTTCCTACAATAGTGCGAGTTGCTCCCGAATCCAGCAAGCCCAAAAATTCGGTTCCGAAAATTGAAACGCGCAAATACGGTCTCTCATCTCCAGAGGCATGATCCAAAACGTAGTCCAGAATGGGTCCAATTTTATCATAAGGGACTGAAATTCTCTTTGTCATCAGATGGTCCCTATCAGGTGATGACACAGCTAGTTTCCCTGGTTCTTAGAGCTGCAATTTGGGCAAGTGGTAACCGTAAACCCCGGAGTTTTACATCTATAACAAACCCTTTTCTTAGGTTCCGTACATCCAACAGCTCGATGTCCCAACTTTCCACAATTGAAACATTTAATTGATTTCTTCGCGGATGTGAGGGTTCCAGTCGCCATAACTTCAGATGACCCCTCCGCTGGATCGTCGCCAGGGCCTACATAATCCAACCCCGGTTCAAAATGCGTAGTTTTACTACGGCCAGGAGGATGGTATGACTCCACCAACTCTTTGCGATGTTCAAGCTGCCTACAGAGTTTACGCAGCTCTTCGATTGATTTTACATCAACTAAGGCTAACTGGGTTTGATAAAACGGATGTATGTTCCTCATGAGCAAGCGAACCTGAGCTGACTCCGATAACGGTTCGTTGAGACGCTCAAGGTAGCCTTTAATCGTTGCCAAGTACACGCCAATAGGCTCATCAGGTGCCTGTGTCCTTTTTTTGATTTTATCTAATAATTTCTCTTGGTAATCAAAAGGTTCGAATTCGGCGGTTATCTCTCTCACGAAACTTTTCCAATCTACAATAAGAGATTTAGCATACCTATACCATTTATCAGCCGGAGACCTCTCAGGAAACAGATCTATGGTGTAACGAATAATTTCGTCCTTGTTAACTCCTCTAGCTTCACAAAGATCGGTGAGTCTCTCCAAAAAATCGTGGACTGACATGCCCTTTTTATCGCCTGTGAACTTCAAGTCCCATTTATAAACAGGCACCGCACACGAACCAGAAGCATAATTATTGGCATTGGTGGCTGGAGCTGGAGTTGTCAGGTGGGTTTTGGTAACAGGTGATCCTACAAATGATGGACCGGCAGTATTTACTCCTATCTTTACGTTCTGAGGGGTTGAAGTAGGCAATACTTCCTTATCCTCCTCGTCTTCACTTTCCTCGGTATCGGAATCCACAACCATTGTGGCCCTGCTTGGATTTACCAACTTAACGCTCTTGCCTTCCTCAGCCTTGAGGGGACGTTCCGCTTTTTCTTCCAGAAGGTTAACAAGACCTATTATCTTCGTGAAGGCCTCAGATTTAAAGTTCTTTTTCTCAGCATCATCGACAACCATCCGGTCTAACCGCTTCAATGTATGTATTAACCGAGTTTCATTAGCCTGAAAAGTTTTGCTTTTCCTCGACAAAACGTCCTTAACCTTAAGAATGCTCTGCTCAGCTACGTTTATGACGTCATTAATGGCGACCCGATCCTCCTCATAAGAGAAAGGATAATCAGGATGAGATATTGAATTTCCCTCCTGCTCTAATTTTATAGCTCCAGATAAGGTTTTCCTCATCTGATCAACCGTACCGGCCTGTAACCCTCTAATTGCGAGCTCGTATTGTAGCTGAGCCTGATTCAGTCTATTAATTCTCATTTTATGGGGCATGTTGCAAATAAAATGAAATATTTAAATAAAATCCGTGAGAAAACAAGTGGAATGAAATACCACCTAAAGCTAGACTCCGTCCGAAACAGATATAGATCGATATCTATGAAAAAAAAAAAATTCAGGAATTTATGAAAATTAAGGAAAAAAAGCAAACCAATTTAACCTAAGATAATGATATGGCCCTTTTGACTACTAGGCCCTTTTGACCGCTAGGCCCCACGTTGGGCGCCAAAATTTGTAACCAACCTAATCAAATTTAAAAAAAAAAAATAAAAAAAATATGAAGGCACAGGACACTAAAGCGTCTAACAACCGAGAGTGCTTTTTTTTTTTATCAACCACTATTATGTGCGATGGCCTCTAACTAGTCTCAAGTGGAGACGGGAGTGGGTAAAAGGTTAATGGGCGCCAGCACGTTTTCAAATAAAAAGGTTTCCACAGTTGGTTACAAAATAAAGTTACACAATAATAGGGTTGCTTGGATGGAAAGAAAACGTACAAAAAAAAGGAAATTACCATGCACTCTGGCAGTAGACCTCTCTCACAATTTCAATAACGAAATTGAAATAACAATAAAAAAAAATATTCAGCAGAGTGTCTTCAAGGTTTGCGCAGAAAAATATACTTATAGTTCATCAATAATTTATTGTACTGAAGTTGTTAGACAAGATTTCTTTCTTTTCTTTCTCAGATTCACCTCCACCGATTACGTAATGGTTTCAGCTTTCCTCACACAAAAAAATCCCACAATAAATCCTACGAAGTAGGTATATATATTTAAAAGGTTGAACAGTACAGTTACGTAGTAAGTAAAAAAAACTTGAGGTGAGATGAATGATTCTCAGCACTAATGTATATAAACTTGTCAGTACCTGTAGGGGGGCGTAATTTCTCACCCTGACGGTTGAATAGTCCTGCAAAGACACTCTGCCACCTCGGTTCAGCCGAAGAATTGAAATCGGTTGCAAACTGAAACTGGCCGGAATGATTGTTGTACCGGAAGGACAGATGGTGATGTCCCCAAAACTCCAACTCCACGAGTTTCCCAACTAAATACGTAGTCAGCAACGAATCCAAATAAAGTTCACCCTTTTCGACGAAGAACCAGATGTTGAAGGCAATAACAGTAAGAAAAGGATGTAAAGAAAAAGAGGCCCTGTAACAATTCGACGAAATGAGCTCGTGTAAAAAAAAAGCAAAAAGAACTTTGACTTACTGAAGATGTCGGTCGGCCTCAAGGTAATCCACTTCCGAGCAGAAATTCAGATCCCAGAATGGAATAAAATCTCTCAAACAAAACACAACTCTGAGAAGATTTACTATATGGTGGTATTGGATATAAAATCCCAATTAAGGAAGTTTCAGACTTAACTATATCGCAATTCACCAATAACTCTCTCAAGAAGCTTCTCCAAAACATTCGAACAAAGAATAATGATGGCCGCCCAGAAGAACGAACAGAAGACTGTCAAAAGGACGAACTTAGCCGAACCCAAAACTCGAGGAATCACTGAAGGTCAATCAAACCCGGAATCAGCGGCGTCGAATACAAATGAATATTCGCAATACGAGAATTCCATTGGGAATAAAAGTCGTACTCGAACGAACGTCGGCAGCGACGCTGGATGATGGGACAGAGCTCGGGACCGATCGTGAATATCACGCGCAAGTGCCCACTCTCGGCGCGAGCGTTAGCCGGTTTGAATTCGATTAGGCTGGGGCGAAATTGTGATGTTATACAGATCTAGATAATCTGGATAGGCTTATTCGAACAACACTCACAAAAAACCGGCAACACCATCCGAATTCATCGGTGAGTAGACTATATGTTCCAAGAGACAGGGGGGGCAGAGGAATGAAAAATCTAAAACAGGCACACAACAAAGAATGCGAAAAATTGTTCACTTACCTCAAATCCATCGAACACCCAATTTACATAGCACTTGCAAGATTGGATGAGAACCTCACTCCTCTGAATCTTGCAAGGGAAAATCCACCTGTAACAGAAAAGAAAAATTACACTGCAGAGCTGGAAGAAACGTGGAAGGGGAAGGAACTACATGGCCGCTTCTATGCAATGCTACACGCGAATAACACCGACGCGAAAATGTCAACTCTATACTTAAGCCGCGGTGTTCTAATGATGGAGACGGAGGGCTTCTTGTCAGCTATTCAGGATCAAGTGATTGCAACACGCAACTATAGGCGCTACATTCTACATCAGGAAATACCAACTGACCTATGTAGAATGTGTCATGAAAGACCGGAATCGATCCAACACCTTACATCTGGATGCTCCTATCTCGCCCCAAAGGATCATAAGAATAGGCACGACGATGTCGCAAAGGTCTTTCATCAAGAAATTATGATCAAATATGGAAAACTTACAGAAAAAATGCCATATTATAAATACCAACCGAAAGATCAATTCGAAAACGATGAAGTCAGAGTATACTGGGACAAAACGATCATCACAGACAAGCAGGTTTTGCATAACAGACCAGATATACTATTAATTCAAAAGCTGAAGAAGGAGGCGCAGATTATAGACATCACTATTCCAAATGATCATAACATAGGAGAGGCAAGAACAACGAAACTCACCAAGTATATAGACCTCGCACATGAAATAAAGGCCATTTATCAGCTGAAACAAGTTTCCGTTCATCCTCTGATAATCTCGGCAAATGGACTAGTTGAACTGAATCTGAAAAAAGAACTGACAAAAATAGGATTGAATGAAGTAGAGAAGACCATACTTACGGCACAGAAGGCTGCAATCCTGGGAACGTGTAGAACTGTCCGGCGTGTGTTAACGAACGATTGAGCTGTTGATTCATGCGAATCCCAGCTTAGTTGGAAACCACCCCACGAAAGTGTGATTAAAAAAAAAAATAAAATAATAATAATAATAATAATAATAATAATAATGATGATAATGATAATGATAATGATAATGATATCTTTATTCTCCATTCGACAATATACAATTGTATAGGGCTCGTCAACATAATTTAGAAACAGAAAATATGTACTACGCACCCCTATATGATCATTGTCCTTTTTACGTAAAAGTGACTTTGTTCATAAGGGAGTGTCTAGATGTTAAGAGGGTTGACGAATGAGAGCGGCTTCATTGTCAACCTAACAACAAAATTTAGACTCTCTCCACTTCGAAGAGAGGGTGGGTCCGGCCTTCTGCAGAATCAAGAAGGTCTTGGTGTTATTTTTCTTCTTAGAGAGAATTCTGAGTATTAGGAATAATTAAAACCACTGAAATAACATAACAAAGATATCTATTTTCCCCAAAATACCTACAAAAATTCACTGTAGTATCAATTTAATTCCTATGTCTGCACCTCAGACTATATAAGTAAAATTTTCAAAAAAAAATAAAACTATAAGTTTTCTTATACTCTAAGTTACTTAATTACCCAGATTTCAACATAACATATTACTAAGAAATTACACAGTGAGCTGATAGGAGATGGCAGATGGCAAGACTTTTGGACTATTCTCATCAAATAAAATTAGAAAATTCTGACCTTTTTATCTCCCGCGCTGGTATGAAATCCAAGTTTCCTGAAATAAATCACTCCCGGTCCGATTCACTTCCGTTTTCGCAAAACTTTAACCTAACTACCCCGACTCGAATATCCTAACTGAATAAAAACGTAAAATTCCCCTTTTTACAAACAACTACTACTTCGGTCTCCCTTTCTCGAAGCTACCTAGTTCCGTCAACTACGAAATAAACCTGTACCTTATTCCCTTAACGTACCTACTCGTACCGTTTCACCCTTCGAAACGACCTAATATTTCTAAAGTACCGAAATTTGAACTTCACCGATTCCCGACGTCTTCCGAGTAATCTAAGGATATCTTTCGCGACCGGAGTCCCTAGATGCACTTTCCCGATCTTCCGCGGAGCAACCTGAAAAACCTCACGGAACCGTCGTCCCCAGGTCTACTGACTTCTCCCTTGGAAACTAATGTGCCTCCACCTCTGGTGGGTGGTTCCCCCTCACCTAACCTTTGTGAGTAGTACCAATCAAGTATCAAAAAATTTCCTCTCCTCTAAATTAGGCGTGTCTTGGCAATAACTAGATACTCAATTTTGCAATTCAGCAAAAATTTTTCCTTCTCACGAATTTTCTGCTGAGATCCCAAAGTGGAGCCTAGTTCGTACGGATATTTACAATAACTGATAAAAGGTCTGGTGAATATTTCATTTCACTGAGTCCGAAAAGGAAATTATTCGTTTATCTCCAGACGTCTAAGTCATTGAGGATCGAATAACAGCTCTTTGATAATCCCGTGAGCATCGTTCATTTTCAACCATGTGAAACGAAAGTTCAATAATTCCCATGGTTTACCACAATACACCCTCCTAAAAAAAAGTTTTGGCATCGGTTGCCATAACTTTTCCCTTATAATAGTTCTCAGGAGTCCAATAGTCCATAGTCTTTCATTCACATTCCTATCGATGCTCAATCAAAAATATCTAAATTAAAATAACACTAAAGGTTCAGCATGTAAACGAAACATTCTCAAATGGTTTACGTAAAATACGAAATTCAAGAACCTACATAACTAACTCAACTTAGTTTAAAGCAGTATAAATCTAATCTAAACATCAGCTCATCGGCTTCAAAACAAATATAGGTTGGGTTCATTGAAGAAGTTCCAAAAAAAAAAGAAATTTATCACCACTCCTCCTAAATGGAGTCTTTTACTGTTCACTGATCGATTTTCAAAAATCACTCGCGAAATCACTACATGGTGTCTCGCCCCAGCTTTAGATCTCCATTACCAAGATAAGCTTCTATTTCGAGAACTGACTTTCGCTTCGGGATAACCTTCTGAGATACGTGCCGATATCGAACTCTTCTATCGCAATTAGCACGCGCACTTGATAACATCGCAAGGTAGTGTTTATTTACCAAACGTCCTTATGGTAGCGCTGATACCGACTTCGCACCAGGTTCGTGACCTACGACACTGTTTACGTTCCACTATTTCGGTACGACTGTGACACTCGAGTACGCAAATTGGAATACACATAGGCGTACGATGTTTTCTGGTACTCTGGTAATTCCCTGTTTCTTCTCCAATGCTCCCCTAGTTGGTTCGATGTCGATCCATTAGCCTCAAGGCTGAAGTATTTCACAAACTATCAACGAGGGTGATTCCGTAGCTCTACATCTAGTGAAGGTGATTCCCATATAGTATTGCACCTTGTCCATATTACACTATTCTAAGCATGGTACAAAATCCATTGATCAACTCATTAAAAAAGACATCATATCCATAACCATATCCACGCAGCTGGGTGATACTCAATGCTCCTACTTGCGATTGGTTTTTCCCATCTTAGCCTTCGAAAAGAAATACGTAGACCGGCATTTCCCTGCTTCCAAGTCTGTACATTTAGTTAACTACACCCCCGGTTTTAATTAAGTTACTTTCACTATTCAGATCAAGTCTATTCAATTCATCTCGTTCATTATCAAAAACTTTCCGTCACTCGTTCACTTTTATAAGGTCTCTCTCGTTTACTGAATTTCGCGACGTCACGTATGAGTACCACGATCACATCATTGTTCTTAAGTTCAAAACCATATGCTATTAGCGCTTCGGCACTTATGTATCTCATTTAGTTTGTCCCATCAGCTAGAATCAGACCCATCTCCATACTTCTGGACTACTGGCATCTATTTTCCATCTTCGTTAACTATGAATCAGTGACATAAGAAAACTATCAACTAATAAATAATAACCATGATCAGGTTAATTAAACAACACAATAAAAATTAAAACTATAAAACTAGTACACTCGTACTTCTACACCATATTAAAATTATAAAGCAGTACACTCTTACTTCTATACCACCAGCTCATGATTACTTTTTCTCAAAAACATTGAATAACTCATTTCATATTCAAAACCCTACTGTATTCGCAGAAGTAAGCTTGCATTACTTATCAGTCTCATTCTCAAACCAAAGAAAAACTAATAAAATCATCCACAAGTGTGCGACCACGCCACTGGTGAAAAGTAACCTTGTGCTCGCCATTGAAAAGCTATACACAATCATCGTCTGCTATCTTTAGCGACCACAATGCTTTTCTCTTTCAACTATCATTCAAAATTGAATTTGTCTGACCAAAAAAATAAAATTACCAGAGATGTCCATTTCCCGAACAGCGACTCTCCGCGTCAGTGAGTCCCTGGAATCTACGAAACGAGCAGGAAGTCGATTCAATTCTCCTGAGGGACTCGTCTGAAGACTCATCCCCTCGTACCCAAAGATTCAATCATACTAGTATCCCCTTCGTTCTGGTAGACGCCATGATCTACCAGATCGACGTTGAGGAATTTTCCATACAAGTTCTCCATTTTCCTCGTCGTCTACTTCATACTGTACCCGGCTCGTCCTATTAGGAATCTTACAAGGACAATCCCAGGACCTCATTGGTACACCGTGATTTTGCCCCATTCTCCCGAAAATACCCTATCTCCGATTCTAAAATCGACTCTGGTGGTTTTCCCATTAAAACATTCAACTTTAGATATCTCATCACTATCTGCTTTTCCGCTTTTTCTCCACGGAATTTCCTCGTTTTCGAAAACGACAGTTTCGTTTTTATACTCCCTGTCTCCTTGACTCCTTTCCGGGATCATCTCCTGTTGTAAAGATGTCCTATTTGTCCTTGACAAATCACTACCTCCTTTCTGCATTTTCGCAGTAGTTTTCCAATTCCCTGAGACTTCAACGATTCTGCTCCTTACTTTTCCAGCTTCTTTGGTCCCTTTTTCCTCTTCCCAATTCTCAGTATGGACGCTGGTGTCCTTCAGTGTCTTAGTCCCTGAGCTCCCTTCAATGAGCTCCCGGTTCTCCCGAACCCCGCAATTCCGATCCTCCGTTCTTACGGTAGGTGGCTCCTCCAAGTCTTCTATGTCCGAAAATTGAAACCTTCTTCCCCACATAGTTACCGACGGATGTTCCCCATAATCTATAATTGCTTCATTAGCCCTTAGGAAATCCCTTCCTAATATTACCTCTACGTTTCCTAACGTAGCATCATCGCACAGGATGGCTGACCAATTTACTCCTAATTTTCCCTCTACCGGCCCCACCAAAATTGTGGACGTACCCCAGGTACGTAACCTATGACCGGATACGCTTGTAAGCTGGCAGTTGAGTTCCTTCTCGTTGATTTCTTCTTTCGAGATCAACCCCTTCCTAATAAGGGTAACTGCCGCTCCAGTATCTATCAGACAGGATCCTATCCTTCCGTTGATTTTCAATTTAATAATATGTGGTACATCTGTCGCTCCTATGGAGTTGATTTCTGGAACTACCATGACTGGAAGTTCCTTCGGAGGTTTTGCTTTTTCTTCTCCCCCGGTGATCTAAAAATATTCTGCCTGTCTAGTTGTTCCTGGCCTCCGCCTTGGCAGAAAGGGTTTGGCCTTGGAAGTTTAAATTTTTCCATTCTGAAAACCGGAATAGAACGCGATGCTTCTGGAATCGCCCCTGTAACTAGGTTCGTACCCGATGCATTCTGCTCTTCCCTGTGATAAATATTTGCTTGGTTTGTACTTTCAGCCGTCCAAGTTCTCGCATTTATTTTTGAGTCGTTTTTTACGACTCCTTGACCGTGTGAATTCTGGGGACATTCCTTGGCCCAATGTCCCCCTTCTCCACAAGTGTGGCATGCACCTCGCATTCCCTGTCTTGGATTTTGTCGTTTCCAACATTCTTTGGCAAAGTGGCCCCCCTGGCCACACGAAAAAACACCTTGATACAGTGTTTTGTCCCGTATTCCTTCTGCTCTGCCGGACAATCCTACATTCCTTAGCGGAATGTCCTCGTCTATCGCATAGTTGACAAGTCTGATCAACCTCAACTGTCGATATCCGCATATTTGTCATCCTCCCTTGCAGCATTCTCATATTCATTTCCTGCAATTTCACCAGTTCTTCCGCTTTTTCTAGGTCCAGATTTTCTTCTTTCAATAAAAGTATTCCTGTTTCTCTTAAAATCTCCTTCCTGAGTCCTATTTTAAATTGGTTTAGAATCAGGTCCCGATTTTTTTTTCTAATACCAGCTTCCTCCTCCTGGGTGGCTCCAGAAAGATCTTCATTTAATAAACTCGCTCCTAGAGTACGTAGTCTTGTGCAGAACGAAGAAACGCTTTCGTCCTGCCTTTGAAAACAACGGCTCAAATCCCACTGAAATTCTCCCGGCAACCTTATCGCTGAGAATTTTTGTAAAAATTTCGCTTTCAGATCTTTGTACGTTAAAGTACCAAACGTCAGGTCTGATTTATAAAAATTGTAAGCATCCCCTATTAGTTTTAGTTTGAGTAAAGTGAGGGTTTGATCCTAACTCCACCCGTCTAATTTCGCCCGTAATTCTAAATTTTCGAAATATCGATTTGCATCCTTTCCCGAGAAACTGTCAAGTGTAGTCGCTAACATTCCTAACGGATATACAAACGGGTTTTGTGCCATGGTTACGAAATTTTTTTGAAAATACGAAAAAATATATCAAACAGAAAAAATCAACTAAATGACCTACTTCGACAATTCTCTAAAATACGACTCAGAAAATCTAATCAAATTAATCAAATTCGCGCAGATAAATATTTCTTGAATTTATGACAAAATAAGATACCAATTAGTTCCTGTAAACCCAATGATAACGGAAAATTAAATCAAATATACCTGAAAGAAAAAATATACTCCAAAAGAACAGAATATTTCCTGAAAGAAAAAACAAAAAAACGTTCCTGAAAAAAAATTGTTCCTGAAAGAAATAGTTCCGAAAAAAAAATAGTTCCGAAAGAATTAGTTCCTGAAAAAAAAATAATTCCAAAAAAAAATAGTTCCTGAAAAAAATAATTCCAAAAAATAATAGTTCCTGAAAAAAAATTCAATAATATTTTCAATACGAATCCCCAAAAATATTTTTAGCGTCCTGAAAGAGAAAGTATACTATTTTTCGCTCTGGATCGAATTTTGAGAAAATCAATACTTCCTGCAAATGAACTCAGCTTTACCGTAAGCTTTACTTAGCTTTAGTTTGTTTTTTCTCGAAAACTTAAAAGAATCTAATCCTGATAATTAATCTATTCTCAACACTTAAACGCCGCAATTATTTCTACTTCTCAAAATTCACAATCCTCACTCTACTCTCAATAAAATTCGTTTTGCCAAAATAGCACCAATAGATATAATTATTTCGAATAAAATATTCCGTTCAATCATAAAACGATGGTCCTTCGTCCAAAAATCTCCCACACCTCAAAATCAAACTTGGCACTCTATACTGCCTATCACCTCACAAAAATACTTTTTCCTGAACTCTATTTTTTCACTTTCCTATTTATAAAATGAAACATCTTCAAATTTCTTGAAAATCTTCGATCACAAAAAAAAAAACCCCCAAAAAAAAAAAATTTCTCCACAAAAAATTTTTTCTCGAAAAAAAGTTTCAAAAATTCCAAAACTAAAACTCTCCCTCAAAGAAAAATAAACACAATCCTTAACGCTGTCACCAGTTGTACTACGCACCCCTATATGATCATTGTCCTTTTTACGTAAAAGTGACTTTGTTCATAAGGGAGTGTCTAGATGTTAAGAGGGTTGACGAATGAGAGCGGCTTCATTGTCAACCTAACAACAAAATTTAGACTCTCTCCACTTCGAAGAGAGGGTGGGTCCGGCCTTCTGCAGAATCGAGAAGGTCTTGGTGTTATTTTTCTTCTTAGAGAGAATTCTGAGTATTAGGAATAATTAAAACCACTGAAATAACATAACAAAGATATCTATTTTCCCCAAAATACCTACAAAAATTCACTGTAGTATCAATTTAATTCCTATGTCTGCACCTCAGACTATATAAGTAAAATTTTCAAAAAAAAATAAAACTATAAGTTTTCTTATACTCTAAGTTACTTAATTACCCAGATTTCAACATAACATATTACTAAGAAATTACACAGTGAGCTGATAGGAGATGGCAGATGGCAAGACTTTTGGACTATTCTCATCAAATAAAATTAGAAAATTCTGACCCTTTTATCTCCCGCGCTGGTATGAAATCCAAGTTTCCTGAAATAAATCACTCCCGGTCCGATTCACTTCCGTTTTCGCAAAACTTTAACCTAACTACCCCGACTCGAATATCCTAACTGAATAAAAACGTAAAATTCCCCTTTTTA
Source organism: Hippodamia convergens (assembly GCA_038502775.1). Taxonomy (NCBI): domain Eukaryota; kingdom Metazoa; phylum Arthropoda; class Insecta; order Coleoptera; family Coccinellidae; genus Hippodamia; species Hippodamia convergens. Next base: position 50,219 of record JAVSIQ010000074.1, on the reverse strand, counting down.
CAAACAACTACTACTTCGGTCTCCCTTTCTCGAAGCTACCTAGTTCCGTCAACTACGAAATAAACCTGTACCTTATTCCCTTAACGTACCTACTCGTACCGTTTCACCCTTCGAAACGACCTAATATTTCTAAAGTACCGAAATTTGAACTTCACCGATTCCCGACGTCTTCCGAGTAATCTAAGGATATCTTTCGCGACCGGAGTCCCTAGATGCACTTTCCCGATCTTCCGCGGAGCAACCTGAAAAACCTCACGGAACCGTCGTCCCCAGGTCTACTGACTTCTCCCCTTGGAAACTAATGTGCCTCCACCTCTGGTGGGTGGTTCCCCCTCACCTAACCTTTGTGAGTAGTACCAATCAAGTATCAAAAAATTTCCTCTCCTCTAAATTAGGCGTGTCTTGGCAATAACTAGATACTCAATTTTGCAATTCAGCAAAGATTTTTCCTTCTCACGAATTTTCTGCTGAGATCCCAAAGTGGAGCCTAGTTCGTACGGATATTTACAATAACTGATAAAAGGTCTGGTGAATATTTCATTTCACTGAGTCCGAAAAGGAAATTATTCGTTTATCTCCAGACGTCTAAGTCATTGAGGATCGAATAACAGCTCTTTGATAATCCCGTGAGCATCGTTCATTTTCAACCATGTGAAACGAAAGTTCAATAATTCCCATGGTTTACCACAAATATACACATTCAATTACAGTTCAAAAATACACTAAAATTAAAAAAAAAATAAAGTACAAAATAAATGCAAATAGACAGAAAAAAATCACATGTTTATATATTCCTGTAAAGAGTAAAAACAATTTTCTACCAGGAATTCCTTCAATAATTTCCTAAAGCTATACATTGATTTACAACATTTTATCTCCTCTGATAATAAATTGAATAAACGAGGGGCCAATGCTTTATATGAGTTATAATGCAACCGAGAATTGCTAACAGGAATATAATAGTCATTCTTTTGGCATGTGTTCAATCCATGCAGAGATCCAAATTTAGCAAAGTAATTATTATTCTTAAAAACATACATACAGAACTCAAAAATCAGCAATGATGGCAGTGTTAGTATTCTCAGGTTTCTGAAATGCTCTCTACAAGAAGTTCTTTTCGAAACACCAACTAAAACACGAATGATGCGCTTCTGCGCAATAAAAACACCTGCCGACGCACCAGACAAGGCCCAGAAACATACTCCATACCTCAACCTACTGTCAACCTGCGCATGGTATAATTTTAAAAGTTGTTCTTCATCCAGAACTAACTTGAGGTTTCTGAAAAGATATGAATAACTACTCAATCGGGACTGCAGTATCTGACAGTGGTCAACCCATGTAAAGCATTCATCGACGTGAAGACCCAAAAATTTAACCTGTCGAACAATATCAACCCTTGTATTATCCCGACCAGAAATGAGTACATTTGCACAGTGTTTCTGGTGATTATGGAAACGCATTGAGTGTGTTTTATCTATATTTAGACTCAAATGGTTTGCATTGAACCAGTTGCTAACATTCAAAAAGGTTGCATTGCATTTGTCGAACAGCAAGACATCCGATTCATCCGAGACAATTATTGAAGTGTCATCGGCATACATGGCGAAGGAAGACTGTACAGGCAACTTGTCCAAATCATTCAAATATAACAGAAATAAAACTGAACCCTGTGGAACTCCAATGGTTATATCCCGTTTAGAAGAAGCTACATCATCGAGAGCAACATATTGACATCTTGAGCTGAGGAAACTATGTAGCCACTGATGGGGAACACCTCGTATTCCATATCTCTGGAGTTTATCCATCAAAATAGTATGATCAACGCAGTCGAACGCCTTGCTGAGATCACAGAAGATCCCAACAGGGCTCCGACCACCGTCAATCAAATAAATTACCCTCACATAATATGACTGTAGTGCTGTTGTAGTCGATTTGTCATTCAAAAATCCATGTTGATTCACAGAGATAATATTATTTCTCCTACAGTATGACAGAAGTCTATCAAGAAATGCGTACTCAAACACCTTGGAGAAACCAGAAGGCACCGTTAGGCCTATAATTCTTTGTAAGTCTGCAGTCATTACCCTTATAAATTGGCACAACTTTGCCAGTTTTAAGCACGTCTGGAAAAATTCCAGTCGTTAAAGATAGGTTTACCAGTCTCGTCAGAGGTACAATTAAAAAATCCAAGGATTTCCTTAAAATGGACATTGGTACTTCGTCATGCCCAAAAGACCATTTACCTTTGAGCTTTCCGCGCAATAAATTATACAATTCAGCATCTGAATAAGGCGTGAGGAACAATGAGTTGGCAAGTGTCACTACATGTTTCAAATATTCACCAAAATCCGAGCCATCAACAGGAATCTTAGCGACAACATCATGAGGAACAGATTGAAAATAACGATTAAAAATCTCAACAATATTCTTTGGATCTTCAACAAGTTTATCGTCATCAAGAATCTTAATTTTCTTTTTACCTTTGCTCCTATTCTTATTACTCAATTCGTTCGTTATATGCCATGCTGTCTTTATCGGATCTTCGGATTCCGAAATTTGGGCTTGATAGAAACATCTTTTAGTTGAAATGCAAAGTTTTTCATGTTTTTTCTTTGAATATTTATAAAACGTTCTCAGTGGATTCTTAGACATCAGCTTATGAAGATCTTTAAGATTTCTACTGGATATCCTTAACTCATCCGAAATCCAGTTCTTTTTCTTCTCTGAGCAATCAACGTATTTTCGCGGAAAATTAATTTCAAAATAATAAAAAAATATCTTCCAAAACTGTGCAAAAGCATCGTTAACATCTCGAAAATAGGAAATATCATTCCAGCTCTCATCTTTCAAATTTTGACAAAAGTTATCGATAGCATTTTTATTAAATGACCTCTTCAACCTTCGCTTTTTACCTCTATAAAATCCTCGAAATCCAAATTCGAAAAATATTGACTGATGGTCCGAAATACTATTGTCAACCACACAGGGGGTACACCCTTCAGGTATGTTAGTAAATATTTGATCGATGGTTGATACTGACCCAACAGAAATCCTTGTTGGCCATTTGGTCGAATGATTCAATCCATAGCAGGAAAAAATATTACATAATTCCGCGAAATCCCTACTTGATCTACTGTAGCAGTTTAGATTGAAGTCACCGCATACCAAAATGTCGGCATTACACTTATATACTAAGTTTTATACTGCAGATATTTTTTCAAAGAATACTTGCAATTTCCCCGTAGGTGATCTATAACAGCAAACAACAATAGTCAACCTTCCATCCGCTCTGCATGAAATGCCACATATCTCAATATCCTTTTCTATACAAAATTTATTTAGCTTCAGATCTTTAACATTCAGTCCATCCCTCGTATAGATTGCGACACCTCCACATGTCGTTCCAGTTCTGCAAAAATAGCTATCAAGTGAATAACCGTCAACATGAAATGAATCAATTGAACTTTTATTGAACCAAGTCTCAGTGAGACATATAAAACTAATATTATAATCAGAAATATCTAAAAACAAATCGTTAAACTTTTGAGAAGTTGCACCCTGTATGTTCAAAAGAAAAAGACCCAGATCAAATATCATGTTTGTGTCGTTATTACATTCCTTTTGAAAAAAAGCGACTAATGCACACGCCATATGGCCAAATTTCGGGTTTCATCGCCTTCTTAAAATTCTCTCCCAGAACAGTCACTTGGAAACTGGAATATTCGCCAGGATATTTCGACGTTAATTTCTCGCATACAACTTCAGGAAAATGACTCTTCAACAGATCTGCCAATGATTCAGCTGTGGTCGATTTATCCACTCTGGAAACATGTAGTATCGCATTCCTAGGAACACCTCGTACAGTTTCATTCTCCTTATTATTTCCAATTATTATTCGTCTTTTCCTATTTCTTTTAGGTTCAACTATCTTCCATCCTTCTTTTTCATGAGTAGTTCCATCGGTAGATTTTTCTTTTTTCTTTGAGCCCTTCCGCACATAATCTGAGTACAATGGCCTACCAGAATGCACACTTAAATTTGAGTTTACTATTTCATCCAATTTCACATTCGTCTCGACCTCTAAAATATCCGAAGACAATTTCTCATCTGTTATTATTTGGGAATTCCCTTGTTTATTATGTATATCTGCCACAGTATGGGAACCACTTTTTTCAGTGGAGATTCCATGTTTGGGTTCACCACTTTTTGTTGAAACGGGTATGTTAACTTGATTAACGTCATGAATGATCTTTGATTTCAAGAAATTATTTTCATTTATCAAATTTATATGTTCATTCAGAATTTCCACCTTGTCTCGCTATTCTTGAATAACAGTATCCTTCTGTTTTATGATATAGATAAACAAATTATAGTCTACCTTTTTGTCTTGATTAGGAAAGTCATCCACTACATCAGAATCCACCGGTATATCCATTCCACAGCAAACTATTTCATCATTGTTAATAGTTACAATGCTTTTTGAGTTTCGTACACAACTAGGGTGACTTACTGATTCACATGTTATACATTTTGGGCCAGATTTGGCCACACTCTTACATTTTCTACACGATTTAACAGGAGCTACAGTTTCACACGTCTTAGCGTCGGCAATCATCGCGAATGTTATGAAGCTCATTGCATTGAATGCCATGTAAAGTTCAAAATCATCATTTAAGGTTTTTTGACTACTCTTTTATTGAATGAATTATGGGTATTTTCGTTTGTTGAATTATCATTTGCACTCTCTCTGTCCAAATCACCTGACTGACTACTTTCATCTACCCTATCCGCCAATTTATTTTCATTAATTTCTCCACTACTTACTTTAAGAGACTTTACTTTTGAATAAAAATTGATTCTCATCAAACTCAACATCACTAGAAATTAAAATTTTCGATTTTTCTGTACTCCATAACCTATATCCAGTTTATGCATATCCAACCATCGCGTTCTACCAAACTTCGATTTTTTCGTTCACCATTTTGCTGTGGTGAGTATGGCACAGTATGATCAACAATTATTCCTTTTTCATGACATAATCTAACAATATCTTTAGATACATATTCTCCTCCATTATCGCACCTTAATTTATGAATTTTACAATTGAATTTAGCCTCTACCATCTCTGAGTATTCTACGAAGTTTCGTATTATTATTATAGTTATAATAAGCCTTAGATCTTCTCTAATATGTAAACAACCGAAAAATTTGAATAATCATCCACAAAAGTCAAAAAAATATCTACCGTCATCAATTGCCACAGGGCTTATTGGGCCACATATATCTGAATGACTTATCTCAAGAATTTTACTACTTTTAGTTCTTGTGGCAAAAGCAATTTGCGTCATTTTTCCCTTAATGCAGGGTTCACAAAAACTTACATAGTGAATTTTTAAATTTTCATTAATACCTTCAACTATATTTGATTTAATTATTTCCTTGAAACCTCCAAAGCCAATATGTGCATATCTCTTTTGCCATTTTATGAATTCACCATCATCTTTTTCAACATTAAGACATTCAGGTAAAGAATGGTATCTCTACAGGTTATTTATTTTTCCTAATCCAATGAATTTTTATTTCTATCATCTATCATCTTTACCTGCTCCTTGTCGAATAGAACCTTAATATTTGAAATTCTCAGGGACGGGCCCAAGGGGGGGATGGGGGGGGGAAGATCCCCCCCAATGTTGAACGAAGTTGGCAAATTTTCAAAGCAGTTGGAAAAATTTCAAAGCGGTTGGAAAAATTTCGAAGCAGTTGGAAAAAATTTTTTTCAAAGCAGTTGGCAAAATTCCAAAGCTGTTGGAAAAAGTTCAAAGCAGTTGGTAAAATTTCAAAGCAGTTGAAATACATAATGCCAAGAGAGTTATGAAATACGAAGGAATCTGAATTAGAAAAAACAAGTTTGCAATCGGTACTTGGCAATATATGTATAGCTGGCAATAAATGGTATTCAACCCAATATTTTTAGTTGTAAATTTTTCAGTTACGTCGCGTGGACTGTGTCAGAAAAAATCCATCTGGTATCATAAATTTAAGCTGTTACTTTCAAATGTACCAAGTGCGACGGCCTATTAGGCGTTTCTGGAGAACAGGACCTATTTCAATCTGAAAATGGGGATTATGATATTGTTCGACATTATCTACCGTTTTTCCTAATCTAGATATCTTAAGCACAAACCGTTTTCACATTTTCGAGGTCGAAGACTGTTGAAATATTGTACATTTTTAAAATTTTGAAAAACTGGTCACAGGGTGTTCCAAATGTTGGGTAAAAAATTGGGATCAAGATTGGCCGATAACTTTCGTTTTTCAAATTAGAACCCTAATTTTTATGATTGCGTTGGATTGTGCGAAGAAAAATTAAGATAATGTTTCAACATGTTAATGCTCCTAAAATTAATAATTCTTGAGGTATTCAGGATTTCCTGATTTCATGTCGTACGTAGCGTCAAATTCATAGAATCTGTTTCATATCAACAGTGATCTCGGTCATAGAAAATAAATTATTCTAATAGCTCACTAGTGACACACCTCTTTTCTGAATTCATTTATTATTGTTGATATGAAACAGATTTAATGAATTTGACGCTACGTACACATAAAATCAGAATTCCTAAATAACTCAAGAATCATTAAATTCAGGAGCATTAACATGATAGAACATTATCATAATTTTTCTTCGCACACTCAAACGCAATCATAAAAAAAATAGGGTTCCAATTTGAAAAAAAAAGTTTTGGGTCGATCTTGATCCCAATTTTTGACCCAACATTCCGAACACCCTGTGACGAATTTTTCAAAATTCAGCAAATGTACAATATTTCTACAATCTTCGACTTCAAAAATGTGAAAACGGTTTGTGTTCAAGATATTTAGAATAGGAATAACATATATGATACCGCATACTCTTTTTTTTTCTTCAGTTTTTTCTCGATATTTTGGAAACTATTTCGACGAATGCAACTATACGAAGACGAATGTATTCAGGATTGCATACTGTATCCAATTCGAAAACAAAAAAACAGAAAAAAAATTTGACTCCCTGTATAACTGAAATATAATAATAAAAATAATATTTAAGCTCGGTAGATAATGTCAAACAATAACACAATCCCAATTTTCAGATATCAAATAGGTCCAGTTCTCCAGAAACGCCTAATAGGCCGTCTCTTCGTAGATTGTCTCATAGTTTTGCAAATAAACAATATGTGTAAATAAATTTGAATAATGAACCAAACAAGATTCACTTGTGTGTGAGAGGAAATTATGGGTATAGTGACCACAGATTTCTGTTCAACTGCAGCAACCTAAATGTGTTAAGGTCAACACACCTAATAAACCCTACACCCAATATTTCTATGGTGAAAGGGACCCCTCCCTGTCGACTCGCGACATTTTTGTTGACGTGTCTAAGGGACTGAGTCTCTTGTTCTACAGGCGGATGAACAATGGGCCACCAGGCCTCGGTTCTGCCAGAAAAGACACCGCAGATGAAGAAGAAGAAGACCACAGAATATCGGAAGTCACAACAAAAATCGTTCGAAACACTAAATAAATCCTCAATTCCAACACTAATTGCAATAAACGCTGCAAAGAGATCGAAATCGCCAATTCAAACTAGGAAATTTTGTTCAAAATTGTTTCTTCAATATGACTGATTTAGGTCAAAATCGTTTCCCTACTAAATTGGGAATCTGCTTTTTTTGAGAAGTATCTCGATTTATGACACACACTTTGACATACATTTTCTGTTTTATTCCCTAGTTATGTTGCTTTTCTCTATTTCATGGAATCTGTAAGCAAAAGTAAGTCTCATTTTTTATCAAACGAAATATATTTTCAGAAAATTTTGTCTTTTTATTCTGTGAAATGGACCCATGTTAGGCATGAGCAGTTTCAATATTATGAATCAAAGTGGTCAGTAATTAACTTTGATCATTCATCTACCCAATCATGTATATTTCTTTATTTTATGGAATCTGCTCATCAAGATACTTTTCACGAAAAAACAAACTCCTTAAAATCTACTTAATTGAATGTTCGGTAGATGGAAAAAAGTTAATTACTCCTCACTCTGTTGAAATTCATCATTTTGAATTTTTTTTACCGAAACAAATATTATACCATGATTGAAAACGGTTTCCTGTTAATTCAATGTCCAGTTGGAAAATTTTCGATGGATTTCCCCCCCCAAAAATTTGGTTTCGGCCCGTCCCTGGAAATTCTAATTTCTTAACCGAAAGTAGGTTTTTCATTAAATCAGGTAGGACTTATAAAACATTTTTCATTATACACCGTATCTTTTTACCATATACTTGACTATATATATGTGATCGGTTTTAAAACATCTGGCGACGTTGTCCGATGCCCAACTTCCACTTGTTTCTGTCGTTCCATTGGCCTTCTTGCAAATTTCTTCTACTCATAGCCTTAGCTATCCCCTCTTTCCATGATTTCTTAGGTCTTCCTCTCTTCCTACGGTTTGGTGGTACCCACTGCATGACCAGCTTGGGTAGTCTGCCCTCATCCATCCGCTGCACATGTCCGTACCATATAAGCTGTTTTATCTCAATATCTGTTGTTAGTGAGCCATCAATTCCCATACGCTGCTTGATATCATCATTTCTGACTCTATCCCTTCTAGATATTCTCAAGGAACGTCTAAATACATCCATCTCGGTCGCCTCTAGTTTCCTCTTAATGCCTTCCGTAATTCTCCATGTCTCCGCACCATAGGTTAGATGACTTTTCACAAAGGTTTCATATATGTTATGTTTCCTTTGTTTGCCAATATCAGAGCTCCACCATATCCCATTCAGACAGCCTATTGTTCGTCTGGCCTGTATTATTCGTTTTTTGATCTCTTTGTCGTCTTTTCCTGTTGTATCAAATTCAACTCCTAAGTATTTATATTCGCTACATGTCTCTAATTCTTCAATTTTAAATTGTATGTTTTCCGGTTCAACTCCTATCGGTAAGTATTTTGTTTTCTGGGTATTCATTTCCAGACCCCATTTCTTATATTCCTCATATAGTTTCCTCGTCATATACTCGAGGTCTTCTTTTTCATTCGCTATGACAACTTGGTCGTCTGCAAATTATAGCGTATATAAATATTTTCCTCCAAGATCAATTCCCATTCCGCTGCACTTTCTCTTCCATTGTCTTAATGCTCTAGATACATAAATTTTGAAGAGTGTTGGCGAGATGCAACATCCCTGGCGTAGACCTTTATTTACAGAAAACTTTCTCGATATCTTGTTACCAATTTTAATTCTTGATGTTGACCCATCATATAGATTTTTGAGAGCTTTAATAAGGGTATGGTTGATGTTGGTTTCTTGCAGTGCCTTCCAAAGCATTTTTACAGGCACTGTATCGTATGCTTTCCGTAAATCTACGAACAGAAGATGAGTTTCCATATTAGTGTTTAATCTTTTTTCTATAAGTTGTTCCAGACAGAAGATATTGTCTGTGCAAGATCTTCCAGTTCGAAAGCCTGACTGCTCCTCTTCTTTCTGTTCTTTATATTCAACTTCGATTAGATCTCGCAGAACTCTTCCATATAGCCGACTCAGTGTGCTCGTCACCGATATGCCTCTATAGTTGGAGCAGTCTAACTTGTTACCTTTTTTATGTATTGAAGTTATATGAGCTACCTTCCATTCTTCTGGGACCGGAGTACCGTTGATGTATTTGTTTATGCACCAAGTCAGTATATCCACAAGTTTATCCGATCCATTTTCAATCAACTCTGCTGGGATTTCTTCTGGGCCTGCCGCGCGACCATTTTTAAGGTTTGTTATTGCTCTTTTGATCATGTCATCGCCAATGCTGATCGTTTCGCCCTCAATTAATACCTCTGTTGGTGAAGTTATAAGATATTTATCTCTATCCTCTTTCAGCAAGTGTTCGTAATGTTCAATCCACTTTGTCGTTGGTATAAGTTGGATATTTGCACAATTCTTTTCATTTGACCTGACTTTTTTTATGAACTTCCATGATTCTGAACATCTTCTACCACCAAGGTACATGTTTCTTTTTGCATCAGCTATTGTTCGTCTTGTTATTCTTTTTATTTCTAAATATTGGTCTCTGTCTTCTTGTGTGAGGGTGTTAGTCCATTTAAGATATAATTGCTTTTTCTGAATAATCAGATTTTCTATATCTTTATTCCACCAAATGTTCGAGCGACGGGTTTCAATATTGATACCAATTGCCTCCTTTGCGGATTCCTTGATACTATTCACAACTTTCTCATAGACCTCTTCCACAGTTTTCTCTTCCAACTCTGATGTATCAAGAAGTTTATCATTTAGTCTATTACGATATAGTAATTGTGTACTTTCATCAATAAGACTGTTCAGATTGTAATGTTTATCCCTTATTTCTTCCATTTCTTGAGTACTCCCTTTGGTTGCATTGCTGTTTGATGTAAATAAATAAGGGAATAATATTTTTGCTCTGACTATATAATGGTCTGATCCACAAGTTATTCCTCTATATGCTCTGATATCGTTGATTTGTATTGTATTTTTCTGTTTTACGATAACGTAATCAATGACAGATTTTAAGTTTCTTGTGTATTGTACCCAGGTGTATGTATGAATATCCTTGTGTTTATAAAAACGGTTAGTTATTTTCAACTGATTATTTTGGCACATTTCAATCAGTCTTTCCCCGTTATCATTTACATTTTGTTCTCCATATGGGCTCACCACATTATCCTTGATTTTTCGGCCAACTCTACTATTGAAATCTCCTAATATTATTATCTCTCTTGTTTGGCCTATTTTCGTTATTTCCTCATGTAGTTGTTCAAAAAATTCATCCTTCACCAAGATAGGCTCGTCATCTGATATTGCGTATAGTCCCAGAATGGTCAATGGCCTCTGATGAATATTTATGTTTATTCGAATCATATTCTCATTTATGTTTTCAAAATCAGTTATTCTACTCTTATATTTTCTGTTGATCATCAGGGACACTCCTCGTCTGGCTCTTTGATGTTTCGGAACTCCACTATATATATATATATATATATGTATAAAGTTACCTATCGTTTCTGTACCACTTCCCTTTTTCTTTGTCTCAGTTAGTACCACCAAATCCATTTTCAACGTTTCTAACTCCCTGGTTATTTCATCCATTTTTGTTCTGATGCCCTGTACATTCCAAGTGCCAATATTCAAAGTCCTTTTTCGTAGCTTATGTCGTTTACCATGTGATCCGTCCAAAATTCGGAGGCGTTTGTTAGGCTTTTTAGCAAGTTGGGTTTTTACGTATAGCAGGGAGCTGGCCTGCTGCTACAACCTTCCTCCTTTATCCGGGCTTGGGACCGGCAGAACTGCCATCGAGCTACTCAATCCACCCGAGAGCACTCCTTGACTAAAAACTCTAATATTTCCTATTCCTATAGGTAACATGTAATTTGAATCTTTTGCTATTACAACTCTTATCGGATTTTTCAACAAAAGCTTGAGAAATACTCTTTCTTTCTTCTTCTTATTATTATTATTCTTTCTTCTATTAACCATGTGACCAGAGCATCCTGAATCAATATAAAATTCACTATCTGAGCCCATAACCAGATGTAATTTTGTGCAGTGGAAGTTCTTCATCCGAAATTAAACTCTAGATCAAACTTCAACTTCTTTATTGAACTCCTGCTTTTACAATCTAACCTTAACCTTCTTCCTTAATAATTATACTTCCTCTAAACACGCAACTCCTTTATGTTAATACCTACATTATGTTAATGCATACGCATGAGGGAAGGTGGGGACCATTTTGTGCACTCACTATATTGAAGTATTTATCATTATATCAATTCATTTTTTTATTGTCCGTATTTCAATAAGGAAAAAACAGTTTTTTCATTCAATTACGCGTTCATAGCCTTGCATCAAACTCGACCAAGTGTTTTTTCGTTTTCTCATCCCGAAGGTCAAAACTGATGTAGAGGTTTATGGATTGAAATACTGTTTCATCCTGTTTAATGATAGTTGTGCGATCGAAGAAAAAAAATAATAGGCTCAGGTAATTGAATTACCTTTGCATTGTTGAAGCTTTGTAGCTACAAAAATAATTTCCTTAAGTGGTTGCGGCTAGAGGGGTAATGATATCTAATTAATTTTTTGACCTGTCTAAGCGTTTTTTCTATCTCAAAGATCCAAATTCGGCGAGTGAAAGTCATTGATGCAATACTGAGTCACTCTGTATAATAATAAAGCGGTGAAAAAAAACAATACACCCATGCAGGAAAATTGAATTGCCTTTCCAACAAGGTGCTGCTCGACCCTTTTCCCTATTCAAAAATTAGAGCTATTCGGGGTTGCAGCTAGAGGGGTAGTAATATCAAACTCATTTGTCCCCCTTTCAACAAAATTAGACCAGTCCGAACGTTTTTTCGTTATTGCATCCCAAAGCTCAATGCTGTATGTATAAGAAAATGTTTCAAACAGAAGTTATTGCAGTAACTACGAAATAAAATGATATTTGAGGAGAGCAAGACGAGAGCAAAACGTAGATACCCCAATTGCCGGGGTTTTTTTTCGAAAATCTCTCAAACTATGAGTGAGCAAAACGAACGGTTTGGTGAGCAAAACGGCGCAAAACGAGAGCTTTCGAATGACACCAATATCAAAAATATCCGTTAAGGTGTTCTCTTAGTGTAGGTGGTGTTACAGCAGCAGGGCACTTTGAATTATCTATATCTCGATAACGAAAAAGACGCATAAAAAAATAATTGCAGATTTGAAGAGAGCAAATTGAAAGCAAAACATAGATACCCACACTCGCTGGGTTTAGACAAAAAAAATTTAGTTGTTTTCGAAAATCTCTCAAAGTATAGGTGAGCAAAACGAACAGACTAGTGAGCAAAACGACGAAAAGCGAGAGCTTTCGAATGACACCAATATCAAAAATATCCGTTATGGTGTTCTCTCAGTGTAGGTGATGTTACAGCCGCAGGGCACTTTGAATTATCTATATCTCGATAACGAAAAGTCGCTGAGGAAAACTAATTGCAGATTTGAAGGGAGCAGAATGGGAGCAAAACTTAGATACCCCACTCGCCGGGGTGAGAAAAAAAATTTTGTTTTTTCGAAAATATCTCAAAGTATGAGTGAGCAAAACGAACGGACTGGTGAGCAAAACGGCGCAAAACGAAAGCTTTCGAATGACGCCAATATCGAAAAGATCCGTGTAAGGAACCCTTCTGGTGTAATATTACACCAGCATGGCACTTTGAATTATTTATATCTCGGTAACGAGAAGTCGCAGAGAAAAACTAATTGCAGATTTCAGAAGAGCAAAACGAGAGCAAAACGGAGATACCATACTCGCCGGGGTGAGACAAAAAAAATTTTGTTTTTTCCGAAAATATCTTAAAGTATAAGTGAGCAAAACGAACAGACTAGTGAGCAAAACGAGAGCTTTCGAACAACACCAATATCGGAAATATCCGTTCAGGTGTTCTTTTAGTGTAGGTGGTGTTACAGCAGCAGGGCACTTTGAATAATCCTTATCTCGATAACGAACATTCGCAGAGAAAAACTAATTGCAGATTTGAAGAGAGCAAAACGGGAGCAAAACGTAGATACTCCAGTCGCCGGGGTGAGACAAAAAAAATTAATTTTTTTTCGAAGATCTCTCAAACTGTGAGTGAGCAAAACGAACAGTTTGGTGAGCAAAACGGCGCAAAACGAGAGCTTTCGAATGACACCAATATCGAAAAGATCCGTGTAAGGTGCCCTGCTGGTGTAATATTACACCAACAGGGCACTTTGAATTGTCTATAGCTCAATGTACACAGGTGAGCAAAATAAACTGAGTAGTGAGCAAAACGGAGCAAAACGAGAGCAAAACGATGACACAAAAATTTTGAAAATCCGTTGAGGTGCCCTGCTGGTGTAACGCCGCTGAAAAACAATTGTATTTCAGATTAGTCAATTGTATTTGAGAAATCATCAAGTGTCATCCAGAATAATCATTTGAATTTCAGAAAATAACAAATGAAATCGGAAATCTAAATGAAGAATAGCCGATCTGCTACAATCTCGTGACCAGTTTGTTCACCTGATTTGAATATCTCTCAGATTTCATTCTACTTGAGAGCTGTGAAAGAAAAATATTATTGAAAAAAACAGCACGTCTTCCAGTGTATGATCTCTACATACATTTCAGCATTGAGGACCTCTGGTAACTCAAAATATTTATTACTGTGTGTTTTCAAGACAGACTTATTTTTTCAGCACAATCAGTTGAAGTCAGAATATTTATCCATACTAATATTATAATTGTGAATGTCCGTGTGTTTGTTTGTCCTCTATGGACTCAGGAAACCAGATGACCGATTTTGACGAAAATTTCACTATATTGTAGAGAATTTCTTTTGGGAGGTTTTCATGTAGGGTTCATCCCTATATAACGAAGAAATGAGAAAAATATCGATTTTTCATGAAAAACACAGGTACTTTCCGGCTTTTACGGGCGAAGACAACCCACGATAGCCATTTTAAACATTTTCAATTCAATCCAAAATAATGGTCAATTTGAAGAGGGCTTTTGACTGGCATGGAATGAATCAATATAAAAATGGATGTGACTGTTATCTGTGACATTTATTCCTGATGAAAAATGCTTTTCACAGTATAGTTTTCTAATGGATACTTTGAAAGTTGCAGTAGGTTGAACGAGTGTGAATTTGAGCAAGAAATTATTGAATCTATACGCTACATCGTTATGTCATGTATACACGTGCTGTCTCTCCTTCGATACGATGTTATGAATTTTCATTTCATATTACCTATCCAATGTGTGAAGCGTCCGCCTTATTGATTTTCATTTATGGAAACACAAATTCTGATAGAGCAACAGAGCTTGAAATCGTTGATATGGTTACGGCAGTTCAGGCGCAACAACTGTGTAATCATACGTTTTCAAACTCTCCAATACCCTCAGTCAACCGTGGATTAGATCTTGCTCATCATGTCGTGGAATAGTAACAAGAGAGGTTCATCGCATTCTGCATCCTCTACTAGTTCATCAAACCAAGGACTGATATTGTTTCAGAACGACAAAACCTAAGTAATAATGACTTACTGCTTCTTGGTTCAACAGCCTCAATGTTACTCAGCAGGACCGGCACTGTTAGAAGAGCTAATAGCTTTCGGAGGGATTCTACTAAGAGCATAAGCAATGAAGACATAGTAATTGAAAGGAATAGAATCGGTGAGCATATCTTTACTCCCGAAAAATTAAGGAAATCCTTAGATAGCAGCCATAGACATAGCTTAGAATCCATTTCTGAATACAAGACAAAGCAATCATTCTCTAGTTCTTCATTTTTCCGAACCAGAACAAGTAGCTCCATGGATTCTCCATATTCCGACTGTACGGATTACGCATCAAAAAGGAGCACTGAAAGTAACAAGTCAGGCAACAAGATTGTGATAACTCCAGAATCATGTTACTTGAATTGGATCCAAAGTGTTCAGAATGAATACCTCATAAAAAACGGCAAAAAACGCAGATCTTTCTGATGCAGAAAACAAAGTTGGTGAATGGAACAATTTTTGGTTGAATTATCAGAACTCTAGAAGTGCCCATGTTTCGAGTATATATCATGAAAGTGCTTCTCAGTGTTCACGAGATTACAAAATTGGCGATGAGTTATCCGACGGAACAAGCTTCTGTAGTACACAAAAAGATTTCACGGACAAAAATTTCTGCGATACAATCAGTTTATCGGTTGAAAGTGCATCCGAGATTTTAAAATGCTCACAGAGGATAACCGAGATCATGCTAGGAGCTATTAAAAAGACCAAAGAAGAAAAGGAAGTCTCTCGAAACGGATCGCTTCATTCTTCAATCTCACATCAGGTAAATATTGGATGAGATAAATTATTCCCCTGCTACTGAATATAGAAGCTTTATCATTATTGTTCAAGGGTATGCGGAGAAAAAAATTTTGCGAAAACGAGGTCCCCATTTTCACATAAACCTTTTGTAAAACTTTTTTCTGGGTTTGATCAGACCATATTTTTGTAGTTCGATTTTGCGAATTTTCTTCACAAGAAACAGTGGATGGAATTTTTCCGTAGCACTTGACGCTTATTGATTTTTGAACAAATTTTTGACCAAACTGACTTTAAAAACATTCGAAAGAAATCCGCTTTGTGAAAGAGAACTATGCAGGGTGTATATGAATAGTTTCGAAAAAAATTAGGAGTGATCCCTTGTATGAAAAAATTGGTAGTTCTTTCATATAAATGTTTTGTTAAAATGCCTCTCCTGCTCAGCTGCACCTAAATAAAAGTTTTTATTTTCTTAAAATAAAAGAACTGACAGAACGAAATCAGGCACATATTTCATGCGGACGAGAAGGCATTAGCAAAAATATTTCGTTATATTTCTATTTTATTGAGGGTTAGAAAAAGCTATCCCTAAACCTTGTTCCGCAAGAAACCTTTTGCTATTAATTAAGATTTTGAATAGCTTGATCCATTTTTTAGGAATGAGGTCTTTTTTCATTTTGTACTGAAAGTTTGTGAGAAAAAAAAATTATTTCGTAGGCTTGCGTCAAAAAGGCTGAATTATTTTCGAACTAAAATTTATCAAGTATGTAATCGGATGACATTTCGTTGTGATAACTGACTATACCACAAAAATAATAACCACTTTAAAAATATAGAAATATATTGGTCAATCTCCAGATAGGTACTCCACAATTAATATATATCAATTATTCAGATCCGACGTCAACTTGTGTAAGTCGGTGACTGCCTTTTCTCCGTGCACACAGTCTCCGTCTCTTATCGCCTATTTCTGATGATCATCATTTTTGGCCGTCGGAAATTCGTGTAACAATCGGCCATCGTCTTCAGATCTGTCCCCAGATCCTATCATATCTTCATCTGAAATATCACATAATCAATTAGATTACTTTTAATCAATAAAACTATGGTTCAGTGGGCATATCGGACATTTCAACTCCCATTTTATGCTTGATATTTGACTTTAATACCTCTTAGTATGTACTTCATCAAACATCTCACATTATTTATTCAACCATAATTTCATATCTTGCTTAGTATTTGAAACTTGTACTTTATAGTATGTACTTCTCAAATACTATACATAAATTATTTCAACAGATATACGAATTATGAAGTAAAAATCAAATAAAAATTGTCGGCTTCTAACTACTTTAATTATAATCATAGTCCAGCTGGGATGATAAATCTGTTTCGATAGAGAAGGATTCCAAAGCAGAAAGTCTTTCCTGATACATTGTATTTCGCAGATTTTTTTACTAGTTTTCATTTTGAGAAACTTTTTTCAGCAGAGGCTGTACTCACCGGTATGGTCAATAAAAGTCGAACGGATAAACTTCTTGCATGCTGTTTTTTGCTATATATTGAAAAAGCTGTCTCACATCTTCAATGAAGACTGTACATTTGTTCAGGGTATTCCAAATTGCTTGATTTTGGCTGTTTCTGGTACTAGATAGGTAAAAACGTTGAGAGGAGCCTTGGGCTCGAATTTCGTGAAAACACCAGTAGTGGAAACCGCTTCCCCATATTTTTATTTGATTCGAAGATATAACAAAGTTTCGATATTTTATCGATTTCGAAGATTTTTTCCAAAATATCTGAAAACGATTTAAACTTTCTACAAGCACTTTTTTACTGGAACTAAGACTCTTAATTAAATTTTTCATCTCTATTTTCTAATAATTTAAGATGAAAAAATTGCGTTCGTTTTTAAAAGAAAAGAGTTTTTTCACCCTTAGTAGACGAGACAAAAAATGAATATAATGTAATACTTCCTGTTAAAATAGCTTATAAAAATTTCAATCGTTGTCACATATTTTCGTAAATTAAAATGATATGGCACACTTTCGAAATCGATCGAATATCAAAATTTAGTTATACCCTAAAAATAATTAAGATATCGTGAAACGGTGTCCATTTACCTAGAGTGTTTTCGCGAAAATCGAGCCCAGGAATTTTTTTTTTCTCTCTATACCTCTTCAACTTCAAATTGAGACTTATCACAATCAAATTGGGATTAAACAATTTCAAAATGAGAATAAGCAACTTCAAAATGGTAAACACAATCGAATTGAGAATAAATACATTCAAAATGGGACTAAACAATTTCAAAATGGTTATCACAATCAAATTGGAATTCAACGAATTCATATTGACACTAAACGATTCCATATTGAAAAAACTCGTTTTATTTCATATTCAGAGAGAATCTGAATTAACTGAGAATCGAAATGAGGGAAAAATGCAGAGGTGTATGAAAATTTATGAAAGATTTCGTTGAAAAATACTGTGCACTCTTCTGAATTTTATTCGAAGTTTTCACATCCAGTGTCTGGATCAAAAATCAATGAGAAAAGAATTTTAATACATAATAGAAGAAAGACTACTGTGTAAAATTCGTGCACAAATTGGTCAAAGGCCAAATTCATTCAAGAACTTGTAACCTCACAATAGAAAAATAAATAACATTTCTAACTTGCAAAGATTGTAGCAAATTCTATTCATTAAAGTCTTCAGAATCACGACAATTACCTATAAAAAAGAGACATGTCATTTCCCAATATGAGATTGTTTAGTTCCATTCTGAATGTGTTTATTTCCAATTCAATTGTGTTCACCAATTCGAAGTTGCTTATTCCCAATTTGAAATTGTTTAATCCCAATTTGAATGTGATTACTCTCAATTTGAAGTGGAAAAGGTATTAACCAGGAGTACCAAAAACAGTCAAAATCAAGCAATTTAGGATACCCTGTACAGATTCATTGCTGCTTTCATAGTCAAATATTCTTTCTGATTTAGGGCGGTGAAGATACGCTCTTGTCACCCTCAGGTGGCGACCAGAAAAAACTGATGTATGTAGGTATTCCTTGTGCGTTTTAGGTTTGTGTGAATTTCTGCAAATATATTGCGCTATAGAAAGTTAATAAGTAAGCTGGGAGGTACGAAATAGAAATCGTCGTCTACAAAGAAAAAAGTCTTCATATAGATTCATCTGTACATAAAATAATTAATCTTAGAGGGAAAGGAGATCATTGGGCCGTGAGGCACACTCCCAGTTATGCCACTGCGTAAACGTAGTCTACATGACTCACTATTTGACCCTGCAATTATGGATTAACCCTGCCTTAGGCCAGTGCATATCACGTAAAGGTAGTTTTCATGACCCACTATTTTGACCCTGCAATTATGGTTCAACTCTGCCTTAGGTCAGTGCATATCACGTAAACGTAGTTCACATGACCCACTATTTTGACCCTGCAATTATGGTTCAACTCTGCCTTAGGTCAGTGCATATCACGTAAACGTAGTTTACATGACCCACTATTTTGACCCTGCAATTATGATTAAACTCTGCCTTAGGCGAGTGCATATCACATAAACGTAGTTTACATATATATATTTTTATATATATATATATATATATATATATATATATATATATATATTATATATGTGATTTCAATTTCCAACTACTACGGTTCATTTTCGTTTCAGAGGGTTATGTCCGTTAAATCTTTCCCATGTACTTCACCGATCCTCATTATTTATCCTTATATTATATTTATATTCCTGGACTCGGATGTCACGCAGGTGGCTAAAGCTGCCTCCGTGGTGACGTTGGATGTTGCCCTGGAATGCAGGGTCTTCCAACCGAAATCGCAAATGTGCGGCTGGCTCCCTTGTGTGTACTCCGTTATGTGATTTCAATTTCCAACTTTTCACCGTACTGATGAGGGCCGAAAGCTCGAAACAGCTGTCTACGGTTCATTTTCGTTTCAGAGGGTTATGTCCGTTAAATCTTTCCCATGTACTTCACCGATCCCTCATTATTTATCCTTATATTATATTTATATTCCTGGACTCGGATGTCACGCAGGTGGCTAAAGCTGCCTCCGTGGTGACGTTGGATGTTGCCCTGGAATGCAGGGTCTTCCAACGAAATCGCAAATGTGCGGCTGGCTCCCTTGTGTGTACTCCGTTATGTGATTTCAATTTCCAACTTTTCACCGTACTGATGAGGGCCGAAAGCCCGAAACAGCTGTCTACGGTTCATTTTCGTTTCAGAGGGTTATGTCCGTTAAATCTTTCCCATGTACTTCACCGATCCCTCATTATTTATCCTTATATTTATATTTATATTTTGGACTCGGATGTCACGCAGGGGGCTAAAGCTGCCTCCGTGGTGACGTTGGATGTTGCCCTGGAATGCAGGGTCTTCCAACCGAAATCGCAAATGTGCGGCTGGCTCCCTTGTGTGTACTCCGTTATGTGATTTCAATTTCCAACTTTTCACCGTACTGATGAGGGCCGAAAGCCCGAAACAGCTGTCTACGGTTCATTTTCGTTTCAGAGGGTTATGTCCGTTAAATCTTTCCCATATATGTATATATATATATATATATATATTCTTATGAAAATAGAGAGCTAAAATAATACAATAAATGTTGAAACAAAAAGTACCTAAGCTGAGGTAAAAGAAGAACGGGGTATCATAACATTCTTCGTATGATACTATAGAATCATACGATACGTGTTTACATGACCCACTATTTTGGCCCTGCAATTATGGTTAAACTCTGCCTTAGGCCAGTGCATATCACGTAAACGTAGTTTACATGACCCACTATTTTGGCCCTGCAATTATGATTCAACTCTGCCTTAGGCCAGTGCATATCACGTAAACGTAGTTTACATGACCACTATATGACCTTGCAATCCAGGTTCACCTTAGAACTTTTCTTTCATCAAAGTGTGGATTCTTACCTTTTAAAATAATCCACGGTTTCTCTTTTCTACTGAGACCACCGTCTTCCTCTTATGAAAACCTTCTCTCATGTCTTGTACTTCATATCTGTCATTGGGGAGCACTTTAGTCACCTTAAATGGCCCCTTAAACTTTGCCAACAACTTCTTACTAGTACCAGTACAAGCTGCATCTGTTCTCATGACCATTACCACTTCGCCGTTCTTGTATATATCTAGGTGCTTTTCTGGATTTGTCAAACCTTACTTTCTGTTTTCTCTGGTCACTGGTCATTTTCCTTGAAATATTTTCTCTCAACTCTCTCAAACTTGTGCGATCCAGCTCCTTTTGAACCGCGTTCAATATAGAAGCTTTAGATACGCTTTTACCTTTATAACCAGCTAAAGCTTCCAGAGGTGTCGTACTAATTGCAGTGTGAAAGTCATATTCAATGAACTTTGGATCTTCTTGACGAAGGTATCCCATAGGTCTTCAGCAACACCAGCAGCACTACATGACAGTGCGTTTAATATTGTGCGGTTGTATCTTTCGCATTGCCCGTTCGCCCTTGGCGTGGCTACTGCGTTCAATATATGCCTTATACCGTAATTTTCACAAAACGCTTGGAACGTCGCTGAGGTGAATGCTGTACCTCTGTCTGACACCACCCTGGTTGGCGCCCCAAAAATGAATATAATATTAGTCAAAGCATTAATTACATGTTTCGAAGTTACATCTTTTACAGCCTCTATGAAACAAAACTTCGTATAAATCCATCTACTATAACTAACAGATACTGGTTACTTTTTTTACTTTTAACGAATGGTCCGACATGGTCGATATGAATCGTATGAAATGGAATGGCAACCTTTTCAATAGGGTGGAGATACCCTTCTTTTTTGCCACTGGGAATTTTTATAGTAAAGACATGACAGACATGATCCCACATATTTCTTGACAAATTTCCGAAGTTGAGGAAACCAGTAGTTCTCATTTATTTTTTTCACAGTTTTCTCAAATCCGAAATGTCCTCCATTATCATGGCATAGCCTACAAATTTGCCATCTAGGTTCTAGGGTACTACTCATAACGACTTGCCTTCTTGCATCTTTTTATATACTACTTCGTCGCGTAATTCATACTTGTCGAAATAATGTTTAGTTGACCTATTTATGATTCCTTTCTTTAGTACAGAACGAATAAGTCGAAGTTGCTCATCCTGCATTTGAGCGACTATTATCCAATCCGCTTCTGTCACGTCGATCGTGGCTACCTCAAGATATTCAGGGATGGGATCCCGACTAAGGGCGTCAAACATGTCCCATTAACTTCCCAGCCCGATGAATAATCGAAAAAGTCGTAGTCTTGTACTTGAAGCCACCATCGAGCAACTCTCGGTATCATATCTCGTTTAATGAATGCAGCACATAATGCACTACAGTCCGTAACGATATCGAATTTGATACCCAACAAATAAACCCTAAAATGCTGTAATGCTAAAAACCACCGCTAGCGTTTCTAATTCATACGAGTGATACATTCGTTGTTCAGGACTTGTTTGCTTACTGAAATATGCTCACAACTTGTGGTCTTTTTTCAATGAATTGAATAAGCATAGCTCCAAATCCTAAACACTAGCATCGGTATGTAACTCAGTCTTTAATTCTGGGTTAAATATTGCCAACACAGGTCGTGATATTAAAATGGATTTAACTTTGGCAAATGCTTCTTGTTGTTCACTTGACCAAGCAAATGCAACATCTTTTTTCAACAATCTTGTAATTGGTTCCACCAACAGGCCATAATTCCGAACGTACCTACGAAAATATCCGGAAAGAAGGCCTAAGAACTGCCTAACTTCTTTAACATTTGTGGGTTCTTTCATATCCATACGGCTTTTACTTTTTCTTTGCCAGGTCTTACTCCTGAGGAACTTATTTCACGCCCCAAATATGCAATCTGGGACTGAAAAAGTTGCATTTACTCAATTTCAGTGTGAGGTTGCCCTGCTTTAAAGCATCTAATACAATCCTTAATCTCGATAAAGCTTGTTCTACATTGTGTGCCGGAATTATAGATCATCTAAAAAGGCAAAAACAATTTTATTCAAATAATCCTTAAATACCATATTAATCAACCCCTGAAAAACTGCTGGTGCGTTGGTTAATCCGAATGGCTTTCTTGTGAACTCATAATGTGCAGTCGGCGTGATAAACGCGGTCTTTTCAATAGAATCTTTGTTTACTGGTATTTGATAGTAACCAAGTAGCGATCTTATTTTTATAAGATATCTTTTTTAAGAAATTTCCAATATAAGACCAAACTATTAAATTTTTTTCTCACTCAGAACAATGAAAAAACCTGTCAAAATAAACCAAAAATTATGATTATTCAGAAATAACCGAAGAAAATGGCCTCTACAGATGAAACTCACAGAATAAGTTTTTCATGATTTAACGAACCAGTGTTCTACGAATGAAACTTTCAGGAAACGTTTATTATGATCTAAGGAACAAGTATTATCAATCCATCCTTCTCGGAAGGGGCTGAGGGGTGGATAGCGACACCGCCGCCTCCAACAGTCCTATTATCATTGGGAAAACACCGAAGAAAATGGCCTCTACAAATGAAACTTTCAGGGAAACGTTTATTATGATCTGAGGAACAAGTTTTATCAATCTCCTTTTCTTCAGAAGGGGCTGAGGTGTGGATATCGACACCGCCGCCTCCAACAGTCTTATTGTCATTAGGGAATTACCGAAGAAGATGAAACTCACAGAATGAGTTTTTTATTCTTTACAGTGTACACATCGCTTGTCTCAGTCCACCGAAAAGTTCACCAAATTTTGAGAAAAGGGAAAATAGAAACTCACATACGAGTGTATTACTGAGAAAAAACACAGTTAAAAGTGTTTTGGGCTCACAAACCAGAGAATTTATCTCTTCTCATTATCTCTCCTACTGGGTTAGTGGGTAAACAACAACTTCTTATTACATTGATAAATACTACTCTTGCGAACACCCGTTCACCGGGTAGTTCTTAGGCAACCAGTAATACACGATGGTGTATTTGAATACATCGACATTCAAGACGATTGAACAAGACTAATTCTAGAAAATTTCTACCGTCTTTGAGTACAAGGACGTCAAAATGTCATCCTCTACAGCTCCTACCAATACCACTGTGACTAATCAAACGGAACTCACTACAACCACCCAGAAAAATAGTTATGTCTCTGCTGCTAAATCTATTCCGAAAGTAAACTATCCCAAACGTGTACAAGCCATAGTACTCCACGCTGAAGATAACCTTAAGTTACACGACTACGTTCAAGCAATTGGTGAAATTCTTCTGCTTCGCCTCTAGAATATCCAATAATAGAATCTGTATATATCTAGCTAACGTTAAAATCGTTGATGATCTCATTCTCAACCACCCTTCAGTGGCCAGAGATGGCATTAATCTGGGCATACGAAGACTCGTTTCTCCAACCAAGAGACTGATTATATCAAACATATCCCCTTGCATACCTCACGAACTTGTCACAGATGTCATAAAAAATCTGAGTTTTCAACTTGCATTCCCCGTCTCATTTTTAAAAGCCGGTATACCTGGTATACTCCTATATTCTAAGCTTTCGTAGACAAGTATTCATTTTTCCTCCGAGTGAAAACTTTGAGCTACAGGCTTCTGTTTTGATCCAATATGAAGGAAACGACAATAGAATCTTTCTCTCCTCTGACAGAATGAAATGTTTCATTCGTCGTCAAACAGGCCATCTCGCCTCCAATTGCTCCAACACCCGAACTACGTCAGAAATAAACCCTCAACCCTAGTGAGACACCTGCCCTTAAAAGAGGTATATCAGAAACCCTCTCAACCAGCGACCAAACTAGCCATCCAGAACATTAACAAGTAATACCCTCTACAATAGAAAACACGATGCCCCCGCCAAAACCACCAGTTGATAGAACTTCACATAGCAAACAAGCAAAGAAGAAACGTAAAATAGAACTCAATATCAGCAATCTATCAAGAAGACCCGAATTCTTCTATCTTTCCTTTGATAACCTTAAAGCGTTTTTGCAAAATACCTTTGGCAACGCAAACCCTCATGCTGAAGCTTTGAAGCTTCAGAAGAATATCCAAAAAAATCAAGGCAAACTCTTCAGTTTGAAGAACAAGTGAATTTTGATTCCTTAGAAAACTTTAATTTGACTAGTGAAGACGAAATGATCTCGGACAGCTGCTCTCAAACCTCTCAAACATCTTCAAGTTAATCCAATGGAATTGCGATGGATACTATCCTCGCTTAGAACGAACTCAACAACTAATTTCTGATATTTCACCGGATTTCCTCTGCTTGCAAGAAACTAATCTCAAGTCAAACTACAAACCCCAATCTTCGAAATTACGTAGGATGTCACTTCATCAGAAAAACTCATAAAAACTCTTTACATTGACCGAACTGACGTCAGCACTCTCATCTATGAGAAACACAGCAGAAGGACCAGATAATATACCCATGATATTTTTGAAGAACCTTCATGCCAGTACGCTTTCGAAAATAATTAAACTCTACAACAAAATCTGGACCCATCATCAATGTTGTGGCGTGAATTAAATATTATTCCCATCAAGAAATCCGAACCCTCTCCTCAGGGCCGTTTCTACCGGGGGTGCAGCGCTTGCCCCGCACGTGGGCGGCAGTCAGTAGGGGCGGCGGCCAGAGCCGCCGCCAGGCATTTTGCCGCCCCGGAAAAAACAAAATTTCGCGCCGCCCTGTTTTTTTATTATCGCTAATTCCTGCTCTCGTATGTGAGAAAAGTTCAAAACATCTGGATTACATGTAAATTTTACTACTGTTTTCGTTTTTCGATTTGATATTTGACCTAATACCATTTTTCTCGGTTCTTGACTTGAACATTCGAACAAGCTAATGTAGGATTTCAATATAAATATTGAATCGAATGGGCTTATCAGATTTTGGTCCCATAGAGTCCTTATACGAGAAATGACGCCCAAATTTAAAATTTCATATGCAAACCCGTCTTTTTTAAATGGTCAAATTTATCAATGGAAATGGTTAAAATCAAAAATTTTCTCAACCATATTTGGAACCCATACAGCATTTCTTGTTCAAGAATCCACAGCGTTCATTCAGACCAGGATGCGAAAATTCATATTCTCATACTGAGGTCCTCATTAATATGATCAGGCACTTCCATAGATTGTAATGTGTCTTCCAGAAGATCATTGACTGACTTACCCTTGCGAAAACCAAACTGCAAATCATGAAATTCAGAAATTCATAGTCTCTCCAGTCTGGTGGCAAGAAGCGTTTCCAAAATCTTTAGAATGCAAGATGTTAGTGCAATCGGTCTATAGCTGAGGGGGTTGGAGGGATCTTTGTTGGGTTTGCAGATAGGGATGATTAGTGTATTTGTTGATGATGGAGGAAGGCAAGGAGTAAGGATAAGATCATTTAACAAGTTCATCATCAGTTGTTTAGCCTGAAGTGGCATATATTTTAGCATGAAATAAGTGATGCCATCCATTCCTGGAGATGATTCGTTTTTCGATCTTATGCAGGAGGAGATCTCATTCAGGTAATAGGGGGGAAAAACAACGAGGGAGAAGGGGATCGTGATAGAGTTGGTTGTCGTGGAATAAAAGAAAGGGTAGGACAGAGTCTATTAAGAATTTTTTGACCACAAGATAGGGAAGAGCACAAAGAGGTAGGTGGTTTACAACTCTCTTTGAACCGTCTCACGTCTGACCTGAGAAGTTTGGGATTTCGAGGTGAAAGACCTGAATGATCTGAAGGAATTTGTTTCTGCCTGCTTGATTTCAATCCTCATGAAGGCTTGCATGTTTTGGGCATGAATAAATCGTTCCATAAAGGGGTCGACGATGTAAACTCTGTAAGCCTCTGATCTCTTTTTGACCAACGTGTCTAGCTCCTCATTCCACCAAGATTTCCTATAGTAAGATGGACGATAGGGACGCTTTCTTGGTATGGCAGATTCTGCAGCATCCAGAATATTACAGACTGAATTTTCATTCTAGAAAAAAAATTTAATTCGATCTCAGGGGGCCCCTATGGACCTCAAGGCCCTACGCTGCAGCGTACTAAACGTACCGGTTAATCTGCTACTGATAACATTCGATGAAAGTTGTTATCCTCGAGATTCTTTTTTCGTATTCCAATGAAATGCCAAAAAATAGCCCCTATAAAATTTTTACGATCATGCAACTACTGAGATAAACAGGCAACTTGGATCAGTCCGTACATCTGGTTCAAATACTGATTTGAATTTCTCATTTTTTTCCGAAATTTTCTGTACAGCTGTGACTTTCATCAGAGAGACCAACCACCGTCCACCATTTTGATGAGTAAATAGATCGTAAATAAGGAAGAGTGTGAAGGCAAGTGTGACGGGGATAGATTTGAGGAAAATTTCATTATAAAAAAACTGACTTACCGACCTGGTAGAATACCCGGTTTTCAGGCCCTATAGGCGGCCATAGATGAAATACCTTAATGAAAAATGAATGAGGGAATTCAGCTATGCGGTGATTCACTTCATTGAACTGAAGCTAGAAAACGACAATAAGCATACAGGGTGTCTCATTAGGAATTGTTCATGAAGTACCGGGAGAATCTTCAGCTCAAAATATGATGATTTAGCCAAGAACACCTGAATACATCCTCCTCTACTGAGATACAGAGTGCATTTAAAACTATTTTTCTGGGTTAGTGTTTGGATCAATTTGTCATTGTATTATTTCTTAAGAATTATTTCTTAATTGCAAGTAAGCGTTGAATAATTAATGAAATTAATGAGAATTCGGGATTAGAATCAATAAAATCCATTATGACTTTCAAATGAAAATTACTTCAAAACTACCAAGTCTATCACATAATGGCAAGACAATAAAATTTACCTGAAAAATATCGCCTAATCAAAAAAAAAAAAACATGTTGAACATACTACAGTGACGTAGATTCTAAGGGGGTTGGAGTAGATGAAAGGATGAAAGTAACCATACCAACAGCCTATGGTAATAGAATAACGATCTTCCAACACTTTTTAGTAAACCGACATATATGCATTGATAACGCAGAACGGAAATAACGTTTCGGTCGATTCACAACTCACATCAGTGACGAAGAAGCTACGCCAACGACTACCGTCTTGGATAGTGCAGTGCTTATGTATATGCAATACAAACGGGGTTTACTCATCAATATTATTCAGAATTCAATATGATAAGCTGAATAGTCAGTGACAAAACTATTTAACGATATTTAGATTCAACATAACATTTTGTAAAGAAGGATTCCAAGAAAATTCACGGCATTATTTGAAGACCCTTTTTCCTAATCGCACCTTACTCAATGTCTATTTATGAATTATAAGCAAGAAGAAAGAACTGTTGCGACTAAAAATGTTTTTAACAAACGTAACAGTTAATCGCCACTTGTGTTTGTATGTTTGAGAAAAACAAAATTCGAAATATGGCCAGTTAAATTGAATCTAAGCATTTTTCAAAAAATACGTATTTTAGGTTAATTGTGATATCTGCACACCTACAATATTTTGAGAATGACTGTATCCACTGTATCATACTTGTAATTTCAAGCATTTACACAGAAACATCTTTTTTATTCCTCAGTTCCTCACTTTTCAAATTTAAGTTATCCGTGATCAAACAGAGCTCTATTTCGATTTGAAAAGTGGAAAATGTTACTTTCAGTCCAACCGGATCTCGAAATTTCGAATGTGAATTTCGATTCCTTTCCAAAAATAATACAATGAAAGAAATTGGTGGAATACCTTTATTTGAAAACAAGGAATAAATGCCTACCCTTTGAAATTTTCGAAAGAATATCTCTCCGAGATTGTAGTGTCGTTCGAGTATGTACTTTTTTATCCACGAAATATAATGGGTTTTGAATAGTAGGTCTGATCAAGTATTCGCATGAAACTCAAGACGCAACGCACGTAAAGCTTTTTTCAACTAATTAGTTGAAGTCAATTGACTTGAAATGACATTGAAATAAAATTGAAGAATAAAGAAAATTATGAATTTGAAACAATATTTTACAAAAAATCATCTTTCATTCTCCGAAAAACAGCTCTCGTGGTATCCGAGGATATCAAATAGATGTGAAATGGTATCACCCTCATTGTACAACTAATGACTCAACTCGTGGCTTCAGTTGGCCGCACCTTGCGTCGCATGTATAAATCTGAATATAAAACGAATCAAAAATAATATTGCGGAATAATTCAGACGCAATAGTCAACTGGAATTTTTTGGCAAAGACCGTGAATCTCACATTATTTATACAAAAAGGCTTGGTATGGCATTAGCATATGACAGGTTTTTTATGGGTTGTGATACGTACTCCCAAATGTATAAATTATACACACCAAATATTACAAAGTACTAAGGTGGTGACATCCAATTGCGTCAAAATGAAGTTTCACATCTCCAATCAAATGCAAAAAAAGAAATCTGTACTTCCTCTTTCACTGAATGAGATTTTAGCAGTGGCTCTATTCAGGGCCCGCTTGCTAGTTTCTCAAAGTGATGGAAACGCCCAATTCTTTTTGTGACTGTGAAGCCTGATGTTTTTAAGAAAAAGAAAATTCTTTGCCTTTACGAAGGCACATCGAGAACATTTTAGAAACATAAAAGAATTCAAAATAGTAATATATATATATATAATATATATATATATATATATATATTTATATTATATATATATATATATATATATATATATATATATATATATGTATATATATATATTATATATATATAGTTATAAAGGGTCATTTTCACCTCCAAAACAGAAACTCGTTTCACGCTCTGACCTCATATATAACGCTGTCACCTCCGATTTCGGAGGTGACAACGTATCGCCTTGTTTTTTAGCTTGTTAGAATCAGGATGACTCAGGGATCAACATATCAAAAAATCGTTTTGAGGTCACAAGGCACCCTGTTTATGTACTGAACAATCTTTTAGTTCGGGTATATATCACGGGCGCTAGTGTGCTGCGCCATATATGGATGAATAACTCTGAGAGACTCGAAAGACGTATCCTCCTCCGTAAATGGCAACAATGTGTATTGGTACACCCTCAGAGCAGATGTCAACAGGTGGCATATCTCAAAGGTTATTTTATCGCTTTTTCAAGTGGAATGGTGTGATGCATTAGGAAGACAAGCTTTAACTTCTTCCTATGAGGGAATTCATATATGCTTGTTTTCCATCGTCCAACGTATTCATTTTGTACTATTCACGCATAACTGAAAGAGAATGAAAGCTTTTTACGTATCTATACGGGGAATATAGCTTGTCCCCAATATAGATGTAAAATATGAACATTTGTTTGATGAAATCTAAATTATTAAATTAGGTACAATCCTTTTCTCTAATCAATCTGAATACATACGGTGTCTTCAAATGTAACGCTTTGTATTGACAGGTAATAGATCTCATCAACATGAAAACATTTTGAATATTCACTCTTCCCAATTTATTTGAACCAGAGTTACCCGCAAATGTGAGAAATGCCAAGTCCAAATCTGACTTGAACGTATTGAAACTTCTATATTGATTATGTTCGAACATCAGTTTTGGAATATGCTGCAGATTTATTCCAATAGTGACCTGTTGATATGATTCAAATTGATCGAATTCGATGATGAATTCAATCTGATCGAACAATGATCATTACGACCAATTCATGAAAACAATTTAGACGAGTTTTATAGCTGGATTTGTGAATTTTTGTTTAATGAAGAAATTTTTCTGTCCCCACTTTGGAATTAACTATTTCTCTCAGAAAAATCGCCAGATAGAAGTTGAAAAATAATTCTACATGTTTACTAAAAATTTAAGTGCGTCGAACAGATCGCAAAAAAGTCTAGTGAGTAATTTATTTGATGTTCAACTTCCTAAAAACGCGGCATTGATTCATAACAGGTGAGCAATATGGAAGTTTGAATGATTGATTTTGATGAGTTCTACTACCTGTCAAAAAAAAACTTCTCCCTTAAAAAATACCCTGTGCATTTCGTCAGAAAATACTGGAGTATCTTTATGCAATATTATCGGTGGCACCTACATTCTGAACAATAACTGTCAAGTAAAATATCCCAACGTGCCATTTTTTCCAAGTAGCCTATTTGACACCGAATTTTTTCGAATGCACAGATTTTGAATTTTGGCTCGTTGGAACAGCCAAGGTCATCGAGATGTCATTGCGGTGACATTTGAATTTCGGGAATATAGAAGAAGTCCCAATGTATTTTGTGAACGGTTGTATGGGAAGGAGTGATTTCCCCACGGATTGCTCATTGTTTGAATGTCGCAGCTCATTTTTGTGAATATTGAAATTCAACACTTCGCGGGAAAAATTTTTGTTTCCTAACGTTATTCTTTTTTTTACATCATTCGTATCATGTATAGTTTGAAAAAATAATATGACATATTCCCATAATTTTTTTCTCCTAGAGGATCCCCCTACGGATATACGGCCTCCCAAATGACGCCACTGAAAAACTAGTTTACTGGAATAAATTTTTAACTACCCAGTCTGATTTGAAGAAAATCTATCCATATACTAATATAAATGTGAATGTCCGTTGATGAAACTTTCACTATAATGTAGAAAATATATTTTGGGGGGTTTTCATGTAGGGTTCACATTCCTATGTCACGAAGAAATGAGAAAAAAATATTGAGCTTTCATGAAAAAGTCGTTTTTATCATGCTTTCACGGCCGACGCTGTGTAAACTATAAGGGATAGAGAAACATAGTCAGAGACAATTTTGTAGTGTTCGAAAAATTCTATATGAAAGACCACGACGGCATATGTCCAAATGCTGAGGACAACCAACGATAACCATTTTTTACATTTTCAATTCAATTCAGAATAATGTTCAATTTGAAGAGGACTCCCGACTGACATGGAATGAATTCTTATAAAAATGAATGTGATTGTTATCTGCGACATTTATTCTTGATTAAGGAAATTGTTTCCTCGCTCAACACTTGGTGAAACATCTTTGGTCAATTGAAAAAAAAAAAACACAAGACTACATTCACAATATTTTAATAAATTAAACATCTAATAAGTCGACATGTTTCGGGTTTTATCCCATTCTCAAGACTGAAAAGTAAACGCATAAGTCAAAGAAATAAACATCAAACAACAGATGTTAAAACCGGAGATAAGCGGAAATCTAATTGATCGTTCACAATTGGTTGTTTATATTGGGAAGCAGAAAATATTTCCAAAATTTCTAGAAGATCTAGGCGTCTGCTTTTTTCCCCTTCATGCAATATTCTTGTTTTATTAAAATCTATGAAATGGTTACAAGTGATACAATGATCAGAAAAACCAGTTGTTAATTTGTTTTGAAGAATTGACTTTCTATGTTCATCAACCCTTATCTTAAGAGAGTCTGACCTATGTAAAAAGCTGGGCATTCGTCATAAAAAATTTTATAGACACCACTTTTTTCAAAAGTTGTTTAACTATCCTTTCCATTACAAAACATTGATTTTAAGTTTTTCTAGTTGGTACATACAATGTCAATTTTATTTCGTCTTAATCTACTACAAATATTGTCGCTTATTTGTGGAATATAGTTTATATAAGCAAATTTATCAATACAGTTATTAATTTGGGTGGGGTATATACTTGATAATAGTTTTTGATATTGTTTTCTGTCAATTAATTTATCTTGGGAGAGAAACCATTGTTCAATGCCAATGTCCTTAACACTTCCACTTCTTTTTCGAAATCAGCTGTTGAAAGTGGTATTGATATTAGACGGTGTACCAGAGAATGAAAAGCTGACTTTTTTGTTTTATATGGATGTGAACTACTATTATGGATGAGGATATCTGAAAAAGTAGGTTTTCTATACACATCAAATTCCATATGATCTTCTACTATCTTTATCTAAATGTCCAAAAAGTTTAACGACTTATTTTCATTTTCCATTACCAATGTGCACTGGACCGACACATACAAAGAGTTAATCAGTTGGAAAAACAATTCAAGCTCAAAATCTGAGCAAGTCCAGATACAAAACACGTCATCTACATATCGTCTCCAGTATAGTACAAATTGTCACATTGTTATTAATTGACGAGAATATTTTCTTCTGCAAATGTGTCATGAATACTTCGCTTAAAAGAGGAGATAAAGGAGAACCCATTGGTAGACCATCCAACTGTAGATAGAATTTTCCATTGAACTTGAAATAACTCTGTCCAAGACACAACTGCAAAAGTTTATTTGTTTCATCTATCAATTCTGCACTGCAGTGAAAGTGCAGTGAAGTTTTATGAAAAAGTGAAGAATTTTACAGAAGTACATTTCGAAGAAGCTGAATTAAGATTATTGGAAAAAGGTTTGAAACTCTGTCCGAATATGTTTAATAATAAGGACCTCAAACATTTAGAAGTTGATGTAGAATTAGCTTTAAATAAGATCGAAACTCCTGAGATACAAAACTTTGAAAAATCTGTTTGTGCGAGAATGATATCCAATGCTCGTATTAGACAGGATAAAATCGAAATTAATAACTGTATTGATAAATTTGCTTATATAAACTATATTCCACAAATGAGCGACAATATTTGTAGTAGATTAAGACGAAATGAAATTGACATTGTATGTACCAACAAGAAAAACTTAAAATCAATGTTTTGTAATGGAAAGAATAGTTAAACAACTTTTGAAAAAAGTGGTGTCTATAAAATTTTTTGTGACGAATGCTCAGCTTTTTACATAGGTCAGACTGATCGTTCTCTTAAGATAAGGGTTGATGAACATAGAAAGTCAATTCTTCAAAACAAATTAACAACTGGTTTTTCTGATCGTTGTATCACTTGTAACCATTTCATTGATTTTAATAAAACAAGAATATTGCATGAAGGGGAAAAAACAGACGCCTAGATCTTCTAGAAATTTTGGAAATATTTTCTGCTTCAAAATATAAACAACTAATTGTGAACGATCAATTAGATTTTCGCTTATCTCCGGTTTTAACATCTGTTGTTCGATGTTTATTTCTTTGACTTATGCATTTACTTTTCAGTCTTGAGAATGGGA
This sequence comes from Hippodamia convergens, assembly GCA_038502775.1. Lineage (NCBI taxonomy): Eukaryota > Metazoa > Arthropoda > Insecta > Coleoptera > Coccinellidae > Hippodamia > Hippodamia convergens. The sequence goes on along the minus strand of JAVSIQ010000074.1, from coordinate 16,255 downwards.
TAAAAACCCGAAACATGTCGACTTATTAGATGTTTGATTTATTAAAATATTGCGAACGTAGTCTTGTGTTTTTATTTTTTCAATTGAAAAATGCCCCTTACCGTATTGTTTTCTAATGGATACCTTAAAAGTTACAGCAGATTGAACGAATGCGAATTTATGCAAGAAATTGTTGAATCTAATCGAGATCGCTTTGTCACGTAGTCAAGTGCATGTCTCTGCTTCGATACGAGTTATGAATGTGTGGTTGTGGACCAATCAGTACTGTTTTGAATTGAAATAATACGCGAGCGGAGCCGCGGGTTGGAGCTACTTTGTTATAATGAACAGTAGTTAGGACATCTTAAAACACTCAATTTAAACGAGCTTTTTTAGTTTACCAGAGGCAGACTAGGTTCTCTTGATATTTTGTTTTTCGAGAACGGTTCATTTTATCGACAATGAACAAGAGTACCTTTTCCTGAGCTTGATATTCAAGGTATTCAAATCATTTGTATGATAAGGTATCCCTTATCATACAGGGATAATGTAAGCTTCAAATGTACAAACTAGTCCGCCCCTGGTACACTAAAAATGCTAATTTCAAAGGTCAATATTTCAAGAGGTCCTTACTACTCACTATTCATCATATCAATTTTAATTTAATCATATTGCGAATTTAAAAAATAAGAGGACCCTTTTCATTTGAAGTGATCATAGACGGAAAACCACTTTCAAGGTGGGATTCACAAAACTTTCAATGCCTGATCACGTACTGTACCATTTAGAAAACAATAGTTTAGAACAAATTTTTAGGTTTACGAAAACTGCATTTCCTAGTACTGAATTCTGAATGCCCATGAAAAATAGGTACGTCAATTTTGCTCATTTAAAATTTTTTTTACGACCATTTTCATTAGATGCTTCAACTTGCAGATATTGTGCATCAGATGAACGTGAGAATAGAAAATCAAAAAATCTCATTATGAAAAATTAAATCAAAAAATAATTACAATTATTATCAATATCAAAAAATCTCAAACCTCAATGATGGAGAAAACTTGAAACAATATCAAGTTATCAAATGATTCGTTAGAATCAATCAAATGAAGCGTTAGAACGCTTCGTTACGATAGATCGTAAATTTTATTTCTTGTCTAAATTTTTATTTCAGCCTCTCGTCATATCTCGGGAAATATTCTTCAGGAAACTATGCTTTGAAAAGCATTTTTTATAAGGAATGATAACAGTCATATTTATTTAAATTTTAATTCATTCCATACCAGTCAAAGGGTCCCTTCAAATTGAACATTGATTTGGATTGAATTGAATATGTTAAAATTGGTTATCGAGAGTTATCCTCGATGAGAGTTAGACATATGTAGTTGCGGACTTTTATGTATAAATTTTCTTACACTACAAAAATGTCCCTTTCGAGTTCCACTATCTCTTGTAGTTCATCCAGCGTCGTCCGTAAAAGCCATGAATCAAATGGTTCATATAACAACTTGTTCATGAAAATTCTATATTTGCCCCATTTCCTCGTTGAGTATATTAGAATCAATTTCACAATCAAACCGGACATTTGCTTCCCGATTTCTGTGAAGACAAATAAACAAACTAACGAAAAACATAGACTTTCATATTATACTCCGAAAGCATTCTTGTTCTTCAGAGGTATAATATTCTTCATTGAATATCGTTAAAGATGTCCAGCAACGAGACGAAACCAAATTTTTGGGAGGGCGGAAACATCGAAAATTTTCCAACCGTGTATTGAAGGAATAGAAAACTGAAGGTTATCTAATGGTTTTTATAATTTAATATAACGTATAATATTTGTTTTGGCTAAAAAGGTTCAATTATGATTAATCCCATCAATGTTGTGAGTAATTAACTTTTCTTCATCTTTTCAACATTCAGTTGCATGTTTCCCAATTCAATAGAATTTGTTTTTTTCTGTAAAAAGTATCTCGATTTATAATGCTTGAAACTTTGATAAACCTCTCGTTCTATTTCATAGCCGTGTATAGGGACCATTAGTTTACGAAGCCTTTGTCAGGCACAAGACGATGTTTCTTTATTTATTCCGATGCTCCGGAATGAGCAGCGTGAAGCACTTATCTTTCCAAACATGTGTTGAAAGAAGAGCTGCATTCCATATAATATGATTATTCCGAACTAATTTACCTTCTGTCCTCCGAAAATCTGGCATCGTTGCAGGAGGACACAGCGAACGACCCATACAAAATATAAGCGGAGGTAGCAAGGTCTGTCTCATATGAAAAATTATTTTTTCGAGCAAAATCTTTTCCCCTCTCAAGGTCCCTATATTTTTTGCCTTCCCCTCTAAATCTATTGACAAAAAAAATTTCAATCACACCCCTCCTTCATCCGGAGGTCAGGTCGCCCACTGAACTTAACGGAGGTCACAACGCACTACGAATCCATATATATATATATATATATATATATATATATATATATATATATATATATATATATATATATATATATATATATAATTAGCATCATTTCGACGTCCGCTTGCAATCTCACGTCCGATATACGGACGTCAGATTGTCTTGAGAAATTTTCAGTGTTTTTCGACGTCTTGGAACGTCCTGAGTCGTTATGTCAAATTTCGCCGATGACGTCAGATACTCTCATCTTGTACAAAACCGTATATTTCAGTTCAACCAAGGCACGATAGTGGTGCTGACTACCACCAGTTTCGTATATGATATATACGTTTTTCCTATTTCACATTGAGAGCATACGACGACATGAGGTTTGGCAACATAGTCTCATAATCATTTTTATACGGTGCGATTATTAGACGTCTGTTATACGTGTTTATTTAAGAAAACTCTGTTTTCTTTGCATGACCTCGGTTTTCGCTTCCCCCATTTGTGAATACAGATATCTCCGTCTGATGAACCTCAAGAAGGAAAGCATATCGTCGTTTGACAAATATTTCGTTCTGATTATGTATATGTTTATCTTTTGTATATGTATGATTTTCGAAATAAATATTATTATTATTATTATTATTATTATTATTATTCATATTAGGATGTATTTAATGGCTTGCTTGGCGGCAAACTTCATGTAGCCCCAAGTTATGGAATATTTAAACCTTTTTTCATTGATCTTTCCGTTTTGCCATACAAATTATTTTTAGGGAATATTATGGATAATGATCGACTATGGGGAATCGTATGGGGAGTGGAAATTCATCGCTGAAATACGTATTTCCAGAAGAAATACTTTTTTCATCGTGCAGTATTAATAGTGGAAAAAATTTCAAGAAGATTTTAATAACTCATGAATTTTGCTAGGGAATATGGATGACGAACTATTCTATCAACCAAATATTCATAAGAGTTTTATGTAACTCGGGTCGAAACGTTTCAGATCGCTTTCGTACACTAACACCGTAACACGAGGATTATTAATCTGAAATTTTTCATTTCGATGTTTTCAACTTCAAACTGTACATAAGCGAGAGAGAGTGGGGTGGAATTGTGTGGATGGAACCAGTGTTTGAAAACACTGGTATTCGTCTCACAATTAAATTTTCAGCCCTGACTCATATATCATCTGTCATGAATTATAAAAGAATCCATTTTTTTCATATACCTACATTTTCAAGAAGAAGAAGCACATATTATTATTTGATTCACTTAATTCGTAGAAAAGAAATTCAGACACAATAAAAGAGCCAATGACAATCCAATAAATATACAGTGTGATTCCAGAGGAGATCAGATTTTAGATGAAGTTTGAGAGAGTCATTTTATTAAATTTTCAATTGACTTTCTACTGAGAGTTTGATTTTACTTCATGATATTACATTCCCCGAAAATTCTTCCGATTAGATTTTCTCTCATTTCAATTTCAGCCTCATGAAATTTCGTTTTTAGTTGTCCCTACAAAAAAATATCGAGAATTCGAATCATTTTGTTCAAGCAATAGGTCTCCCAGAAATGTGCCAAAAAACAGCTGAATAATGGCTCATCGAAGTAGAATCTCAAAAGAGAACAGCTAATAGGTACTATATTCTTTATTTCGGAATAAATTTTTAAATTCGATGAACTATTTAAAAAAAATCATGAATTTCAATATCGACAATTCTTTATATGGCAATAACTTGACAAATGAACATCAAGTGGGCCGAAAATGAACAAATTTCAGATCGTCACGTTTTTCACTGGGCTCTTCAGGTGAAATGCTCCCAGAAGTCAGATTGTTCGAGGGCCATTTTTCTTGGATGAATTTTTATATGTCCATTATCAGACGTCAAACCTAGTCGAAAGCGATTACGAATGAATTTATTTCGAGAGATATCAGAAGCATGTTTCATGGTTCTGGTGATTCCTCGAAAAATATAAATTTTGTAACTACGCTCATGCTGAAAATATGAACATAAATTGTGGCGTTATCTCTATGTTGAATATTTGCTTTAGATTTATTTGTTTTCCTCCGATGAACTAATAAATAATGATTACGGCATTATTCATCAAAAAATAATCAATCAAATTATCAGACTTGATTAATTGAGGAAAATGAAAATTTCAGTTTGAACATATTTTTTTATCAGTGAATTTGTTGTTTTTCAATTTTTCTATCCTGTGCTTGAGGGCAGATATTTCCAGAATTGTCGTCATATGATCCCTTCTCGAACGGAAGGTAATGTCTATACAAATGTCTATTGATATAAATTTGTTAGATTGGTTGATGTATAGAAATAATTGAAATTATATCACGTGCCTATTAAATAAATTCATCATCTGATCAAAGGGCGATTAAACATCACTTTTTCAAAATTCGTGAATATTTCATCATGACGAGTATCATGCATCTGTAAAACCTTAACCTTCTGTTCTGTAAACTCTTCAACAACAACTTTATAGCCCTACTTTCATTTGAAATTATGTAAAGAAAAAAGATGGAGGATGTACAGATACACACTCATAAAGATCTGGAATGAGAAATTTTAGATTTCGTTGAATCTGGGTGTTCCAAGGTAATGATTTTCTCACAAACGCCCTACACATTTTTCGCCCAAACCGCAAACCGTCTATACTTCCTATCGGTTGTATCGGAAATGAAGAAGATTCATTCGAAAATAGTTTTTCTGCAGAAATATTCAAGAAACTTTGAGTCCCAGGTTTCCTTATTCCCTATGACAATCTCAGAAACTCATAAACCGTTGAGCTTTTATCCGAGTTATGGCATATTGGAGAAATTGCCATCGAAAAAACTCGAGAAAACGTTTAATAGGCCAACGCGGTGAATCACCACGTATGTGAGTAAAATCATTGAAACATTAAACCCATCAATTGGAAGAATTTGATTTCTTCAATTACAAATCACAAATGACAAATTATAAATGCATGATTTAGTAATTTTACAGAAACGGAACGGGGTTACTTTTGAGAGAATCAAATTTTTTAAGTCAAATTGTAAACAGCTAACCAATAAGTGTCTCCACCCCGGACTCTTGAAATATCAGAAAATCGTCAGTTTTTTCGTATGAAGCACTTCTTCGCGGAATCAAATGTAGCGAAATTGAGGACTCTGTAGTTTGTACAGGTCGATCAATTCATTTTTAAATTCCTGAAGAATTCCAGGTCCGTATTTGAAAAATTTGGGACTTCTTTCAAGCTGAGATTCAACACCCTACCCTGTATATTAAAAATTTGGAATTTTTTGAGATATTTAGAAAAAGCGGAAAATTTTATTTGGGGTTCAATAGTTTTCATTGTCACGCACGAGATTGAAATTTTTTTCTTCCACTAATTGGAAATTCTTTTTTAATAATATTCTGAAGAATCATTTCAATGTGTTTCCGGAAGAAAATTATTGATTGAGAAAAATTTATTCGAAGTCAACAACGATAGATAAAAAAAATAAAAGAACATAACCACTCAACGTGATTTACAGAAGGTTCTCGAAAGTAACACTATTCTCAATGCACATGCTTCAAAATATGTCTCATACTTTTTTGATTATGTCTGGATAATAACGTATTTTATTACAGGCGACTTCAATATCTCCTCACTTTTTTTGTCAGATGAATATCTTGAACATTACAAATAAAAACGAAAACATTTTAATGTAAGGTTGTCTTTGTAGCCTTGAGAAAGGAGACAGTGTCTCCGAAACGTCGGCAAAGTTAATAATAAAAATTTAGATACAAACATAGGTAATTTGGTCCACATTCCCGCAATCGATCACAATATTACGAATAACATCAAATGAAATGATCAACAGGATTGAAATCTGGTGATCTAGCGGAACAGGAATGCAGTCAACCTCTTCCTATCAAGAGATTCGGAAAGTAATGATCTCAAAAATATCTGAACATTACTCTGAAATGGGGTGGAGCTCCATCATGCTGAAAATTCATTCCTGCAATATGCTTACCTTCGAGTTATACAGGAAGATGATTTTGAGGGAAATCTAATTAAAGATCATATGTAAGCCGTCGCGGTAGGACTTGTGGTCTAAGGTCTAATCAATCGATTTTTATAAACGCCTCACCGTACGTTTGTAGAAAATTTGTGCTGGGATATCGTATGCCTGACCGCATGTGGATTCTCTTCAGTCCATTCATGCAAATTCCTCAATCAAACCGTTTTTTTTCGAATAGAATATTGAAAAATGCAAATATTTTATCAATTCGAAAAAAATGGTTCCGATTTGATTACAATGAACTAGTTTTCTACAAAATTATTGGAACTCGAATATTCAATTGGAGCTTTCCCTGAAGCTTCCTTTGAGCAAAATCACGTCCGGGACAATGAAAACTATTGAACCCCAAAGAAAATTTTCTGCTTTTTCCAGAAATCTCAAAAAAATTCCAAAAAAAAACATTCAGACTCTCACTCCGCGCGCCAGTCCTCATGTACCACCAATGAGCGCCAGCTCCGATGGGTTAAGTTCGCATAATATGAAAGGAATGAACCTGTGTTTATGTTCGAATAAACTCACTGAATTCATTTGGGAGAATTGGTTCAGACGATAAATGGCAACGCTGTTGGTCGTCTTAAAAACGTGAGATATACGTGATATATACTTTCGGTCGTCAACTTCTACGGACATGAACGGACGTGAGATAGCACTGAAAAGAGTGAAAAAAAATTGGTGAATAAGAAAAACTGACTACGACACTAGAACCTACAACGACTCGTTTCATCATATACATGATTAGATTTTCGAGAACTCCGTTATTTCTGGTGGACCACAAAAGCCTGGATTTATTTTTTTTTTTCTGTTTTTCTCTTTATGAGTTCGACAGAGTAGGCAATTCTGAATACATTCGTACTCAAATCGTTGCATTCGTCGAAATACTTTCAAAAATATCGAGAAAAACCTGAAGAAAAAGAGAGAAAAGAGTATTCGGTATTATGTTTGTTATTCCTAATCTAGATACCTTAAGCACAAAACGTTTTCACATTTTTAAAGTAAAAGACTGTGGAAATATTGTGCATTTTCAAAATTTTGAAAAACTCGTCACATGGTGTTCCAAATGTTGGGTCAAAAATTGGGATCAAGATTGGCCCATAACTTTCGTTTTTCAAATTAGAACCCTATTTTTTTATGATTGCGTTGGATTGTATGAAGAAAAATGATGATAGTGTTCTAATATGTTAATGCTCCTAAAATTGATAATTCTTGAGTTATTTAGGATTTTCTGATTTTTTGTGGTACGTAGCGTCAAATTCATTTAATCTGTTTCATATCAACTATGACCTTGGTCACAGAAGATGAATTATTCCACTAGTGACACACACTTGAATACATCCGTACTCAAATCGTTGCATTCGTCAAAATACTTTCCGAAATATAAAAAAAAAAACTGAACAAAAAAGGTAGATAAGAGTATTCAGTATAATGTTTGCTATTTCTAATCGAGATATCTTAAGCACAAACCGTTTTCACGTTTTTGTAGTCGAAGACAGTGGAAATATTTTACATATTTAGAATTTTGAAAAACTCGTCACAGGGTGTTCCAAATGTTCAAAATTGGGATCAAGATTGGCCCATAACTTTTGTTTTCCAAATTAGAACTCTATTTTTTTATGATTGCGTTGGATTCTGCGAAGAAAAATGATGATAATGTTCTATCATGTTGATACTCCTAAAATCAATAATTCTTGAGTTATTCAGTATTTTCTGATTCCATGTCGTACGTTGCGTCAAATTCATAAAATCAGTTTCATAACAACAATGATGAATGAATTAAAGAAAAAGGTGTGTCACTAGTGAGTTCTTGGAATAATTTATCTTCTATGACCAAGGTCATAGTTGATATGAAACAGATTTAATGAATTTGACGCTACGTACGACATAAAATCAGAAAATCCTGAATAACTCAAGAATTATCAATTTTAGGAGCATCAACATGTTGAAATATTATCATCATTTTTCGTCATACGATCCAACGCAATCATAAAAAAATAGGGTTCTAATTTGAAAAACGAAAGTTATGGGCCAATTTTGATCCCAATTTTTGACCCAACATTTGGAACACCCTGTGATGAGTTTTTCAAAATTCTAGAAATGTACAATATTCACACATTCTTCGACTTCAAAATTGTGAAAACGGTTTGTGCTTAAGGGATCTAGATTAGAAATAACAAACATAATACCGAACACTCTTTTCTTTCTTTTTCTTCAGGTTTTTCTCGATATTTTTGAAAGTATTTCGACGAATGCAACGATTTGAGAACGAATGTTTTCAGAATTGCATACTCTGTCAAATTCAAAAAGAAAAAAACAGAAAAAAAAAATTTTGAAATTTTTTTTTTCGCTCCCTGTATAACTGAAAGTGGTCAGGCTCCAAGAATATTTTAGCTCGGTAGATAATGTCAAACAATATCATAATCCCAATTTCCAGATTTCAAATAAGTCTAGTTCTCCAAAAACGCCTAATAGGCCGTCGAACTTGGTACACCCTGTATATATATATATGATCAATGATGAAAAAAAAAATATATATATATATTATATATATATATATATATATATATATATATATGGGAAAGATTTAATGGACATAACCCTCTGAAACGAAAATGAACGTAGACGTAGACAGCTGTTTCTGGCTTTCGGTCATCATCAGTACGGTGAAAAGTTGAAAATTGAAATCACATAACGGAGTCAACACAAGGGAGCCAACCGCACATTTGCGATTTCAGTTGAAAGACCATGCATTCCAGTTCAACATCCAACGTCACTACTGAGGCAACTTTATATATATATATATATATATATATATATATATAACGCATTAGACTATCTTTACCAAGCCCGCCATAAGACACAGGTGAAGTGAAGCCAGGGTGTGCGGTGATACAAGGGGGGTGTGTATAATTTATACATCTGGGAGTACGTATCACAACCCATTAGAAGCCTGTCATATGGTAATGCCATACCAAGCCTTTTTGTGTAAAAAATAGATGATTCACGGTCTATGGCAAGCCCGAGCAGTGTTGCCAAAATATTCCAGTTGAATATTGCGTCTGAATTATTCCGCTGTATTATTTTCGATTTGTTTCATATTCAGATATATACATGCGACACAAGGTGCAGCCAACCGAAGCCACGAATTGAGTCATTGGTTGTACAATGAGGGTGATACCATTTCATAAGGAAAACGCTACGATTATCTTCTGTGAAATATTGTTTCAAATCTTCATGTAGTAAAAAGAATTCAAAATTTTCTTTATTCTCCAATTTTAATTCAATGTCATTTCAAGTCAATTACTTGAAAAAAGCTTTCACGTCCGTTGCGTACGTCATAAGTTTCATACGAATACTTGATGAGACTTTCTATTCAAAACTATTCGTGGATAAAAAAGTAGATACTCGAACGACACTAGAATCTCGGAGAGATTTTTCTTTCGGAAATTTCAAAGGGTACGCAATTATTAATTGTTTTCAAATACAGGTATCCCACCAATTCAGGTCGTTGTATTATTTTTGGAAAGGAATCGAAACTCACATTTGAAATTTCGAGATCCAGTTGGACTGAAAGTAACACTTTCCACTCTTCAAATCGGAATGAAGCTCTCTTTGATCACGGATAACCTTAATTTGACAAGATGTTTTTGTGTAAATGCTTGAAATTACAAGTCATGATACAGTGCATACCGTGAGTCTCAAAATTGATGACAACGAGAAGTCATAATTGAATATATTGCATTGAAAGATATGGTAGGTGTGCCGATATCACAATTAAAAAAAAATCCGTATTTTTTGAGAAATGCTTGAAATGAATTTTCTCGGTCATATTTCGAATTTTGGTTTTCTTAAACATACGAACAGAAGTGGCGATTAACTGTTACGAAATGTCTTTCTTTTGTTAAAAACATTTTTAGTCGCAACTGTTCTCTATAACATTCGAGTTAACTCTCTTTCTGCTTATAACCTATAAATAGACAGTGAGTAGGGTGAGATTAGGAAAAAAGGGGGTCAAAGTAATAAAACGCTTTTCCTCCACCAAGGGTCTTCAAATAATGCCGTGAATTTTCTTGGAATCCTTTTTTCAAAAAATTTTATGTTGAATCTAAATTTCGTTAAATAGTTTTGTCACTGGATATTTCGCTTATCATATTGAATTCTGAATAATATTGATGAGTAAACCCTGTTTGTATTTCGTATACAATAAGCGGGAATAACACCACTAACATAAAATGTATATCTTCTGAAATATTCAAGAGGAACATATTTGTTGGTAACATTTCGAATTCAACTCTTCTCAAAAATACAAACAAGGTCCAATTCAGAATTCACGTTCGAAATGTCGTCCATTCAGTTCGAGACATATCGATCACGACCAGACTCCGTTGTCTAAACAATTTCATTAGGATCTGAACTATGAAAAACTTAACATACTTTGATTCGCAACTGTTCTATATTTCGTTAGCGTAAATTTCTTTCTTAATTATACCCCATAAATAGTAATCTAATGGGAAAGATCTGGAGATCGAAGCGGTCGAAGAAATCGACCCCTAGTTCACCAGCAACATTCCTCAAATATTCTTGAGGAATTTTCTCTGGTGTTAGCAAATTTTCCCTGTACCAATTATTGAATGCGAGGTGCAATTCACGCAAGAAATTTTCGACTAGGTTTTCAAATGAAATATCTGAGTTGGTCATCTGTGACAAGGCAGAATACAGTTAGTGGAAATTGAAATACAGTTTGAACTTCCTTGACTTCGTTTCGTTCGTTATTCCTTGTTGGGTAAATTTAGCTTGGTCAGACCAAATAATATGTTTCAAGAAGTTTTTGTGTTCTTGAATTTTCAGTAAAAATCCTTCACAAAAAATTACCATTTATTGGACGGGGTAAAAATTATCAATGAACAAGATTCTCTGATCTTCTGAATCATCAAAAGATGACCGAGGATGAGTTTGATAATAACCCATTACGTCGATTTGTTTTTTTTTACGATTACGGTAAAGATTTTGTTTCTCCTGTTCAATGAAATTCAGCTGGATCCTGAGAAACTTTACTATCGTTATCCAGGTAACTCGGGATATCTGATATCGAAATTGCAACATGTTTTGTAAGCAATTCTTGCGCTTTCTCCATATATAACAGCTGTTTTGCAAAATAAAAATTCTGAACATTTTATTTAGAGAAATGAATAACAAGGAAGGACAGTATGCTCGCAGGAATGAACATTTTCTGACATATTATCAATTTATTTATTGTTTCAATATTATAAGATTTTTTCAACAATTGATGACGAGAACATTATGGTCGAAATGGAATAAAAATTTTGATATAAATTTGATTTAACCCGGAGCCGATGAGGTGGTGTCTGGCAGACTCCTTCATATTTTTTATCCGCTATCACTTCTTTGCAGATCAAATGGCAATATCGGGCTCCCAGCAACTTTCAATTTATGCACGGTGAGTTGCTAGAATCCATCGAAAATTCACAGGAAAACATATTTTCAGTGCAAGGGAATGTGTACAAAGCCAGTGTGCTGATTTTTGTAGTCAAAAATTTTGAATTCAATGTATTGCGAGAATGAAATAAGTAAGAATGAAAATGTGATATATATATATATTCTTATGAAAAAGAGAGCTAAAATAATACATTAGATGTTGAAACAAAAAGTGATATTTTGACATGTTGTCAGTTTTTTCAGTTTCGATAGATTGTTTTCTTCTGCGTTCAATGGTTTCATCTATTTTTCATAGTGCGTTATGGAAATAATAATCTGTTTTAGACAATTGAAGTGACACATTCTTATATGTCAATAGTTGCAATTCAATTGGCCATGGAGATATTTCCAATGAATCAACGAATTTATGTAGTAAAACAATTGATATTAAATAATTCAGTTGTGCAAGTGCAAGGAAATTTTTGTCGTGAATTTAATGTGAAAAGATACGGACTAATTCCAAAATGCCAAAACATATTTAGGTGGGTAAGAGATTATGATGTTAGAGGGAATGTGGCATCAAATTTTTGTAGAGGTGTATAGTCAGAACACCCGAAAATATTGAACAGGTAAGACAAGCTGTGATGAGAAGTCCGAATAGATTTGCATCAAGGAAGTCACTTGTGTTGCACATTTCCAACAAGACAATGCGAAGAATTTTTAAAACGTAAATTGCACATATTAATATCGTTATTTTTCAAAATTTTGTTTCAATAAAATGTTTTTTGCTTTCATAACAGATTTTTTTTAAATGGGTGACATCAAATGCCTAACCCGTTAGTTGAATACATTCATGACATAGTAATTCTAGTGTGAGAAGCCAAAAAGAAAGAGCTATGGACAGAGAAAAATCATATAAAATTGCAGGTGTCTGAGAGACACCATCTCTCTCTCTGTATCAGTGAAATACCACCTCACCGGTTAATATAACCAGTTGAATTAATTGATAATTGCCAATAATTGTATTTCTCGGGGAAGTAAAATTAAAAATACAATGTCCAAAGAAATTGATATCCCATAATTGAAAAAAACTTTGCAATTCGAAGCAATTCCCATTTTTTCACACATACATTATTTTCTTAAGTTAATTTCCTCATCTCTTCAGAAAAGAAGTTCTCATTTGAAACAATTTAGTACTCACTTTTTCAAGTTCGCCGTTTGCCAACATTGATAAACATTTTCGAACTGTATAATAATTTGTTATCTCGAGGTCATGACAAAAACTTGATGTTTATCTTCCATGAAAACATAAAATCGAAAATCATCCAATAAAAAAATTTGTTTTTTTTGTTTGAGCGAAGCTCTATTTTCAGATAAATATTCATAATTTCATTTGAAAAACAAAAGCCTGGCCTAATTTATTATTTTTCTGTTATTCATTTTGATCCAGTTATCAATCATACATCAAATCAGTGAAAAATTGATCGAAGAATTCCAAAATGTTTGAATATGCAGGGTTTACTTTGGCAATGATGCCGGTAAAAACGGAACTATACTTCGCTCGAAAATATTTTATGATTTGAGTTCATCTACTCTTAAACAGAATAACAAAATCTTGAATTCGTATAACTATTCCTTCATCGAAAAGGTCCAATGAAACATTTGAAAAAAACACCCTGTAGATGATATCTTGAAAAGCGCAGCTTGAAATACCAATAAATTAAAGTATCATCTAATGAAGACGATTAAATCCAATATTCGTTGATTCTTCCGATGAGAAATTTTTCCTATCCATTAGTCTTTCAGGACAATCATTTTACCCTGAGAAGGTTCTAACGAATTCCGATAGAATGCGACATTGCCAAACTTACGGGCTTCGAATAACAGCGAGGCATAGCGGGATTCCTATAATCGGGGTTATATCGCCAAAATGTATATATTTATATACGGAACTACTGGAGCACCACCTACAGGTGGATCCCGTGAACTAAGCGCGTATATATTGCGATATTATATGGGCGATATTCGGCCCAGGCGAAAATTCGTCTATAGGCTCACTGACCTATTAGGAAGCCTCTGTGAAAGATATACACGCAAATTTTTAGGAAGCCCGATCCGGGCTTCGTAAAAATGATTTTGGCTCAGTAGGGGTAGTCGCGTGTAGCATTTTCGGCTCCGTAAGGTCGCCTAATACGTATATATATATATATATATATATATATATATATATATATATATATATATATGTGTGTGTGTGTTGACTCCGTTATGCGTTTTCGAATTATATATATATATATATATATATATATATATATATATATATATAAAGTTGCCTCAGTAGTGACGTTGGATGTTGAACTGGAATGCAGGGTCTTTCAACTGAAATCGCAAATGTGCGGTTGGCTCCCTTGTGTTGACTCCGTTATGTGATTTCAATTTTCAACTTTTCACCGTACTGATGATGACCGAAAGCCAGAAACAGCTGTCTATATATATATATATATATATATATATATATATATATATGAGAAAGATATGAATAATGAGGGATCGGTAAAATACATGGAAAAGATTTAATGGACATAACCCTCTGAAACGAAAATGAACCGTAGACAGCTGTTTCGGGCTTTCGGCCCTCATCAGTACGATGACAAGTTGGAATTCGAAAACGCATAACGGAATCTTCCAACCGAAATCGCAAATGTGCGGCTGGCTTTCTGTGTGTTGACTCCGTTATGCGTTTTCGAATTCCAACTTCTCACCGTACTGATGAGAGCCGAAAGCCCGAAACAGCTGTCTACGGTTCATTTTCGTTTCAGAGGGTTATGTCCATTAAATCTATTCCATATATATATATATATTATATATATATATTATATATATATATATATATATATATATATGAAATAGGGTAGTTGACTGGATTAAATAGAGAGAAACTTATTTGGGATAGCAGTCTAATTCAATAAGTGTACTCTTTTTTCCTTTACTTTCTCAAGCTTTCAGGATTTATTTATCCCTTCTTCAGGAGATGCTACAATAATTATATATATTATATATATATATATTATATATATAGATAGATATATATTAGACTGTTTCAAAAAAATTGACATTTTTTGTTTTCACGAAACCCCCCCTAATTATCTTCAGGGTATCGAAAGAGAACCTCTATGAAAATATCAGCTTCAAATAATAATATTTATAGGTCGCTCATCAATTATTTTTATTTACCCTACTAATAGCAGGGAAAAAATTTCTTTTTCCAATAAAAAATTCCTAGAGCAGAAACAATTGATGGATTCCATTGTGTAATACATTTTCGTGTAGACAATCAGATACTCTACAAAAATGCCCCTTACGATATTTCGGTAAAACGGCCCCTTCAAAAGTTATTCGATTCGATGCTAATATTGAGGTATTTTTGAAGAAAAAAATTATTCAAAAAAATCGATTCTGTTTGTTTCCACGAAACTCCATTTATAATTATCTTCAGGGTATCGAAAAAAGGCGTATGTTAAGATATTAGCTTTGACTATTAATATTTAGAGGTCGCTCAGCGATGACTTCTATTTCCGCTGTTTTCTTTTTTCAATAAAAAAATTTTTCTTCACGAACCAATTGACAGATTTCATTGTGTGATACATTTTCGTGTAGGGAACTAGATGCTCTACGAAAATGTCTCATACGATATTTCGATTAAACCGCTCGTTCAAAAGTTAATCGAACTTTTTCTTCAAGAATACCTCTATATTAATACCTTATATTGAGGTATTTTGGAAGAAAAAATCAAATAAGTGGTTTTATCGAGATATCGTATTGAACATTTTCGTAGAGTATCTAGTTCCCTACACCAAAATGTACCATAGAGTGGAATCCGTCTATTGGTCCGTGAACAAAAAATTTTTTATTGAAAAAAGAATTTTTTTTCTGCCATCAGCAGCGAAAATAGGAACTATCGATGAGCAATCTCTAAATATTAATATTCAAAGCTAATATTTTCACAGACGGCTTTTGTCTATGCCCTGAAGATGATCAGAAGGCGGGTTGCGTGAAAACAAGTGAAGTCGATTTTTTTGAAGAAATTTTTTCTTTAAAAATACCTCAATATTAGCATCGAATCGAATAACTTTTGAAGCGGCCGTTTTATCGAAATATCGTAGAGACATATTTTGTAGAGTATCTGATTGTTTACACGAAAATGTATCACACAGAAAAATCCGCCTATTGGTTTGTGTTCTGGGAATTTTTTATTGAAAAAAGAAATCTTTCCCTGCTTTTAGTAGGCAAAATAGAAATAATTGATGAGCGACCTCTAAATGTTATTATTTGGAGCTGATATTTTCGCGAAGGTCTTTTTTCGATA